>CM054142.1:43969063-43981563 GCA_028751875.1 Rapana venosa
GCGAGGCGTTGACGTCACATCGCTGCACTGACGTCATCCCGATCTCCTGCAACGTCATTCGTTCCCGGGAGGACTGGTCGTCGGTGAAGGTGTCCTCGTCGTGGCCGTCGTCACTCTCCCCCTCCTCACGAGCCAGCACGGGGTTGTTGGCCTTGACGTGGTACGACAACCGGCGCCGGCCGGGGTTCCTCTGCCCCAGCTCGAACTGGGAGCGTTTGCGGATCTCCATGAAGATGCGTATGTACAAGGCGTACATGACGGAGAGCGGCAGGTAGAAGTTGAAGAAGGCCGTCACCACCTTGAACACCGAATCCCGGGCGTACTCCGTGTCGCACACGTCCGAGGGCACGGTCCGCACGCCGCCGTGGGCGAAGAAGTGCCAGCCGGCGATGGGGATGACCCACAGGCAGCTGGCCAGCCACACCACGGAGATCATGCTCAGGGCCCTCCTGCGGGTCCTCTTGTGCAGGTACTGCAGCGGGGCCCGCACGGACCAGTAGCGGTCCAGGCTGAGGATGAAGAGGTTGAGGATGGAGGCGGTGGAGGCCGTGTAGTCGATGCCGATCCAGATCTGGCACACGGCCACCCCGAAGAGCCAGTCGCCGGTGAAGATGTAGATGGTGGAGATGGGCATGACCACCAGCCCTACAGTCAGGTCGGCCACGGCCAGGGACACGATGAACATGTTGCTGACCTGCAACAGGCGATGGGGGAGCGCCGCGGCGTTAGACAGAGAAGAAGGGAAGAAGAGAAGAGAAGAGAAGAGAAGAGAAGAAGAGAAGAGAAGAGGAGAGTGCTAGGATTGGGGGTGGGGGGGGGGGGTGGGCGGGAGGGGAGGGGGAGGGAAGGATTGACTGACGAGGTTCTTAGTAGCCTTGGGGGCTCTTGTCGATGTTTCGTGTCTTGTCAGTTTATTTCGTGCAAGGTTGGTTAAGTAAGACACACTGGGGTGGCATGGCAGGGTAGGGCAGGGCAAGGTAAAGCAAGGCAAGGCAAGGTAAAGCAAGGCGCAGTATTGCATCTCAAGACAAGGCAAGGCAAGGCACAGTATTGCATCTCAAGACAAGGCAAAGCACAGTATTGTATCTCAAGACAAGACAAGACAAGAAAGGTATGGCACGATAAGGGAAGGCACAGCACGGCAAGGCTAGGCACAGTATTGCATCTCAAGACAAGGCAAGGCGAGCCACAGTATTGCATCTCAAGACAAGGCAAGGCTAGGCACAGTATTGCATCTCAAGGCAAGGCAAGGCAAGGCAAGGCACAGTATTGCATCTCAAGGCAAGGCAAGGCAAGGCACAGTATTACATCTCAAGGCAAGGCAAGGCAAGGCACAGTATTACATCTCAAGGCAAGGCAAGGCAAAGCACAGTATTGCATCTCAAGACAAGGCAAGGCAAGGCAAGGCAAGGCACAGTATTGCATCTCAAGGCAAGGCAAGGCAAGGCACAGTATTACATCTCAAGGCAAGGCAAGGCAAGGCACAGTATTGCATCTCAAGGCAAGGCAAGGCAAGGCACAGTATTGCATCTCAAGGCAAGGCAAGGCAAGGCAAAGCACAGTATTGCATCTCAAGACAAGGCAAGGCAAGGCAAGGCACAGTATTGCATCTCAAGACAAGGCAAGGCAAGGCAAGGCAAGGCACAGTATTGTATCTCAAGGCAAGGCAAGGCAAGCCACAGTATTGCATCAAGACAAGGCAAAGCAAGGCAAAGCACAGTATTGCATCTCAAGACAAGGCAAGGCAAGCCACAGTATTGCATGAAGACAAGGCAAGGCAAAGAACGGCACAGTATTGCATCTCAAGACAAGGCAAGGCAAGGCAAAGCACAGTATTGCATCTCAAGACAAGGCAAGGCAAGGCAAGGCACAGTATTGCATCAAGACAAGGCAAGGCAAGGCAAGACACAGTATTGCATCTCAAGACAAGGCAAGGCAAGGCAAGGCACAGTATTGCATCTCAAGGCAAGGCACAGTTTTGCATCTCAAGGCAAGGCAAGGCAAGGCAAAGCACAGTATTGCATCACAAGGCAAGGCAAGGCAAGACACAGTATTGCATCTCAAGGCAAGGCACAGTATTGCATGGCAAGGTACGGCAAGGCAAGGCACAGTATTGCATCTCAAGACAAGGCAAGGCACAGTATTGCATGGCAAGGTACGGCAAGGCAAGGTAAGGCAAAGCAGCAATGGCAAACACACTACACGACAAGGCAAGGTACTACACGGTAAGGCAAGGCAAGGTAAAGCAAAGCACCGAGGCAAATTACAGATTACGTCAAGGCACTACACGGCAAGATAAGGCAAGGCCCCCCAAAAACAACACAAGGCAAGATATGGTAAGACACGGCACGATGAGACAAAGATGGCAAATCGGACAGTAAAATGCAAAGAAAGGCAAGGCAAGGCAAGGCAAGGCAAGGTGGGTGATTCAAAGAAAGACAAGATTACTTAATGTGCCGCGACGGGTAACAAAGCCAAAGCCAGACATCGCAAGCCATATTATAGCACAACACGGCATGCTATGGCACATCAAGGCAAGACAAAGCAGAGGGAGACATGACACAACATGATGGGTGACACAACACGAATAAGCACAGCTAAACTCTCCATATAACTTTATCATAATAAATTAAGCAAACAAAGCACACTGCACAGACATCATAAGCAGCACGCTGAATTGCTCTGCTCTGCGCTACACTGAACTGTATTGTACTGCACTGCACTACAACACTGCACTACACTACACTACACTGCACTGCCCTGCTCTGCAATAAACTACACTGCATTACACTACACTACACTACACTACACTACACTACACCAACACCACACTACACTACACTACACTACACTACACTACACTACACACACTACACTACACTACACTACAGTTTAGTGCAGCACTGCAGAGCACAGTATAAAATATAGTACCCTGCGGTCCAATGCTATGTATTGTAGTATCATAATATAATTGCATAGCGTTGGTTACACACTACAGTACAACACAGTTCTGTGTGGCAAGCACAGAACAGCACATTCTTTGACTCCACACCGCACCACACCACACACCGCACCACTTCACTCCACACCATACCATACCACACACACACCACACCATACCACACACACACCACACCACACCACACCACACCACACCACACCACACCACACCATTCACCATTCCCCAACGTCTTATCATCCAACCCAAGACTACATCACACACCAGCCCCCCCCCCCCACCCCCGCTCTATCCAACACCACACCACACACCACCCACACCACACCACACCACACTGTCCAACCACATTGCACACCACACTGCACCCCCTCAAAACCACACCAGACCACCACATCCCTAGTACACTGCACCACATCATCCCAAAACTCCTTACCCCCCTCCCCCCCCCGAAATCCCATCTCACACACATCACGCCACATTGAAGGATGCTAAAGCCAAGTGGTTAAGACCATTCGACTTGAATCTTCTGGGACAATGAGATCGTGGGTTTGATTCTTGGTGGCGTTCTGGTAAATTAAGGGAGAGGATTTTTTTTTAACGATGATCCAGGTCAACCACAAACGCAGACCTGCCAGTGCGTAAAAGATCAAATATTCACGTTAAAGATCCCGTCATTCATGTCGGCGTTTGGTGGATTACAGAAGCACAACCATACCCAGCATATATCCCCGAAGTCGGAATGCGGCTACCTTCATGGCGGGCAAAAACGGTCGCATACGCAAAATCTCACCATTGGTGAACCTCGGAGCTCTAGCCGAGGAACAACAACAACAAAATCCCACCACAACCTACACATCCCACAATGGGGGGATGGGGGGTGGGAGGGGGCACGGGATAGTCTGGTTGGTTAAAGCGTTGCGCATTGCCCTCGTGATCTGCTGACCCGGGTTCGAATCCAGTTCAAGGGGATATTTTCCCCCTGGAGTTAATATCAGTGCAGACTCCACTCTCCCCAAAAGTCCTTCCGGATGAGACTATAAACCGAGGCCCCGTGTGCGAGCGCACGCAGAACATCATGCGCACACGTTAAAACCTGTTCCGCTTTTTGGAAGAGTATGCCATTGTGTGCTGGGTGGGAACGGATGACAAGATTTACAAATGTGCATACACCCGGGGACAGGATGTAAACAGAAAACCACTCGAGTGCTTATTCCATTATCCTCGAAACAAAAGAATAAATAGATAAATGGACAATACCTACATACCCCAGCCCACACCATACCACACGCTACCTTTTTTGTGTACACAGATTTTGCTCTGGCGAGTCCTGAGCAGCTCCCCCCCCCCCTCCCACCACCACCATATCTCTCTCTCTCCCCACCACCACTCACACTTTAAGTGCTCAGGCACTAAACCCTCTCCCCCAACGCCCATCTCTCCTACCCTCTACCCCCTCCTCCAAACCAATTCGTACATTACCGTGATTGTTGACCAGGAGAAGCCGACAGGAGGTTGAAAAGCGACAGATTTGTGTGTGTATGTGTGTGTGTGTGTGTGTGTGTGTGTGTGTGTGTGTGTGTGTGTGTGTGTGTGTGTGTGGTGTGTGTGTGTGTGTGTGTGTGTGTGTGTGTATGTGTATGTGTGTGTATGTGCATCTGTGAGTGTGTATATGTGTGTGTATGTGTATCTGTGTGTGTGTGTGTGGTGTGTGTGTGTGTGTGTGTGTGGTGTGTGTGTGTGTGTGTGGGTGTGTGTGTGTGTGTGTGGGGGAGATGGAGAGAGAGAGAGAGAGAGGAGGAGGAGAGAGAGAGAGAGAGAGAGAGAGAGAGAGAGAGGAGAGAGAGAGAATGATCTTCCTTTATCAATTATCTTTATTTTCCAAGGGTTACAGAATAAGACTAGTATTTATATACTTGTTTTTTCATCCGACCTTAGAGAAAGAGAGAGGAGAGAGAGAGAGAGGAGAGAGAGGAGAGAGAGAGGAGAGAGAGGAGAGAGAGAGACGAGAGAGAGAGAGAGGAGAGAGAGAGAGAGAGAGAGAGAGGGGGGGGGGAGAGCGTAAAAAACAAACAAAACAACAACCCACAACAGAAAGACAGAAAGAAACAGACAGACAGTGAAATACTCACGAGACAGGGGTCGAGATAGAGATACAGGCCAGAGATAGAGGAGACAGAGACGGAGAAGAACTACGGAGATTAAACCTTGACAAAACAGACATACAGATAAGACAGACAGAAAATCTGACAGCCAGACACAGATAAGCACAGAGACAGACAGACAGGCAGACAGACAGAGAGGAACAGACAAAGACTAATCAGCTTTTCACAGCAGCCTATCAAAAGCTCTCCAGTAATCAATAGCCCCCAGCTAACAAGCAACAAAAGCATTCACGTCCTCCCCCTCTGTATGCCAACACCCACTTTTCATTGTATAATAACATTAAAACGTACATGCTGATGCGCTTAGATTGCATCCATCACTTTCCCACCTAGTTTTCTTTCTTGCTTTCAGCTTTTTTTTTTTTTTTCTGTACACCTGTGTGTGTGTATGTGTGTGTGTTGTGTGTGTGTGTGTTGTGTGTGTTGTGTGTGTGTGTGTGTGTGTGTGTGTGTGTGTGTGTCTTTCTGTCCGAGTTTCTGTCTGTCTGTCTGTCTGTCTTTTTTTCATTTCTTCCTTCCTTCCTGTCTGCTTGTCTGTCTCTCTGTGTTTCTTTTTCTCTGTCCGTCTGTCTTTCTGTCTGTCTGTCTGTCTCTCTCTCTCTCTCTCTCTCTCTCTCTCTCTCATCTCTCTCTCTCTCTCTCTTCTTTCTTTCTTTCTTTCTTTCTTTCTTTTCTATGCTGTTTGTGCTTTCTATTTATGCGTATAAGTATTACTTTTTTCCCTTTTTACTCTGTTCATGCTTTTTTATTTTTGCTTTTGTGCATAACTTCTCTTTTTGTGTTTGTGTGTGTGTGCCGTTTACGGTTCTTACAACCATCTCTTCTGTCCAGCATTCTGTTCTTCGCCGCCTTAACACTTTTGTGCTTATGCTTTTGAGCTGTACTGTTATGTATATTACATGTATATTTGTTGGATGCATAGGGATTATTGAAGTGATTTTTTTTTTACTTTACCAGTTTTCTTTGGTGTCAATGTAGCCCCACAAAAAAAAGAAAAGAAAAAAAAGAGACCGATGCAATGAGACCGTACCCAAAGGACCATTCTCTAGGAGTATTTTATTTCCCCTCCCCCCCCCCCCCCCCCCCCCCCACTGTACTGCAAGAATATCCGGTATTTTATTCAATTACCTCTCCAAAAAAGTTCTCTCCCTTGGAATGGGGCTCTGCACTGATTTTTTTCTTTCTTCCAGGCAGCGTGTCGATGTCATGGGCAAGTTGAACCTGGCGAAGCCCATCAATCCCCAGGTAGCAGTGTGCATGCTGGGTATGTTAGTGTCATCATCCATCCTTCCAGCCGTAGCTGGCCTACTCTTCTACAAAGAGGCGGAGAGGGGTTTGAATGTGAGCGTAAGATGCTCTGCAATTTTCTCCGTGTACAGATTTTCTATTTCGGGCTAGCTGAGGTTTAATTTGGTCTTTGGTTTAGAAATATAAAGACATGTTCTGAGTTGGGTTTTTTCTCTAGGTTTTCATCATCGTTTTTTTCTGAATATAAGTTATCTTTTGTTTTTGTTTGTTTGTTTGTTTTGTTGTTGTTGTTTTCTTTAATACTATTTTAAGCCTAACGGTGATGTATTGAAAAAACAACACCTGCATGTAAATCAGGAAAAATATACAACTTACTGATTCAATATCTTAGTGAACAACCACTCAAAAAAGTAAAACCCACAAATGGAAAACTTACAAAGCAAAGATCGAAATAATGAACAAACACAATTTAAACTAAAAGAAACGGACTAAAAAAAACAATGGATTCATAATAATACTGAACATAACAACAACAGCAACAACAACGACAATAAAAATAACAACAACAATAATAATAGTAATAGGGGCTGGGGGTAAGATAGATAGATAGATAGAGAGAGAGAGAGAGCGCGCGAGAGAGAGAGAGAGAAGAGAGAGAGAGAGAGAGAGAGAGAGAGAGAGAGAGAAGAGAGAGAGACAGACAGACAGACAGACAGACAGACTGACAGAAAGACAGACAGACAGACAGACAAGTTCAGCAACCTATTCTAAAAAACAACAACCGTGCGGACTAATCCATACCCTCAACTAACGAAATGAAAAGTTCCAGTTTTATTTGCACTAAACACGATCCTTTCCCTACTGAGCGTCTCTTTATCACCTCCCCTCCCCTTCCCTCCCCACCCTAACCCCTCTCTGACCCTCCCTCCCCCTCCCTCCCGCACTAGTTTTTCTTCTACTTACCCCCTCCCAACTACACTCCCCCTCTCCTCCCCTACGTATCATTTCAAACAAAGATGAAAGGAGAGGACACCGTCAGGTAAACATCTACCTTTGTCGTCAGACAAAAAGGTGAGAATCTGGAGCACAGAGAGAGAGAGAGAGAGAGAGAGAGAGAGAGAGAGAGAGAGAGAGAGAGAGAGAGAGACAGACAGACAGACAGACAGACAGACAGACACAGACAGAGACACAGAGAGACAGAGAAAGAGACAGACACAGAGACAGAGACAGAGAGACAGAGAGACACAGAGAGAGACAGGCAGACAGAGACAGACAGACCGACAACCATTCAGACAGTGAGAGAAGAGAGAGACACAAAAGACAGACAAACAAACAGATATACTCGAGGATTGGATGTGAGTAAGCACACGAGTGCTTATTCCATTATCCTTGAAATAAATAAAAATATGACTTAGAAAAATAAAGTGAGAGATAGAGAGAGAAAGACAGACAAACAAACAGATACACATGAGGACTGGATGTAAGTTAAGCACACGAGTGCTTATTCCATTAGCCTCGAAATAAAAGAATTAAAAAAAAACTGAATAAGAAAAATGAATAAAACAGAGAAGGATTTATATATATAAATATATATATATATCCTCTGTTTTACTCACTTTCTTATTCATTATATATATATATACAGAGGGAGACAGAGAAAGAGTTACAGACAGAGACAGACAGAAACATCCATACATAAAGACATACATACATACATACATACATACATACATACATACATAGACAGACAGACAGACAGACAGACAGACAGACAGACAGGCAGAGAGTCAGGGTAATCAGCTTAGCAAAGAACTCCATCAGCAGACACTGGCGACAGATCGATAATTCCACCTAACTGGCCACACAGACTCTCTCTCTCCCCCCCCACCACCTCCCCCCTCCCTGTTCCCCCCCCCCCCCTCCCTGCATATCCTTACCCTCGCAATGCAGGGCCTGCTTTACTAGCATTAAATCTCTCTCTTTCAACCTCACACTATCGCACTCACGAACTACGTCTAACTGTTTGTCTGTTTGTCTGTCTCAGAAATAATGGTTGAATCGTTGAATCTCTCTCTCTCTCTCTCTATCTGTGCTGTCTGTGTGTCTCTCCCCCCTCTCCCTCTGTCTCTGTCTCTCTCTCTCTTTGTGATATGATGATATTCCTGATAAGGGCTGGGACTAGACGTACACCCCCCACCCCACCCCCAACGAAACAAACCCACACGAATATTTATTCATCAACTTCGAAAGAAAGAATTTTGTCTTGCCTAGCCTTTGCCATGTCTTGCCTTGCTTTATCTTGCCCGCTCCCCCCCTCTCTCTCTCTTCTCCCTCCCTTCCACTTCCCTTCTTTATACTAAACACCCTTCGGTCATTCCATTTCTAAATCAAACAAACAGTCTGATCGAATAGATCTTCAACCTACGAGTTCTCTGCAAAAAAATGAACCCCCAAGGCCTACCATGTCCTTATTGACTTCAAGAAAGCATCTGATAAAAGTCTGGTGGGAGGCACATAACCTCCCACCCTCTGCCCTCCCCCCCCCCCCCACTTCCCCAAATCAGATAAAATGTATTTAACACAATTCCGCAACTATACCCCAAAGGAACCAATGCAGTATACGTATACACATGGTCCTGGTAGAGATTGGTTGCATATTTCTGCTAGTGTTCGACAGGGTTATCGTCTGCCCCCCATTGTCTTCAACATGTTTCTGGAATGTACTCTGATTGATGCGGACAGTGCAATAGTTCATTGGAAAGAACTGTCAACATCATTTAAGAAAAAAAAGAGAGAATAAAACTACGTTGGTATGCTTTGGTAACACTATCTGTATAATTATTGGTATAGCAAGTTTTCAGGAAGCTACTGCAGTAAGGAAACAGACAGCTACACAGATAAACAAACTGGTGGACCGACAACACTGTAGAATGGACAGGTAAAAGCATACACACACATGCACAGGCGCGCGCGCGCGCACACACACACACACAAGTACACACATATATACACAAAGAAAGATAGACAGAGACGCAGTGACAGAGACAGAGAGAGAGAAAGACAGAGAGACTGTAGCGGAGCAGAAGAAGTAGAAGAGGAGGAGGAGAAGGAGGAGGAGGAAGAGGAGGAGGAGGAGATGGAGGAGGAGGAGGAGGAGGAGGAAGAAGAACAAGACAAAGAAACAGAAAGAAAGAAAGACAAAGTAAAAAAAAAAAAGAAGAAGAAGAAGAAGAAGAAGAAAGAAAGAAAGATAGAAAGAACAAGTAAAAAGAAGAAGAAAAAGACGAAGAAGAGGAAAAAAAAAAAGAAAGAAAGAAAGAAAGATAGAAAATAAAATTAAGAAGAAGAAGACAGACAGACAGACACAAGAGAACACTATTACACTTTACACACAACGACATAATTGTAGCCAATAACACAAGACATCCAATGAGACAGACACTGAGTAAAACGGACACGGATGAATCTTCTTTCCGTAACAGCCACGACAAAAACTGCCGATTAATCAACATTCCCCCCAATCAAGAACGACCTAGGCGCTCACACCCGTACCCCTCTCTCCCTTTCTCTCACACATACAAACACTCACAATCCTTGCCTGACTGCCATGACATCTGCCGATTCATCTTTCTTTCAGTTAAAACTACTACTATCCCTTCTAGCGCACACGATGTCTCCTACCCTCAGTTTTCCTTCTCCCCCTTTCCGCCCTCTCTCCTCTTCTCCAGCTGGAATCTCTATCTATCTATCTGTCCCGTAGTCTGACGACCGTGGGGGCACCCTCAAAGACTCAGCAACCAGTTCCCTCCATTCTTCTCTCTGTTCTGCCTTTCTCAGGGTTTTGTTGAGTTCTAGGCCTGTCCATTCACTGATGTTATCCTCCCAGCTCTTCCTTGGTCTGCCTCTTCTTCTTCCTCCTTGGACAGTGCCTTGCAAAACTGTCTTTGTAATTCCTTGGGATCTTGTGACATGCCCATACCACTTAAGTTTACGCTTTTTCACGATCGTTAGAAGGTTCTCATAGGGTCCAATGGTTTGCTGGATTCTGTTATGCACGCTTTCGTTGCTTATGTGGTCTTTGTAGGAGATGCCAAGGAGTCTCCGAAAGCATCTCATCTCCACTGCCTGTACTCTTCTCTCCAAATCTGCAGTCAGGGTCCATGATTCACAGGCATACAGAAATATGGATATGACAAGGGAGCGCATTAGTCTGATCTTGGAGATAAGTGAGATATTCTTATCTCTCCAGATGGTGTTTAGTTTTGACAAAGCTGTTATTGTCTGTGCAGTCCTGCATACTACTTCTGGCTTGGATCCCTGGTCTGATACAATGGCTCCCAGGTACTTGAAGCTTTGAACTGTTTCCAGCTTCTGGTCATTAACCCTGATATCAGTGCTAATGCCGTTGGTGTTATTAGTCATCAGTTTGGTCTTCTCTGCACTGATTTTCCATGCCGTATGTTTTGGAGGCCTTATCCAAGTGTTCTGTTAGGCTGGCAAGCTCTTTTTCTGATCCTGCTATTCCATCAATGTCATCTGCGAAGCGGAGGTTTGTGATCGTTCTGCCACCAATGCTGACTGATCCTTCATGATGTTCCAGTGCATCAGCCATGATTCTCTCAAGGAAGATGTTGAAAAGGGTGGGTGAGAGTAGACAGCCCTGCCTTACTCCAACTGTTGTTCGAAACCATTCTCCAATGTTGTTGTTGTAGTACACTGCACTGGTGGCCTCGCTGTACAGCTGTTTGATGACTCTGATCAGGTTTGCATTGATGCTGTACAAGTTCATGGTTGCCCACAAAGCTGCATGCCACACCCTGTCAAATGCCTTCTTAAAATCGATAAATACGTGGTATAGGTCTTGTTGATGTTGAAGGTACCGCTCACATAGTCAGGTCAGAGACTCCCTCTGCTACTGGTAACCATGTAACCCAGTACCACCTGCCACATGTGGGGAGTAAACCCAACCAAAAAATCCGACCTGGAGAGGGATGGGCTCCGCCAGGTTTGATTTGCCCCAAGATACACCAATGACAAAGACAGCCAGAATCTCCATACCGGATCGGTCGTCGCCCGGGTTACCAAGGACCGCGCCTTCTGTTGCTCATCAGGACAGATGTCGAAAGTATGCTACTGATGTAAAACGCAGCAAAATTCGTGCCAGACACAACACCATCATTGGCACATGGAATGTACGAACACTAAGAGCTGCAGGCAAAGTGGAAGAACTGACACATGAGATGTCCAGATATCATTGGCACATCCTTGGGCTCTGCGAAGTCAGGTGGAAAAACATGGGAGAAACAACGACCCAGGAAGACCACAAATTATACTACAGTGGAAAACAGGATAAACATGAACACGGCGTGGGGTTTCTCGTTCACAAAGACACCGTGAACACCGTCATGAGCTGTCAGCCTGTGTCCAGCAGACTTATTACCATCCGCCTGAGAGCAACCCCCTTTAACATAACTATAGTACAGGCATACGCCCCTACATCAGACTGCACAGATGAAGCCGTAGAAGAATTTTATGACCAGCTACAAGAGGTTCTGAATCAAACACCCAAGAAAGACATCCTCGTTGTGCAAGGCGACTGGAACGCCAAGGTAGGAGAAGATGCATGGAAAGACTGGGAGGGCGTTTGTGGGCCACATTGTAATAACCAATCAAATGAAAGAGGCTTGAGACTCCTGGAGTTTGCCAGTAACAACCACCTCCAGCTAGTGAATACACTTGGCCCACACAAGAAATCCAGAAAATGGACATGGCATAGCCCAAATGGAGAACACCACAACCAAATAGATTACATCATGGTGAAAAACGGTTTCAGTCTAGCGTTAACATCGCACAGACACGAAGTTTTCCAGGAGCAGACATAGGGAGTGATCATGATCTTGTGATGATGACTTTCCGACTACGTCTAAAGAAAATCCACAAGCGGAACAACATCAGGATCAAATTTGACCTCGAGAAGCTGAAGGACCCAGAGGTATTAGAAATTTTTCAAGCAAGGATAGGTGGAAAGTTTGCAGCACTCACTGTGATAGACTCAGACATAGATACACTGACGAATAGTTTCAATACAGCAGTGACTGAAACAGCAAACGAGCTTCTTGGCAAACGCCGAC
>CM054142.1:44001563-44004063 GCA_028751875.1 Rapana venosa
TAAGCGCAGCGAGAGCAAAGTGTGTATGAATATATATCGCAAATTTTGTGCATATTATATCAGTAAAAGCAGCAGCAGCAGCATGCAGCAAAAGTAGTGATAGTAGAATAGGTAGTAGTAAGTAGTAAGTAGTAGTAGTAGTAGTAGTAGTAGTAGTAGTAGTAGCAGCAGCAGCAGCAGTTGTTATGGTAGCAGTAGAATAGCACAGCGACAGCAGTAAAAAAAGGTAAAGGATCCCATAACCTATAAGGTCGTAGGTCAAGACCTCACTTCTCAGGCCAGCATATTGAGGGCGGCGCCCATCTCCTCTCCCTCGCTGTTTTACCTTCCCGACCCTAAAGAGGCAGGGACCCATTTACAGCTGGGGGAACCCGGGGGAACTGTAAATGAAGCCAAAGGCCGCAAACGGTCACCCATCCCAACTGGTAACCACGCTCGACGCTGCTTAACTTTACTGGGGAAAGCGAGTGCTCCGACCACTGAGCTATCCCGTTTAAGGTACAGTAATAGTAGCAGCAATGAAGTCGTAGTATAGTATATAGTAGTAGTATTAGTAGTAGTAGTAGTAGTAGTAGTAGTAGTAGTAGTACAGCAGTAGTTATAGAAGTAGTAGTAGTAGCAGCAGCAAAAACAGTAGTAGTAGTGCAGAAGTATAGTAACTGACAGTGATTATAGAAAAAGGATACATTTCATAGCTGAAATTGATTAACTTTTCTCCTCCCTCCCCTTCCATAATATCTCTTCCTTTCTCTCTCTCCTCTCCCCCTCTCTCTCATTCCAATCAAAAACCATACAAGCTTTTCTTTCATTCAAGATGACCGAATGTCCCCCACCTACTCATCTTCCCCTACAGACGAGTATCTGACAACATCATCATCAAACCATCCGGAACGCTGATAAAATGCGCCCGTCCATCCACAGAAAACAGGCAAACTCTAAAATAACGAGTTTGCACTGGCTCCCAACTACTGACGGAATAGAATAACAAAAAATCGCTACGGTTTTGTTTCTCTTCTTCCCCAGGACGTTATTGTATTTAGCTTCTTAAATCCGGATAAAAAGAGACAGTTCAACTTCAACGACAGAGCTCGGCACAAAAAATGCCTTTTTAGGGAAGTTTCCGACATAAGTACAGCATCAATCTTGTTTTGTATGCTTCCCCTCCCCCCCTAAAAAAAAAAACCCGAGCGAAAGCTTCTTTTACGATCCCGCAGGAAAAGGTTGTTAAGGCGCACATGCCAGCAAGGCTGGGCTGGGCTGGGCCTCTGTCATGTTTTAGATGTCTGTTGAGGTGGGCAAGGGGCCTCACGGCGGCGGAGGCCTGATCTAAGGACTCTGGCTCGTTTGTCCTGTCATTTCAGCTCTGTCCCCGCTGCTTGGCTCTGTGCGTAAACACCGCCGCTAATGAATCCTTTGCTTTTTTTCGTGAAGGTTCTTTTTTTTTATGTCCTGTTTTTGTGTGTGTAAGAGAGAAAGAGAGAGAGAGAGGAGAGAGAGAGAGAGAGAGAGGAGAAGAGAGAGAGGAGGAGAGAGAGAGGGAGAGAGAGGAGGGGGGGAGGAGAGGGAGAGAGAGGAGAAGAGAGGAGAGAGAGGAGAGAGAGAAGGAGAGAGGGGAGAGAAGAGAGAGAGAGAAGAGGAGGAGAGAGAGAGGAGAGAGGAGGAGAGAGAGAGAAGAGAGAGAGAGAGAGGAGAGAAGGAGAGAGAGAGAGACAGAGAGAGACAGGAGGCCGGGGGAGAGAGAGATGGAGAGAGGTGGGGGAGAGAGAGAAAGAGAGAGAGGTGGGGAGAGAGACAGAGAGAGACAGGAGGCCGGGGGAGAGAGAGAAAGAGAGAGAAAGAAGGGGAAGAGAGAGAGAGAGAGAGAGAGAGAGAGAGAGAGAGAGAGAGAGAGAGAGAGAGAGAGTGCGTGTTTTGTGTGTGTGTGTGTGTGTGTGCATGTGTGTGTATGTTGTGTGTGTGTGTGATGGAGAAAGAGAGTGAGAGAGAAGAGAGAGAGAGAGAGAGAGAGAGAGAGAGAGAGAGAGAGGAGAGAGAGAGAGAGAGAGAGAGAGAGAGAGAGTGCGTATGTGTTTGTGTGATTCAGATTCAGATTCAGAATATTTTATTGCCATTTAAGTCATGTAGACTTATTTGACACAACAAAAACATCAATTATTATTATCTATTTTGGCTAAAAGTGAAAAAGTGCTCTGCGTGTGCGTGCGTGAGCGCGTGCGCGCCCGCGTTTGTTTTGTGTGTTGTGTGTGTTGTGTGTGTGTTGTGTGTGTGTGTGTGGGGTTGTTGTATGTTTGTTTGATGTGTGTACTGGCACGCGCACACGCGCGTGTGTTGCCTCATATGTTCTTGTTTTGATTTGATGAGGTGTCAACATGGGCGGATAAGACTCGCTTTTTGGGCCTTGCTTTTGCCTTTTTCGTTTTGTTATTGTTGTTGTTGCTGTTGGTTATTCAGACACAGAGGATGGAGGGAGGGAGGGAGAAAGGAGGAGGGGAGGAGAGAG
>CM054142.1:44014063-44024063 GCA_028751875.1 Rapana venosa
TTCTCTCTTCTCCCTCCTTCTCTCTTCTTCCCTCCCTCACTACCCCCCCCCCCCTTCTCTCTCTCTCTCTCTCTCTCTCTCTCTTTCTCTCTCTGTGCGCTGTTCTTCATTCTTGTCAAACAATGACCTTTGTCCTCCAAACAAATTATTACGGTAACAACCTCGCGACGATATCGGGGCTCTTCAGAGGGCAGCCTCTGATAATGGAGACTTGAAAACAGTTACAGCAGGTCGATCAGCAATTAGCGGGAATTCTGCAGGACTCGGTTCTTTATTTCCAACCAGAACCCGTTAAAGAGTTTTTTTTTCTTCATCTGCTCTGGTTTGGGTTCTTCGTTGATTTTACACGCGCGTTTCGCGAAGCTGTGATGCGGCTGCCTTAGTTTTATTTATTTTTTATTTTATACCACTTTAAGTCACGAGATTTCTCTGCGTGAAATTCGGGCTGCTCTCCCCAAGAGCAGCGTCACCTTTTTTTTTTTTTGGTCTGCAACTGTATTTGTTTTTCCTATCAGAGTGAATTTTTTCTAAGAATTTTGCCAGGGACAACTCTCTTGTTGCCGTGGGTTCTTTTACGTGCGCTGAAAATTTTGTGTAACACACGGGACCTCGGTTTATCGTCTCATCCGAAAGACTAGCTCCCAGACCACCACTCATGGTCTAATGGATGGTGAAAAATTTTGGGCCCAAACGGGATACGAAATTTTTTAGTTAGTGTGTGGGCACACAGTTCCATTCGTAAAATCTCACTATTGGTGAGCCCCGGAGCTTGAAAGAGAGAGAGAGAGAGAGAGGGAGAGAGAGAGAGAGAGAGAGAGAGAGAGAGAGAGGGAGAGAGGGAAGAGGGAGAGGGAGAGAGAGAGGGAGAGAGAGGAAGAGAGGGAGAGAGAGAGAGAGAGGGAGAGAGAGTGAACACTGAACACTGAAAGTAATTTATTGCCATTACCAATACAGTCTTTTTGGCAAGGAGCACAGGAGAGAGGAGAGAGAGAGAGAGAGAGAGAGAGAGAGAGAGAGAGAGAGAAGAGAGGAGAGAGAGAGAGTGAGAGAAGAGAGAGAGAGAGAGAGAGAGAGAGGAGAGAGAGAAAGAGAGAGAGAGAGAGGGAGCGATGGGAGAGAGGGACAGAGAGACAGACACAGAGACAATGAGACAGAAAGAGAGAGACAGAGAGAGAGAGTGACAGTGTGTGTGTGTGTGTGTGTGTGTGTGTGTGTGTGTGTGTTGTGTGTGTGTGTGTGTGTGTGTGTGAGTGAGTGAAGGTGAGTGTGTGAGAAAGAGTGTGGGGTGTGTGTGTGTGAGAGAGAGAGATACAGTGTGTGTGTGTGTGTGTGAGGAGAGAGAGAGAGACGAGAGAGAGAGAGAGAGAGAGAGAGAGAGAGAGAGAGAGAGAGAGAGATACAGGGGTGTGTGTGAGAGAGAGAGATACAGTGTGTGTGTGTGTGTGTGTGTGTGTGTGTGTGTGTGTGTGTGTGTGTGTGAGAGAGAGAGAGAGAGAGAGAGAGAGAGAGAGATACAGTGTGTGTGTGTGTGCGAGAGAGAGAGATACAGTGTGTGTGTGCGAGAGTGAGATACAGTGTGTGTGTGTGTGTGAGAGAGAGAGATCAGTGTGTGTGTGTGCGAGAGTGAGATACAGTGTGTGTGTGTGTATGTGAGAGAGAGAACAGAGAGAGACAGAAAGAGACAGAGACAGAGAGAGGGAGAGAAACAAAGAGAGAGAGTAGTGTGTGTTTGTTGTTTGTGTGCTGCGTGTGCGTATATGTGTGCGTGCTTGCTTGCATGCGTGTGTGCGTGCGTTTGTGTCTGTATGCGTGTATGAGTCTGTGTAGTGTGCGTGCGTGCGTGTATATTTGTGTGCGCGTTTGTGTGTATTTTTGTGTGTGTGCGTGCGCGCGCGCGCGTACGTGCATGCGTGTTTGGCGCGAGTATGTGTATGTGTGTGTGCGCGAGCGCGCGTATTTGTATGCGTGCACACATGCTTCCGCGTGTGTGTAAAGACATAAACGAAGAAAGAAAACAAAGAAACAAAACAAGGGCAGACAAGGAAGTGAGCAAGAGATAATTTGTCGATGGACATTAAGTGATGATCTAATCGAGAGGAGGTTTTTTTTTGCTGTTTATCGAATATCAGTTAAAAGCTTTTTGGCTGTGCTTGCGACCTCCGCATTCCGTGGCAAATAATGATGACATGCCACTATCGACAACATTAATTTTTCAACTGAACTGAAAGAAAGAGTGTAGCACTGGACGGGAAAGAGAGTAGGGAACAGACAGACAGACAGACAGAGAGAGAGAGAGAGAGAGAGAGAGAAGAGAGAGAGAGAGAGAGAGAGAGAGAGAACACACACACACACACAAAGGAGAGAGAGAGTGGGGGGGGAGAGATCTACAGAGAGAGAGAGATCCAGAGACAGAGAGACACAAAGAGAGAGAGAGAGAGAGAGAGAGAGAGGAGAGAGAGAGAGTGGGGGGGGAGGAGAGATCCAGAGACACAGAGACACAAAGAGACGAGAAGAGAGAGAGAGAGAGAGAGAGAGAGTGTGGGGGGGGGAGGGAGAGATCCACAGAGAGAGAGATCCAGAGACAGAGAGACACAAAGAGAGAGTAGAGAGAGAGAGAGAGAGTATGGGGGTGGAGAGATCCACAGAGAGAGAGAGAGTGGGAGGGGGGGGGGGAGAGATCCACAGAGAGAGAGAGAGATCCAGGGACAGAGAGAATAAAGAGAGAGTGAGAGAGAGAGAGTGGGGGGTGGGGGTGGGGGTGGAGAGATCCACAGAGAGAGAGAGAGTGGGGGGGGGGGGAGAGGAGTATCCACAGAGAGAGAGAGTGGGGGGGGGGGGAGAGATCCACAGAGAGAGAGAGTGGGGGGGGGGGGGAGAGATCCACGAGAGAGAGAGAGTGGGGGGGGGGGGAGAGATCCACAGAGAGAGAGGAGAGTGGGGGGGGTGGAGAGATCACAGAGAGAGAGAGAGAGTGGGGGGGGGGTGGAGAGATCCACAGAGAGAGGAGAGTGGGGGGGGGGGGGGGAGAGATCCACAGAGAGGAGAGAGAGTGGGGGGGGGGGGGGAGTGATCCAGAGAGAGGAGAGGAGAGGGAGAGAGATCCAGAGACAGAGACAGAGACAGGACAGGAGACAGACAGACAGACAAAGACAAACAATGTATCTAACATTTCTTTCGTTCCTTGCGTATTCTGCATATGCTACTGTTTGTTTTTTTCCCACCGTGAAGGTAGCTGCAATCCGACTTTTGAGGTGATGTCTAAACACGACACGTGTGTGTGTGTGTGTGTGTGTGTGTGTGTGTGTGTGTGTGTGTGTGTGTGTGTGTGTGTGTGTAAGTGTGTGTGTGTGTGTGTGTGTGTATGTGTAAGTGTGTGTGTGTGTAAGTGTGTGTGTGTGTGTGTAAGTGTGTGTGTGTGTGTGTGTGTGTGTGTGTGTGTTGGTGTGTGTGTGTAAGTGTGTGTGTGTGTGTAAGTGTGTGTGTGTGTTAAGTGTGTGTGTGTGTGTAAGTGTGGTGTGTGTGTGGTGTGTAGTGGTGTGTGTAAGTGTGTGTGTGTGTAAGTGTGTGTGTGTGTAAGTGTGTGTGTGTGTAAGTGTGTGTGTGTGTAAGTGTGTGTGTGTGTGTGTGTGCACGCGCGCGCGCGCGTGAATTATCCATTCCTACCAGAACGCTACGGCCTACTCTTCTGAAAGGTGGAACGGGTTTAACACGTGCGCAGGATGTTTCGCGTACGTTCGTATACGGGACCTCGGTTTAAAGTCTCACCCGAAAAGACTTTCGGGGGAGAGGAGTCGGCACTGATGCTAACACCAGAGGACAAAAACTCCTTTTAACGGGCGTCTTGGTAGTGGTCTGCTGTCAGCGCCTGGGCTTTATCACAGTTCTTGATTAAACCATTGACGCTGGGGGTAACAGCAAGGTGAGAGGCTCTATGACCAGTGGCTTTCTTTCCCACTCATGGAATTCCACTTTACAGCTTAGTCTTTAGTGATCGACTATGACTCTCTGACTAGGAGACTTGACTCGCACAGTCCTTATGTGCTGCAGCCCTGGGGGCTGGTTGGCCTTTGGAGAGCATCTCCAACGCTGACTGTCCTTATGCCCACTTGACCGAGAGAGTGGGGATGTGCTGTGGGCAAGGCATCTCCACTATAATCAAATTTCTGCCCAGTTTCCAAAACAGCAGCTGCCTCCTCTGCTGTTTTGGAGGTCATCGTCGGACACGACGGACAAACATACAGTGGCTTGAAACTGGGCTCGAAGCCGGGCCATCAACGGACAAGCAGTAACGCGCAGCGCTTTAACCACCAGTATGGCCTTGTTGATCAAGTGTTGGGAAAGTAGTTCTTTAAAAAATGTCTGGGTGAATCTACACTGTTCAGTGTACGTGTGACTGTTTTATGCTGCAGCTTCGTTACGAGAATGTTTCGGGGTTAAATTCTTTTGTTGTTGCAAACGTTCTTGCATTGTCTTACGTGCTGGTATTGTATGCTATGTTTTGTTGTGCTATTCGCATTTTTTTCTTCGCAAATACAAAAATGCCTTCAAATCCAATCCAATCCTGTTGTTTATAGCCCCGCTTAGCACAGAGGCTCTGTCGGGGATGTCACCTCGTAACATTTCAAAATCTCAAAACTGCAACTATAGACATATTAAAACAGGGTATAAAACCAACTCTACTGTCGTTCCTTGTATCAACACCCTGGTCAACTCTAAGGGCCAACAACCCAGGACGGGCACCGTGTTGTGGGAGAAACCACATCAACCACACATTAACTCATATCAGAGCTATCCCACCTTCACTAACCCATGCCCTATCACCCTGCTAAAGTATACGACCTGTGTGAGTGTGTGTGTGCTTTTGAAAAACATTTGACTATTTACATATCATTTCATGGATTTTGTCTGCAGCGCACCATGTTTGTAAATACCTGTTTGTTTAAACTATTGATTATTTATCATTGATTGCATGACTGTGTAAGATTAGGTTGAATGCATGCGCTTTGATTTGTCTTTGCAAGATATAGCGCTATATAAGTTCCATTTATTATTATTATTATTATTATTATTATTATTATTATAATAAACTGAGGTATAACCAAAACCAGGTTACTCAATACCTACTTTTTTTTTCGCAGTGACAAACTATGCCGTCCTCACTCATATCAGACGGAAAAAGCCAGATTCTCCCAGGAAGTTAGTAATGTTGTCCGATGGAACGTCGTGCAAAAGGCTCTTTAGGGAGTCTGCAGTAAACTGCTTGTGCCTAATGCATTACCATAAACTTAGAGCTGATACATAGCAGGATGATGTTATGGACTTCGCTGCAGCATTCATAGTTGGCTGAAGTTTCACCGACTTTTCTGTCCAAAATGACTGAAATGGGATGACTGATTCAGCTTACTTAGGATTTCCTCCATACCTCTTAAGGGTTGAGAAAGAATAAATTTGTTCACAGTGTGTGTGTGCGCACATGTGTGTGGGTGTGTTTGTGTATGTTTGTGTGTATGTATGTGTGTGCGAGTGTGCGTACGTGCGTGTGCGTGTGTGTTATTACCATTATTATGATCATTTTCCTCATTACTATCATCATCATCATCATCATCATCATCATCATCACCACCACCACCACCACCATCACCACCACTACCACCATCATGCTGCTGCTGCTGATTATGCTTATTATTGTTGCTGTTGTTGTTAGGTCGAGAATAATGAATAGCACATGTGTTTAAAATCATTTTTACATCAGTCCCTGTCTGCATGCAGTTTTGAACATGTTGAATTCCGTTCCACTTGTAGGCTACACAATGGCCTCATCTTCCAAAAGGCGAACAAACTTTCAACGCGGGCGGAAGAGTTCTCTCTCTCTCTCTCTCTCTCTCTCTCTCTCCCTTCTCTCTCTCTCCACGCACGCACGCGCGTGTGTGCGTTTACGTGAGTAGAGCATGCATGCGCGTATGTATGCATGCCAGCGAACAGACATGCTTGGCAAGAGTGTATTCCTACAGAATAACGTAACATAATGCGTAGGTTCCCCCATCTAGATTCACAGTGTAGCACACGCACAAATCACCGATACACCAACAAGCAACAGCAGAGATCCCCTGACTCATACCCTAACTGTCAACACTT
Source organism: Rapana venosa (assembly GCA_028751875.1). Taxonomy (NCBI): domain Eukaryota; kingdom Metazoa; phylum Mollusca; class Gastropoda; order Neogastropoda; family Muricidae; genus Rapana; species Rapana venosa. The sequence continues at coordinate 44,020,199 of CM054142.1, forward strand.
TTCAGCAAGACTTAATACCAAGGAGGCGGAAGGAACCCTCCCCCTCCCCCTCCCTCTCTCCCCCTCCCCCCCAATCTTTCTTCTCCCTCACTACACCACCATCCATCATCACTCACACCCCTTGTCGCTGCCTTCAACTTCCCAGAGACAGACGACACTCCCAGACACCTCCATCACACCACACACACACACACACACACACACAACAACAACATCCACAGTCCAACCCCCCATCCTCCTCCTCCCCCCTCCCCCACCCCACCACCCCCACCTTTCTCTCAGCACCATGGCCCTGTCCTGACCCTCTCCTAGAGGCTGAGTGGTCTGGTGGGAGCGGGAGCGACGGTCCCCTGCCGGGTTAGCCCTGTGGACAGGGAGGGGACTGACTCGCTGTGCCGGCTTCCTTCCTCTCTGAGAGTGAGTGTGTAACTCACAGACCCCTGGGAGGGTTCGGTCTTGCTTTGACTTCCAGAGCATGAATTATTTTCCCCGTGGCTGGGGGTGGGGTGGTGGGTGGTGGGGGTGGGGGGTGGGGGTGGTTTGGGAGGGTTAGGGATGTGAATCAGTATGTCTTAGGGTGCCGTAGAGGCTCGCAAAAGTGATTCATCCGTGCATATGTTAACACTAAGGAGTGGGGAGGGGAGGGGGAGAGAGAGAGAGAGAGGGAGGGAGGGAGAGAGAGAGAGAGAGAGAGAGAGAGATTCGGATTCGGATGTTTATTCATTAGGCATAGCCCATAATGAAGGGGAAAGTGAACAAAAAACTAAATCATCAGAAACATTAAAAACAAACATACAATCAACAATAATTATGAGAGTCATAATAATGAACTAGGATGTTGCAATTTCTCTCAGCCTGAAGGCTTTGTGAAGGAAGTGAGACAGGTTCCAAATATCGTTATGTCTTGTAGAGGACATCAGCAAAATTAATTTTGAACGTGCAAGGTTGTCGAAAATATTTAGGTGAAATAAACTTATCTCTGAGCTCCTTAAGAAATGGACAGCACAGAACTAAATGTACCTCATCATCTTTATCACTTTTACAGAGAGGACATATCAAATCAGTATCATTGCAATGAGAGAGAGAGAGAGAGAGAGAGAGAGAGAGAGAGAGAGAGAGAGAGAGAGAGAGAGAGAGAGAGAGAGAGAGGAGAGAGAGAGAGAGAGAAAGCGAGGGAGGTAGAGATAGAGAGAGAGAGAGAGACAGGCAGACAGACAGACAGAGGGACAGACAGAGAGAGAGAGAGGGACACAGAGAGAGAGAGAGAGAGAGAGAGAGAGAGAGAGAGAGTGAGAGAGGAGAGAGAGAGAGAGAGAGAGAGAGAGAGTTCCTTCAGTTTCTTTTGTAATAGCTCATAATTCGGAAATGATAGTCATGTGTTATCTAAATATGAAGCACTATCCCGTCGTCTTTTAAGTACCCCCAGTCAATAGTTATAGATAGGTATAAATCAAACTGCTACGTTGTACATTCAACAGTGATTTACACGTGTTCACGCACACTTACATACCCACACGCACGTGCGTAAAAAAGTCTTGCTTTATTACAAAAGAAATAAAAAAAATCAGTAAAAGATCCATACTGTTGCTTTTAATTCCAAGACATAACAAAACCACAACCAAGATATCATCCTGTCCCCCGATTAATTTGTCCCGTACCATTGCAAGTGGAAAGGCATTAAAATAGCGAGCGATAACAATATCAACCAACACTTCAATGATCATGATCCAAAGCTTCCTTTACGCAAACTAATCGAAGCCAAGAAAAAACCACAATAAAATGTACATCTTCAACAACAAAAAAGACAGCACTACACTAACTAAACTAGGCCTGGGGAGTGTTGCACTGACGGGAAACATCAGCTCTCTGCGATGATGGTCGTCCTGTGCCAATGCCTAGTCTTGGCAAAGTGTAAATTTTAAACAGAATTTTTGAGTTCATGTAGTGACAGCGTCTATTCCTCTTCTCTCTCTCTCCTCTCTCTCTCCTCTCTCTCTCTCTCTCTCTCTCCCTTCACCTCCCTCCCTCTCTCTCTCTCTTTTCGACCACCCTCCTCACACTCCCCCCCCCCCTCCTCTTACTCTGAAAAATGTTGTTCATAAAATGTCTTTATGTCTCTGCCTATCTGACTGTCCGTCTCTTAAATTCATTCTCTCTCTTCTCTCTCTCTCTCTCTCTCTCTCTCTCTCTCTCTCTCTCTCTCTCCTCTCTCTCTCTCTCTCTTTCTCACTCTCTCTCTCTCTCTCTCTCTCTCTCTCTCTTCCTCTCTCTCTCTCTCTCTCTCTCTCTCTCCTCTCTCTCTCTCTCTCTCCTCCTCCCTCCCTCCTCTCTCATCCCTCCCCCCCCCTCTCCCTCCCTCCTCTCCCCTCTCCCTCTCTGTGACGTTCAACTGGTACAAAATCACGCTTATATTTAATAATCAGCCAGTGACCATTAACAAACTTGACTACCCGAATGCTAGGGCGCTGATCAGTTTGTTTTTCACAGCTCGAAAAGCAAAGAGAAACAAACAAGTCTGAACAAAGGATTGGAAAAGGATTGGAGAACAAGAACAAGAAATAAACAAACACAATCATAATACCTAGGTATCTGGTTTTTTTTTGATGCGTCAAACGTCTTATTCAAAGCGGCTTACAAATCTAATGCGTGAGAATGAGTGTGTTTGGAAGGGACAATGGAGTGATTCAAACCCTGTGGGGGGAATGTTCAATGCTTTTAAATATATTAAACAGAAGGTGGCTAACAAGTAAACTTGAGGTTCTGGTTCGATTCCCAGCCTTGCCCTTTCTTCCCAGTTTGACGAGAAAATCGACCTGAATGTCTTAATTGGATGAGACTTGATATCAACTGATCCCTCGTACGCGACAGCCCGTAGAACATCTTGCGCACACGTAAAAAACCCGTTTCACCTTTCAGAAGAGTAGGCCACTGTGTGCGCGATGGGAAGGGATGAAAAAATCTTTTAACAATCCAGCATGTACTCAGGTGCCGTGTTAAGAAAGTATCCCTGAAGTTGGAATGCGGCTACCTCAATGATTGGGGGAGGGGGAGGGGGTGGAGGGGGGAGAGAGAGGGAGGGGGAGGGGGTCGCATACGGAAAAATCTCACCATTGGTGAACCTCGGAGCCCTTGCCGAAAAACGGAGGAAAAAAAATCCACCCCGACCAAAACAAATAGTACTGTTCAGCGTGAATAATCCATATTCTACGACATTGTCATTTATAAGTTCACGCCTTAGTTATTATGTTATATACTAGTCTCGAGATCAAAAGTACACAGAAAGGTGTTTTTAATTGTTTCCCAGTTTTTGTAGTTGTTGTTGATTATAGCGTGTGTGTATGTGTGTTGGTGTGTGTGTGTGTGTGTGTTGGTGCGTGCGTGAGTGTGTGTGTGTGCGTGCCTGCGTGAATGCGTGCGTGCAAGCATGTGTGTATGTGTGCACGCGTACCTCCATGCGTGTGTGTGTGTGTGTGCCTGCGCGCACGTGCGTGTATGTATGTGTATGTGTGCGCGCGTGCGCGTGCGAGCGTGCTTGTGTGACTGACTGCTCGTCCACGCTCTCACGTGTACGCATACCTGTATGTCCGTGCGTATGGAAATGTGAACGCGCCTTTGCGTGCGTACCCCAGAAACTAAATTCCAGTCTACTTTTTGGGCTTCTTGCCCTATCCCTCTATCAGCCAGTCTGTCTGTGCGTCTGTGTGTCTGTCCACTCGCACGCCTGCCAGTTTGTTTCAAGCCTCCCCCTCCCTCCTCCCTCCTCTCCCCCTACTCCCACACCTTTCTAGAAATCCTGTTGGAGAAGGTAATGTGAAATAATTCGATATTTGTGTCATTGATCTATTAGCGGCCAGTGCAGGGGATT
>CM054142.1:44036563-44056563 GCA_028751875.1 Rapana venosa
ATGTGAAGGTATCCAGCAAAGGAAACATGGATTCCTCTTAAACGCAGAAGATTTATGAAGTATTTACGTTTAGTATAAGTTTAGTAGGTTGCTTATAATTGTAGACTTTAAGGCATATAGTACTGATTTTGAATCCACACAAAGTAATATATGAAAGAAAGAGTATGGATGATCTAAAATGAAATTCAAAGCCATGACAATAGCGATCAGTTCAGCTGTAAAAACTGATCGATTTTTACCAACATGATATGACTTTTCTATTTTTAGTGCTGGTATGACAAATGCTGAACCTGCTTGATGATTGTCTAAAAGTGAGCCATCTGTATAAATTTTAAGACAATGACAGTAATTATGTTGTATATGTAAATGAACATTAACTGCCATTATATTTGGATTCTCATTCTTTTTCATGTTGATATAATCAACATCAAATTGAGCTTGTTTCATTTCCCAAGCAGGACAAACTGGAATTGCCCTTTGTGGGTCTACATCATATTTTGAAATTTCAGAACGCTCATAAAGACTGATGTGTATGTACTTATTGTCATCAATGAGTTTATGTTTCGGGCTCTTTTGGGAAATCAGTTTCAGACCTCATTTTTATTTCTTCTGAAGCAAAGTTTCAGATGTAGAACTTCTCAGAATATATTTGGCACATACAAGTTGTCGGTATTCATCAAGTGGTGTCATTCCAATTTCTTTATATGTATCAAGTGCAGAGGCAGGAAATGGTACACCTAGAGCAGTCTATATGCCTTACAGTCTACACTTTGAAGCTTCTTTAGTAAATACTTAGGTGCGCTAAAAAAAGACTTCTTGTCCTTTATGATAATTTAGATCTAATTAGAGAAGTAGATAAAAGTTTCAGAACTGTAATGTCTTGTCCCCAATATGCTTTCGTACAATTTTTAGCAGATTCAAACATTTTCTTCCTTTAGTTAAGATATATTCAATATGGGCATTCCAAGTTAACTTTGAGGAAAGAAAAACACCTAAAAACATTATTAAGTGTTTATATTCAACTATCTCATTTTCAATTTTGAAAACAGGCAAGTTTTCTGGATTACCACCATTGTTAAAAAGCATCATATGCGTTTTTTCTGTGATAATTTAGGCCATTTTCAATTATGTACTTATTTAAATTATCAAGGTCTTTTGATATAGTTTTTTAATATAGTTTAAAGACCTTTTTGGTGTGTTTTGTTTCATGGTAACATTCATCCACATGCATATGTCGTCTGCATATTGTACTAAGACAACGTTCTGAGACAAATGTCTAGGAAGATCATGTAACAGGATATTAAATAGAACTGGTGCTATAACGGAGCCTTGTGGTAAGCCCATATCAAGATTTCTTGGATTTGAGTAGTTGTTTTCTCCCTTTACTTGAATAGATCTATTGTTAAGGAAGCTCTTGATGTAAGATAAATGTTACCAGAAAGGCCAATTGTCTTCAACTTACTTAATAACTTTGCATGCCAGACTTGATCATAGGCTTTATTTATGTCAAAAAACGTTGCAAGGACATTTTTTCTACGTGCAAATTGTTGTTTTACATGGATTGTAAGTTTGACTAAATTATCAATAGAAGATCTACCTCGCTGAAGCCCGCTTGGTTGCTTGCAATAATGTTATTCTTCTGGCAATAGTATAATAACCTTGCAAGAACAACTCTCTCCATGAGCTTTCCAGTATGTGAGGTCAATGCTATGGGCCTTGTAACTAGCTTTATTTGTCTTGGGCTTTCCTTGCTTGTGGATTGGTACCACAATAGACTGTTTCCACTGTACTGGATATGACACCCTGGACCCAGCATTTACAAAAAAGTTTATAAAGTATTATAATGAAATTTCTGGTAAGTTTTTGATCATATCATATGGAAATTGCATCAGCTCCAACGGATGTTTTCTTACTAGGAAGTGACAAAATAGCATCTCTTACTTCCTGGAGTGTAATGGAGCATTGATATAAAGAGTGTTATCAGGCACTGGGTCTACATATTCATTTTTGACTTCTTCTTCACTTCTGAATGCTCTGCGTTTAGCCGATAGACCCTCCTTACGCATGGTATCTGAAAACATCGTGGCAAATGCCTCAGCCTTTTCTGCACTAGATGGAAACTCTTTGTTTTCTAGAATAATTGGACAAGATGGCAAGTGTATACCTTTTGTCATTTCATTAAATTTTGTCCATACTTTCTGAATATCTTTATGATTTGAAATTTCACTTCTGCAAAAAGAGGACCAATACTGTTTTTTAGCTTGTGCTATGACCATGTTACAGTAGTTTTTGGCCTTTTTCTGCTCAACATGGTTACTAGGTCGATTTATTTTTGAGAAAAGCTTTATGCATTAAATGTTTTTTATGTACAGCTTCCTCACAGGCTTGTGTCCACCAGACATTTCCTAAATGTTTGATAGATTTTTCTGAATGACATCTAGGAATAGACATATTGGCAGCTTGCAGTTTGTTACTTGTTATGTCAGAATACATTTGATCTATGTCATTAGTGTCTATGCACTCTGTATTATAAGAAGCAAGAATATGTTTAAACCTTTCCCAGTCAGCACGCTTATAATTATATTTTGGTACTTTGTCCTTTGTAATATCACATTGGCATAATTGGTTATTAAAGGTTATAATGATAGGTAAATGATCACTTCCTAGAGTATCTTTATGGGTTGACCAATCACAATCAGGAACAAGTATCGGTGACACTAAAGTTAGATCTATTGCTGACGCTCTGTGACTGAACATCAGGAATTCTTGTGACGCTGCCGTCATTCAATAAACACAGACAAGAATCAACCACGTTTTCTACAAACCTGTTGCTGGTAACTGAAATGCAATCTTTATCCCAGAATGGTGCATGTGCATTGAAATCTCCACCAATAAGCCATTTTTCGTTATCGGAGAGATTATGGATCCAATCTGTGTTTAGGTTGTTAGGTCCTTTTGGTAAATATAAAGAAACAATATTTAAGATTAACTGGTCATTAAACTTGACACGTGCTGCACATGAATGTAGATCTGGGATGTTACCAGGTATTGGTGAAGATTTCACACTGTATTCTATTCCTTCTTTAATGTAAATAGCTGCACTAATCTTTGTTAGACCCTCTACTTTCTGATGTATAGGTGGGTAATAGTACCCTGGTAATCTGGGTATCTTATTTTTGTTTACATTTAGAGATTGTAAAATAAGGGCCTGGTAAACATTTTTTGAAAGGTGGTGGATCAAATACGCCAGGTTTGTGGAAATAGATCTTGCATTCCACTGCATTATTTTAATAGCCTGCTTTTTCTTTAATACCATTGTTTAAGTAGGATATTGGAAATATGCTTAGGAAAAAACAACACTTTAAAAACAAGCAAAAGCAGTAATGAGTAAAGAAATAACTCCGCCAAGTCTTCTATGGGAATTTTAAACAGGATATGGGGAGGATAAGGAGATGGGTGTGAATATAGGTGTGTTGTTTGTTAAGTTGAATGAATGATACAAGGAAAAAAAAACAAAACCCAGATCTAACTATGAAAAAATAACTGAAATATGTATATAAAATAGAACTAAGGAGAAAGAAATAACTTAACTATATCTCTAGAAATGGAAAGGCTGATTCTAACAGTAAAAACAATGTGTACCAAAACACACTCACACAGGGGGAAAGGGGGAGGGAAAGAGTATCCAAAATAATAAGATTAAAATGTGCGTCCTCAAATGAAAGGGTTTTGCTCTGTTACACTAACAAGCCAATATCTTGAAAAACAGAGTTTTATGCAAATTTAATACACAAACATGACTTCATTACTGAAGATTTGGAACTGTTGGATATTCAAAAATAACTACAGTATGCTTGATGACTGAAATAGTGGAACATATACATATTCAGCACTAGTTAGACAACTGTTCATAACGGTTCCGCCATGGATTGATATTTCCTGCCTGGCGTCCCCTGTGGTAGAAAGAAGGTTGTCTCTGTGTAGGTAGTAGGTGTCGTCGTTTGATCGGTCTTCGTGGAAGCTCCCAAAATAAGTTACGAATGTGTCTGCCGATGTTTGAGGCGAGGACAGAGGCTCCTTTCTGAGTTGGGTGGAGTTTGTCCTTTCGGATGAAGTCCACACTGGTCCTCAAGTTGTCATGGGGCACGATGGATACTCGAGAATTATCGTACAGTTCTGCAGAGATCAAAGCGTTGAATAAATTTCTTTTGATTTCTAGTTGAGCATCTGCAGTTGGTGCTGCTTTGCTGATAATCATTTTTGTTTTGGGGAAGTCTCGTGTGATGCTTTTAACGCTGGCCAAAAGGGATTTGCTAACACTAGGCGCATCTTTCAGCTTCAGATCATTGATTCCGCAGTGGATCAGGATGGCATCGGGTGGCTGGCTCAGTCTTGAACATGTGGAGTGCACGGCCTCTTCCAGCTTGTCTGTGGTGTGGCACTTGTTGGTGAAGGCCGTGATGCCGTATGAACGGCCAAGTCTTCTCCTGTCCACGCCCTTCATCACAGAATCTTGAATAAGGACACACACAGGCAGATCCTGGTGTTGTTCAGTTGTGTGCTGTACACATTCTTGCTGAGTGGAAGACATTACGTCATTTACTTTGGTGATGTCATTTTGAGTGGTTGGCTTGACGTTTATCTTTTTCTTCTTTTCCTCCGATTCTTTTGGATCTTTAATTTTCTTTTTCTTAAGAACTGCATTCATTGAAACCTGTTTTGGCTGCTTATAACTGTGTTGTTTAAGAGCATCGGCATATGAACATTTTATTATCTTGTCTTGTGGGTTAGTTTGGGTGGACATGTCACAACTGACCTTTTTTGATCTCGATGGTCTTTCAGTTTCATCGGGTTTTTTTATTCCTGTAGTCATGAACTGTCTCTTCAAGTGATGAGATCTGTGCACACAACATTTTGATGATTCCACTAAGTTCATCGATTTTAGCACTGACCTCTGCCATTGTCATTGTCGAAATATTTGGAAGAGTGGTTGGAGGGTTAGGACTAGCCGATAGAACACTGTTCTTTTCACACAGTAGATCTTGATCTGTTTGGCTTCCTTTGACACGGGCATTGTCGATCAGGCTCCTCTCCCCGTCCATAGCGCTAATGGATGACTTGCTCTTCACAGCACACTTCACAGATGTCGGTTGTGTGCATTTGGAGATGCCTCCCATGCTCCTTGTTCTTGTCATGTTTGTGTTTTTTACATAAAACTCTGGCAGTTAAAAATTAGCTCTGGGCATTATCCGCCATCTTGATGACGTCGTCTTGTGTGCGTGTGTGTCTGTGTGTGTGTGTGTGCGTGTGTCTGTGTGTGCGTGTGTGTGCGTGTGTGTGTGCGTGTGTCTGTGTCTGTGTGTAAAGGGGTGGGGGGTGGTGGTGAATGGAGGTGGATGGAGGGACAGTTTCGGACATAGGCTTACATGTAGGCAGATAGATCAACACGCGGACACACGGACTGGCAAAGAATAACACAGCAAAAAGCCTGTGCTTAACGTTGGAAGATAGTTTAACACGCACAAACAATCACACAAGCATACACACACATACACGCACACGCGTACGAGCATACTCACACACACATGCACACACACACATGCACGCACACGCGCACGCACACGAACACACACGCGCGCACACACACACTCACACGCAACCGTTCCATTACATTTACATTCTTAAACGCACACAGACACAGACAGACAGAGAAAGAGAAGACAGACGGACAAACAAACAGACTCACACACATTTGCACAACACGCGTGCACACACAACACACACACACACACCACACAAAAAAACACACAACACAACCACACACAACACACACACACACACACAAAAAACACACACGCACGCACGCACATTCACTCACTCACTCACTCACTCACCACTATTCTATAAACGCATTCATCTCTCTTTCATCACTCACTCACTCACTTTCCTCTCTCATCTCATTCACTCACTCACTCACTCACTCACTCACTCACTCACTCTCACTCACTCACCTCTCTCATCTCTCTCTCACTCATCCACTCATTCTCTCACTCACCCGCTCTCTCTCTCTCTCTCTCTCTCTCTCTCTCTCTCTCTCTCTCTCTCTCTCTCCTCTCTCTCTCTCTCTCTCTCTCTCTGTGTTCCATCTGAGCCTGTCTCCTCCTCTTTTTCTTTCTCTTCTCCAGCTCATGCTTGAAGCAACAAATTTCAACTAATTCAATACTTCTGTCATTGATTAACGAGACGGGCGATGAAGAAGACTTTCTTCTAAGACAACTTGTCCCCATCTTCCCCCCCACCTCACACACACACACACACACACACACACACACACACACCACACACACACACACACCACACACACACACCACACACACACAAACACACACACACAACACACACACACACACACACACACCCCCACACACACACACACACACACACCACACACACACACACACAAACCTTTCTTATTTTGTTATCCCTTGCGACTCTATTTTCAGATTATAAGCTGCCAGGCCGAGATGAATTTTCACGAAAAATCACACTGCTGGGGGTTTCAATTTTTAGAGAAAAAGTTATTTTGTGTATCACATCCTTCATGTGGTTTTTGTTGTTGGGTGCTCAGACTTGTCTAGTTTTTGTAGTCATTTCATGAAAAAAAAACCAGAGCGAGTATTTATCATTTCTGTCGGTAAAATCAGTTTGTTTAAAATCAATCTCGTCATTTTAAAAAAATCATAACTTTCACATTTATCACCCAACTTGCTTGAAAATCCAAACAAGCATGTCAACGTTGAAAATAGCTAACTTATGTCATAAAAATGTAGATAAAGTCATTTTTCTTGTTGCTGTAATCGGCTTTCATTAATATGGGTTAACTCCCCCACCCCACCCTCACCCCCACACCCCGGTTCATGATCTTCCAAATATACAACTCAGCATAATAGAAAGAAGTCTAGAGCGACGAACGCATTATCTTGTTTTTAAAAAATTTCAATTGTATGCAAGTATCATTGGGACGGCATAGCTCAGTGGTCAGAGCACTCGCTTTCCCATAGCCAAGGTTAAGCAGCATCAAGCGTGGTTACTACTTGGATGGGTGATCGTTTGCGCGCCTTGGCTTCAGTACAGTCCCCCAGTTCACCCAGCTGTAAATGGCTACCTGCCTCTTTAGGGTCAGGGAAGGTAAAGCAGCGATGGAGAGGAGATGGGCGCCGCCATCAATGTGCTGGCCCCTAGAGAATTTGAGGTCTCTGATGCCTCGCTCCCCTACGACAACATAGGTCATGGGACACCTGTACCTTTTCATCTAAGTATCAGGTCTGGAATGCAAAAACTAAAATGACTAGAGGGAACCCCCTTTCCAAAAAAGGCAATATTATATAAAACCTTTGGCGGACACTGTAACCGAGTGGTTAACACCGTTCCAACTTCAATCCCGTGGGTCCATGAAGTCGTGGGTTCGAATCTCGGTGGGGAGTTTTTACGATCTCCCAGGTTAACCTCAAGCGCAGTCCCGCCAATACCCCAATTCCTTTCATGTATACACACGTGCAGAAGATGAACTATGCCCGTAATTCACGTCAGCTTTCGGTGGGTTACGGAAATACGAACATACCCAGTATACATCACATCCCACAGCTGTCAGTTCCCCCCATTTTCAGCTGCTGTCAGCTGTTGTCCATTCCATCCCTCCCCAGCCCAGCTGGTGCAAATTATAATAATAATAATAATGTATGGAATTTATATAGCGCTGAATCTTGTAAAGCAACAAATCAAAGCGCTCAGGAACTGACCACACTTGGACTAGGTAAAAGGAAGGGGTGCACTAAATTTAGCACTCTTGACCGAGTGATGTTGGGTTTGTGTGCTGTGCCATCCTTGAAGTCTTGACTCTGGCTACCTTCATGGTGGGTGAAAACGGCAGCAATACGCAACATCCCACCACTGGTGAACCTCGGAGCTTTAGCGGAGGGAACCTCTAGTGTTCTGTCCCGGGGCCGCAAGCTACCCGGTCACAGCGGTCACCGCGTGAAGGATGCCGCCAAATGGCTCGCGCACACCAGTCTGGAGATGGAGAGGCTTTCTATGCCGATCAGGGGACTGACAGCCGTGGCATGCCTTCACTTTTCACACCCAAGTGCTAGATCGGAGAGGTGGCAGGGAGAGACAGGCTGGGTAATCTCTACTGCCCACACCTCCAGTATCCTATGACTACTACTACTACTACAGGTGTCCCATAACCTATGTTGTCGTAGGCGAGCGAGGCATCAGAGACCTCAGCTTCTCTAGGAGGTCAGTATATTGAGAGTCCTTCGGGTGAGACTATAAACCGAGGCCCCGTGTGCGAACGCATGTAGAACATCTTGTGCACACGTTAAATCCTGTTACGTTGTTCGAAAGAGTAGGCCATTGTGTGCCGGTGGAAACAGATGACAAAATTAAAAAAAAACGCCGAATACACACGCATAAATTAAAAAAAAAGAGCTTTGATTTGTTGCTTTACAAGATTCAGCGCTATATAAATTCCATACATTATTATTATTATTATTATTATTGTTGTTGTTATGATGATGATGATGATGATTATTATTATTATTATCACGCCTCATCATCATCCCCTGGGACTCCAGTCCCCTTGACCGCGTATTTACTACTACTACTACTACTACTACTACTACTACTACTACTACTACTACTACTACTACTACTACACTACTACTACTACTACTACTACAATACTACTACTACTACTACTACTACTACTACACTACTACTACTACTACTACTATTACTGCTACTACTACTACCACTACCACTACCACTACTACTACTACTACTACTAAATGGAACTTATATAGCGCTATATCTTGCGAAGACAAATCAAAGCGCGTGGTATTTTGGTCTAAAACGTTTGATCGATCGAGTGTACTACGACATAAACATTTCTTCAGAAAGTAGAACAAAACAAAACAAAAAAAGACATACAAACACAACACTGTTAAAACATCTTTAGAATGATCAAAAAGACTATAAACCGAGGCCCCGTGTTCGAACGCATGCAGAACATCTTGCGCACACGTTAAATCCTGTTCCGCTTTTCGGAAGAGTAGGCCATTGTGTGCCGGTGGAAACAGATGACAAAATTTACAAAACCGCATACACACGGGGACTGGATGTAAAAAAGTACATGAGTGCTTATTCCATTATCCTCGATATAAAAGAATAAATAAATAAATACTGGACTTTCAAAAGCAAGGGACAAGGACTCTAGCACCTCTTTTCTTTAACGGATTCTACCAAGTCTGTTGCATATTTGTGGCAAAACGTTCGATCGAGTGTATACGACATAGAAATTAATTCAGAAAGCAGTCCACCTTTAGTTAAATCTGCAACCTTAAAGAAAAAGAGACAAGCTGAAAATTATATCACAGAAAATATAAAAGTAAAAAAAAAAGAATCAGAGAGAAAAGTACACCAGGTGAAAAAAAGAAAGAGAAAAAACAATGAAAGCAAAGAAAATAAAATGAATTTGAAATAAAAATGACCACAGAGAAAACACAAGAAAAAAACAATTAAAAATAAACTGTAGAGGAAAACTCCGGCAACATTTAAAAAAAAGACCAAAATAAACCATGGATAAAAACGCCTGAGAGAGAGAGAAAAGAAGACAAAAAAATTAAACCACTGAGAAAAACACAATGGAAAAATAAAAGGTATAACAGCACCCCCCCCCCCCCCCCCTCTTAACTAACAAAAAAAAACCACCTGAGAAAAAACACCAGGTAAAAAAAAAATGAACCGAACAAAAAAAATAACAAGAGAAAAACATAAAAAAAAGACAAACAACAAAGAAACAAAATCAGGACAAAAAAATACAGAATAAACACTTAACAAAGTCGCACAAGAACAGCTTAAAAAGAATTCTTGGTCATTCAAGCAAAAGACCGAATGCGTTTCCAACTGGACAAACAGTGAATACAACTAAGAACAAAAAACAACAACAACGGAATATAAACGGTGTTAATGTTTCTGTCCTTATTTTTAAGGAGACATTGAAACCGGGATAGGTGTGTGTGTGTGTGTGTGTGTGTGTGTGTGTGTGTGTGTGTGTGTGATGGGGAGAGAGAGAGAGAGGAGAAGAGAAAGGAGAGAGAGAGAGAGAGAGGAGAGAGAGAGAGAAAGAGAGAAGGAGAGAGAGGGGGAGAGGGGAGAGAGTGAGAGGAGAGAGAGAGTAGGAAAATCAAAATTAACTAAAGAAGAGAGAGGAGAAGAGGAGGAGAGAGAGGAGAGAGAGAGAGAGAGAGAGAATGTAAGAGGAGAAGAGAGAGGAGGAGGGAGGGAGGAGGAGGAGAGAGAGAGAGAGAGAGGAGTAGAGAGAAGAGAGAGGAGAGAGAGAGAGAGAGAGAGGAGAGATGAGAAAGAGAGAGATTCTTTTTTATTCTTTTTTTGAGATAATGAAGAAGCACCATGTGCTTTTTTTACAATCAGTCCCGCCCTTAGGGATATATAAGAGAGAAAGAAAAGAACGAAGAAAGACAGAAAGAATCAGACAGAGAGAGATGAGAGAAGAGAGAGAGATGGAGAGAGAGAGAGAGATGAGAGAGAGATGCGAGAGAGAGAGGAGGAGAGAGAGAGAGAGAGAGTTGGGTGGAATTGAACCTAAGACTGTTCGAGTTTTTTTGTCCACCTGCTGGAGAAAGAAAGAGAGATTCGAGTAGACCCTGTCACTAAATGAACAAAAGAAATGTTTAAGCTTCGCTGAGATCCAGGCATTGGCACAGGACCACCATCATCGGAGAGAGCTGATGTTTCCCGTCAGTGCAACACTCCCCAGGACTAGTTTTATTGAGTGTAGTACTATCTTTTTTGTTGTTGTTGTTTAGCATGTATAGTGTTTTCCTTGGCTTGGATTGGTTTGCGTAGAGAAAACTTTGGATCATGAGAGACAGAGACAGACAGAAACAGAGACACAGAGACAGAAACAGACAGAGAGAAGTAGAGAGAGAGACAGAGACATACAGATACATACAGAGACATACGGACAGACAGATAGACAGACAGACAGACATACATATAGACAGACAGACACAGACATGCAGACAGACAGACAGACAGAGCCAGAGAAACAAAGAAATAATAATAATGATAACAATAATAAATGGAATTTATATAGCGCTATATCTTGCAAAAAGAAATCAAAGCGCTTGCATTCAACACACCCATACATACAACCAATAACAATTAACAGAGTTAACAAATCCAAATGTACACATACGCACGCGCGAGCGCACACACACACACACACACACACACACACACACACACACACACACACACACACACACACACACACACACACACACGCACACACACACACACACACACACACACACACAGGAAGATAATAATGATCTTTAATTCCAGAGCACAAAAAAGATCTCTAGAGATACAGCATGCTAACCACAAGTTTATCGATTCCCGTTCAAGGGGATATTTTCCTCTGGAGTTAACATTAGTGCCGACTCCACTCTCCCCCAAAAGTCCCTCAGATGTGACTATAAACCGAGGTCCCGTGTGCGAACGCATGCAGAACATCTTGCGCACACGTTAAAACCCGTTCCGCTTTTCGGAAAAGTAGGTCATTGTGTGTCAGTGGGAACGGATGACAAAATTGACAAAACTACATACACAGCGGGAGTGGATGTAAAGAAAAGCACATTAGTGCTTATTCCATTATCCTCGAAATAAAAGAATAAAGAAATGTAATACTTAATAAATCTCACACAGACACACAAATAGAGGAAGGGACAGAGAAAAGAACAGACAGGCTAAGGTGGATAGAAAGAAATATTCAGACAAATACTTTAAGATGCAAACAAACAGACCAAACAAAAAAAAGCGACAGAGAAATTAGAGTTCGTTGTGTGTTCCATGGACAGCTCTCCCTGCCAATTTTTTTTCTCTTTTTCCATTCGTTCGTTTTCTTTCCGTTCGATTCATTCATTCATCCATTCATTCATTTATTCATTCATTCATTTATTCATTCTTCCGTTTGTTCGTACATTCCGTTGTTCATACTTGCTTTGTTTCTTTGTATTTTCTTTCTGTTTTTCTTCCCTTCCTTTTGTCCTTTATCTGTCTATCTGTCTGTTCGTCCGTCTGCTTGTCTGTCTGCCTGTCTGTCTTTCTGTCTGTCTTTCTTTCTGTCTTTCTTTCTCTCTCTCTCTGTATGCATCTATGTCTGTGACTTTCTTTCTTTTCTTTCTCTCTTTCTGTCCGCCCGCCTTTCTGTCTTTAAATCATTTGACATCTTCCTCCTTTGTTTCTTTCTTCCTTTCATCCTGCGTTTCTTTTCCTTTTTATTTTTTTAATATACTTCTTTAATTTTTCCTCCCTTACCTCCCTCTCTTTATTTTCCTCCTTCCCTCTTTCCTTCTTTCCTTCCTTTTCCTCTTTCTTTCATAAACCCCTCCTCTTTTTGAAAGATGAAGAAAAAAAAGAGAAATAAAGAGAGCACTGATCCGAATGGAAATCTCTCTCATATTTCCTTTCGGGCCCCCCTCCCTCCCCCCGCCCGTTCTTTTTTCTCTCTCTTTCTCTGTATGTACACACACACACACACACACACACACACACACACACGTCAAGTTAGGTATTTTTGGAGGAGGTATTTTATATATATATATATACACACACACAAGACCCTCCTTTCTGAGCGCCTATCAACATCATTAGAATGTTATTATCCATGCTGAGTCCCCAGGGAAGTTCCCCAAGTTTAGCAAGGCAACCCCCTAAGCCCCTGTGAAAGGTACGCCAGGCTTGCAACCTGAAGACGGGCCCCACAATTCGATTTGTACACTACAGTTACCTTCGTCCGTGCTTTACATAAGTTGCACCTTATTTAAAATTCAAACCACCCCCCCCCCCCCCCCCCCCCCCCGCCCCGAGATGCACTGGAAGGTATGGAACGGGGAGAGAGAGTAGGGGAGGGGGAGGGGAGAGAGAGAGAGAGAGAGAGAGAGAGAGAGAGAGAGAGAGAGAGAGAGAGAGAGAGAGAGAGAGAGAGAGAGAGAGAGAGAGAGAGAGAGAGAGAAGGGAGAGGGGGAGGGGAGAGGGAGGGAGAAGGAGAGGTGAGAGAGAGAGAGAGAATACGGCATTCGGAAAACTGCATGTGGAATACGAAATACTGAATACAGAATACGGAATATTGAATATTGTTTTATTTTTTATTTATTGTATTCTTTTATATCGAGGATAATAATATTGAATACTTTATTTTATTTTTATTTATTCTATTCTTTTATATCGAGGATAATGGAATAAGCACTCATGTGCTTTTTTACATCCAGTCCCCGTGTGTATGCGGTTTTGTAAATTATGTCATCTGTTCCCACCGGCACACAATGGCCTACTCTTACGAAAAGCGGAACAGGATTTAACGTGTGCGCAAGTTGTTATGTGCGCGTTCGCACACGGGGCCTCAGTTTAAAGTCTCATCCGAAGGACTTTTAGGAGAGTGGAGTCTGCACTGATGTTAAATCCAGGGGGATAGATAGATAGAGATAGATAGAGAGAGAGAATGAATGAAGAAATGAATGAATGAATAAATGATCTTTATGTTTCATGGGGTACAGATAAGCATTCACATACTTTTTTTGCATCCGACCCTTGGTCTAATTAGGGACTATCAAAACAAAACAAAACAAAACAAAACACAGAGAGAGAGAGAGAGAGAGAGAGAGAGAGAGAGAGAGAGAGAGAGAGAGAGAGAGAGAGAGAGAGAGAGAGAGAGAGAGAGAGCGAGAGCGAGAGAGAGAGAGAGAGAGAGAGATGGAGGGGTGAGGGAGAGAGGGAGAGAGAGAGAGAGAGAGAGAATACGGAATACAGAATACAGAATACACAATACGAATATTTGTACAAGGGACTTTGGAATCAGTCTCGTCCCAAGGACTATGGAGTTGAGTTAAGTTGAACAGTGCGCATTCAATGTATCTTCACACATATTGATAAAATTATCAGACTGAATAATCCCCGAAATCGGAATGCGGTTGCCTTAATGGTAAAAAATAAACCTGTCGCATACGCAAAACCTCAGTATTGGTGAACTTTGGAGCTTTAGCCGAGGAACGAAAAGAAAAAAAAAACAGACGAAAAAAGATTGGCAAAGGTGCGGGGAAGGGGAGATGGAGGCACGGAAAAGAGCCAACTCCGATTTCCGTTTGGAAGATCCCAAAACACAATATGTCAGATGTAAATAAAAAAACAGAAGGGAAAACAAGTTGTACACTGTTTTTCACAAAAAAAGAAAAAATGTAGAGCTTAGCAAGTGATCTAGATTGAAATAACAAGAACTTATAGCAAACATTCTGTTTGTATGTCAAACAGAAAAGCAAGGTTTTCTTGAAACTTTTGGAAACATGAAGTTACTGTGTTTAATATTGTGAAGCACGAGTAGGACTAATACTGGTGAGCGAGAGAGAAAGAGAGAAAGAAAGAGAGAGAGAGAGAGAGAGAGAGGAGGGAGAGAGAGAGGGAGAGAGAGAGAGAGAGAGGGAGAGAGAGAGAGAGAGAGAGAGAGAGAGAGAGAGAGAGAGAGAGAGAGAGAGAGAGAGAGAGAGAGAGAGAGAGAGAGAGAGTACTGAAAAGTTTGATTGTACTTCGGCCTTGGGCCACTATACCAAACATTGGAAGGTTGGAGAGAGTGAACATCGCGAGGAAAAAAAGCAGGTTTACCTAATACACATATCCTGGTATTTTCATTTTTTTCTCACCACCAGCACTAACATCCCTCAAGCCATCATGCACAGAATGTAGCATACTACCACTGATTAGGCCGGAGCTTGGCTAACTCATGCTTGTTTGGTATTTCCAGACATCATTATGTATCATTGTACATGGAGGAAGCAGAGAACAAATCACACATAGTGCTCTTAACGTATTGTACATCAACATTATCGTCATTAACACCCTCATCATAATCACTATCATCACCATCATCATCATCCAAAATTATCGTCATTAACACCCTCATCATAATCGCTATCATCACCACCATCATCCAAAATTATCGTCATTGACACCCTCATCATAATCACCATCATCACCATCATCAATCAGAGGATCAGGAGTCTAGAGGTAACGCCCCTTCCTAGAAAGCGAACAGTTCGGGTTCGAAGTGTGTGGTGGTTCCATCCTCATTTGGACCCAAAACTTTTCCTCCATCCATTAGACCACGAGTGGTGGTCTGGGCGCTAGTCTCTCGGATGGGACAATAAACCGAGCTCCCACATATTTAGCGCACGTAAAAGCCCCCACAACAACAAGAGGGTTGTTCCTGGCAAAATTCTGTAGAAAAAGTCACCCTGAAAGGGAACAAGTACAGTTGCAGACAGGAACAAGAAAAAAAAGGGTGGCGCTGTTCTTGTGGTGACGCACTCTCCCTGGGGAGGACAGCCCGAAATTTCACGTAGAGAAATCTACCGCGACTTGCAGTGGTATACAATACAATGCAGTACAATTCAAACTTCACCACCATTACTTAATATAACAACACAGCTTACTAGAGACCAATCTAAACAGAAAGCCCATTGCTCAAACAAATGGCAAGTTTCATTAATACATTTTTTTCACTGAATGATAGACACAGCAAGAAACACTGTGCATGTGGTGAATATTTGTAATTTGTGACAGTACACATGAAAGAGATTTTCAAGATTTCAAATTTTTTAATGTGTTTTGGCCATAGGCATACATACACATTGAGGGAGGGTGGGGATGGGGTGGTCCATTAATGTATGACAACCGAAATATAATAACCTTTTCCCAATCAGAATACAAAGTACAACCCATTTATATATACAAACAAACATTTAGATATTCACAGCTTTTTATCGTCTATCCTTCTTAGAAAAATTAAAACAAAATATATATCAACTGAACAAGAAAATCACTGAACAAACCTCAAGTTAGTATTCGGAAAGTGGTGGGGGTGGAGGTGTTGAGACTGAAGATGACCTAACTTTCAAGAATAGCCTGTCTTCTTCTAATAGCATGAAACACATATTTACCGACATGGCGACAGACATCTTCGCTCTTTCCATCTAGCAGTCTTGACAGAGGTAAATCAAGAAAATCTTTAAGGAACTTTTCTCTCATGTCATTATATAATGGACAAGTAAGTAAGAAATGTTGTTCATTTTCTTCTTGTAAACCACATGCACATTGCTTATCCATCGGGTTTTCACTGTACCTATGCATATTGCAGTTTATAGGTAATACACCAAGTCTTACATGTGAAAACGCGACTCTAAAACATACTATATCAATACATGAAAGATATCGTTCTTTGCCAAAGACATCTTTAAACGTTCTATACATGTCATATCTACTCCCATCACGTAGGGTGGATGACCATTCCTGCATGAATATATCTACTAATCTCTGTTTAAACTCACTTAAAAAACTGCGTTCATTACTGATACCTTGGTTCATCCATACAAACTGAAAACCTGTGCTACATAACATGTCCTTAATATCTGTCACCCAACATTTTTTACCCCGATTATCCAAAGACAAAAGCATCTGATAGCATTGTTTTGGAAGTCTGTCTGCGTCCATCTGCAGTAAATGCAGCCAATACTTCACAGATCTGACAGTTGTGTTGATGAAAAGAGGATATCTGCCTAGCTCACCGTACACTAATTTGTTTGGCGTTTTCAAAGGTACGCCCAGATATCGTTTGCAAGCTAAAAGGTGTACTTTTTCAAGGTTATCGAGTCTATTAACTCCCCAGACTTCAGAGGAGTATAACAATATCGACTGCACTTTTGCATCAAATATCTTGAAGAAAGTTTTTTGTGTCATTTCTTTGCATTTTGAATGAGCTCTACTTAAAATATACAACGCTTTTTTACCTTTTGTAACAAAAGCAGCAGTTCCAAGTTTGCAACTTAGTTTTGTTGTAAATGTAAATCCAAGGTAAGTGTAACTGTTTACCACTTCCACAAGGTCACCATCATATTGACACACATGAAAGAGAGAGAGATAGAGATGGAGGGAGGGAGGGAGAAATCTTTATTCTCAAGGGTTACTGATAAGTATTGACATACATGCACACATACATACATACATACATAGTCCTTCGGATGAGACTATAAACCGAGGCCCTGTGTGCGAACGCACGCAGAACATCTTGCGCACACGTTAAATCCTGTTCCGCTTTTCGTAAGAGTAGGCCATTGTGTGCCGGTGGGAACGGATGACAAAATTGACAAAACCGCATACACACGGGGACTAGAGGTAAAAAAGCACATAAGTGCTTATTCCATTATCCTCGATATGAAAGAATAAATAAAATAAATAAATAAATAAATAAAACATACATGCATACATACACACATAGAGAGAGATGGAGAGAGAGAGAGAGATGTTTATTATATTGTGATAAGCTAGAATCCCTTTCACAAGGAGACAGTGGGAGGGGGGAGCTGGGCACAAAACACTTGTAAATAAACTTCCAACGTATTCAATTAAATTACAGCCCAAATAGTCATCATGGCATGGACTCCATAACATGGTTACCAGAAAGATTCAGATTCAGATGTTTTCTGCATAAGCTTTGGCTAGCCAATGCAAAGGGAACTTGGAAAGAGTGGGGAGGATGGGTACCGGGTGTAGGGGCAGTATCCACGAAACTGGTACAAATTCAAAATCAGCAACAGATAACACACTGGACAGCGACAAGGAATCTAGGTCACACTGTCTCTTCTGTACATTTTGTGGGGGTCTTTTTCATAGCCGTTGCCACTTTGTACCACAAACACGATAATTTCGTGATAATCCAGGTGGAATAAACGTGCACCTATGCCCCCTTCTCTCTCACAGACACACACAGACACATATACATATGCACACGCATGTAGTGCATGCTCACACACACAAACTCACGCACATACACTCACGTGTGCACAACCACCCCTACACACACACACACACATACACACACACACACGCGCACGCACGTACACGCACATGCATGCCAAACCACACACACGCGCGCGTGCGTGCACGCACACACACACGCACACACACACACACACGCAACGTGCGCGCGCGCACAAACACACACACACACGCGCGCGCGCACACACACCACACACACATACACGCGAGTAACCCAAGCAAGCATCAAACTGCGTCCACTTTTTCCATGCATCACATCAAGTCTGGCTCTGATGGTACCATCTTTCATCCCTCCCCTGGGAGAGGGAGAGAGAGGAGAGAGAGGAGAGAGGAGAGAGAGGGGAGAGGAGAGAGAGAGAGAGGGAGAGTGAGAGAAGAGGGGAGAGAGAGGAAGGAGAGGGAGGGGAGGAGGGGAGAGGAAGGAGAGAGGGAGAGAGAGGGAGAGGAGGAGAGAGGAGAGAAGGGAGGGAGAGAAGAGTAGAGAGAGGGAGAGGGAGGGAGAGAGGGAGGGAGAGGGAGAGAGAGAAGACAGAGAGGAGAGGGGAGAGAGGGAGGGAGAGAGGGAGAGGAGAGGAGGGAGAGAGACAGAGAGAGGAAGAGGGAGGGGAGAGAGGGAGGGAGAGAGAGAGTGAGAGGAAGAGGGAGGGAGGGAGAGAGGAGGGAGGGAGAGAGTGAGAGAGAGGGAGGAGGGAGGGAGAGAGGAGAAGAGGAGGGAGAGGAGGGAGAGAGAGAAGAGAGAGGATATAGAGGAGGAAGAGAGAGGGAGAGAGGGAGGGAGAGAGAGACAGACACGACAGAGAGGGAGAGGAGGGAGAGAGAGAGTGAGAGAGGAAGGAGGAGAGGAGAGAGAAGAGGGGGAGAGACGAGTGAGAGAGAGGGAGAGGAGAGGAGAGAGAGAGAGAGGGAGAGAGAGGGTGAGGAGAGGGAGAGAGGGAAGGAGAGAGAGACAGAGAGAGAGAGAGTGAGGAGAGACAGACACAGACAGACAGACAGACAGATGATGAATGATAAATTTTAAAAATGTAGTGAAGTTGATTCCCAAGCAATGACAAAGCGAAGAGGCTCGGAGCTGTCATGGAAAGGACAGAGACGAAGACAGGAAAGGATCAGTGAATAATAAGTAAAAGAGAGATAAGATAAGTAATGATGGAATTATAAGAGCTGAATGTAAAGAACAAAAAGGTCAGAAAGAAAGAGACACGTCCAACAAGTCAGGTGAATTATTCTGTAATGTTGAAAGAGAGGGGAGAGAGAGAGGAAGGAGAGAGAGAGAGAGAGAGAGGGACAGAGAGAGAGAGAGAGAGAGAGAGAGAGAGAGAGAGAGAGAGAGAGAAAGAGAGAGAGAGAGAAAGAGGGGAGAGAGAGAGAGAGAGAGAGAGAGAGAGAGAGAGTGAGAGAGAAAGAGAGAGAGAGAGAGAGAGAGAGAGAGAGAGAGAGAGAGAGAGAGAGAGAAGAGAGAGAGAAGAGAAAAGAGAGAGAGAGAGAAACGATAACGATAACGATATTTTATTCAAGAAAGGCCATAGCCCCATTTGAAGGGGTTTACAAAATGACACATATATAATAATGTTATACTCAAGCACACAAACATCTGTATCCAACTAACTACAATTTAGTACAAATACACCATGTTACAGTGTTTTCTGTGTTATGAGATCAAACTACTTCTCCTTTTCAAAGACTTGTAGATATACATAGCAAGATTTTTCATGACATTTTCATTTTTGGAAGACAGGAGAAAAATCATTCTAAAGTGAGCTGGTCTGCGATAATATTTCTCAGGAATATAGTCTCTTCTTAAGTCATCTAGTGTTGAGAGAGAGAGAGAGAGAAAGAGAGAGAAAGAGAGAGAGAGAGAGTGAAGAGAGAGAGAGAGTGAGAGAGTGAGTGAGTGAGTGAGAGAGAGAGAGAATGACAATGACAAAAATTTAATGTGTTAGATTTTTCAACCCCTTCACAAATGGGTAGTTGGGGGAGGGGATCGAAATCGGAAAATAACAACAACAAAATTGAAACACTGTACAATATCC
>CM054142.1:44061563-44091563 GCA_028751875.1 Rapana venosa
ATCGAAAATTAATATAAAAACGGATAAACTAATTATAATTAAGTAAATTGGATACAGTAAAACAGATGGGAGACAGCAAGAAGTAAGAGAGAGAGAGAGCATTTTCAAGTTACATCAACATCAAAACAATCCAAATATTAAATTCTGTCATTAAAACCGTTTTATTTTAAAAAACAATACTATCAATAAACACAGCGAGTTAAGTTACAAAATGCCAAAGAGCCCGATATAAAACAGTTTTAACAACCCCACCAACAACAGCATCAATACAACAATGAAGAGTGGATCGCAATTTTAACGCAACGATATATGTTGTGATTGAAAGTGGGACTGACACGGAGACAGAAAGAGCAAAAAGAGAAAGAAGAGAGAGAGAGAGAGAGAGGATGAGAGGAGAGAAAGAGAAGAAGAGAGAGAGGAGAGGGATAGAGAGAGAGAGAGAGAGAGAGAGGAGAGAGAGGAGAGAGAGAGAGAGAGAGAACTCTGAACTTTGAAATGGTTTAATGTACATCGGGCTTTGGTCACAATACACACTGAGGGTAAAATATTTGAAGATGAAAAGTGGAAGATGAAAAAAATTCACATGAGAGAGACATAAAGAGAGAGAGAGAGAGGATGAGAGAGAGAGAGCTGGGAGAGGGAGAGAGAGAGAGAGAGAGAGAGACATTGAGAGAGAGAAGGGGGAGAGTGCTGACAGACGCAGACTAAACTAACATATAAAGACACAAAAGCAAAGAGAAACCCCAAAGAAACATACTAACCAACAACACTCCCAAACCCAACCCCACCGCTACAACTAAACCAAATAAACAAAAATAGACCATGACCTCCCATCATAAACAACCCCCTAAACCCCCCCCCCCCCCCCCCCCCCCCCCCAATCCAAGGCAAACACCTTCCCCCACCCTCCCCTCTGTAAACAGTTTAAGCAAACAAGCACTAAAACGAGTAACAAAATATATAAAACCTTCGCTTTCATGTTCAATGTCTGCGCTTTAAACCCGAACAAGCAAACAAAAATTCAAGAACAAACAAACAAAGAAGCAAGCAAACAAACAAACAAACAAGCCAGCAAGCATTGAGCTTCCTTCTCTCTCAGTACGCCCACTTCCTGTGTTTCTCGGGTACGTCATTTCCGTTCATTAGTTGTTTTTTTTTTAACCTTGCGCCCCAGGTATGTGAGAAATGCGGCAGGCGTCTCCCCTCTCCACCCCCCTCCCCCCCGAAATAAAAAGTAAGACTGTTCAAAAATAAAATCGGGTAGTTTTTTTCCCCCTTCTTCTCTAGCTTCTTTCACGCGTGCTTCCGCTCACACGAGTTTACGTGCATGCATACACACATGTGCCCACACGCGCACACACATACACACACACACGTAAAATCAGATGTATGTCTACATGCACACACACTTACTCATGCACGGACACCTACAGAAACAAGCACACACACAGCAGAGATAATTATATACACATACACACACACGCACGCAGGCGCGCGTGCACACCCCTCCATCCTCCACCCATTACACACGCTTTCTGTTTTTCTTTCTCTCCCAAACTCCCCTCCCTCCCTCCCCCTCCCCCCCCCCCCCCCCCCCCCCCCCCCCACCCCACCTCCCCCCCCCCCCCACCAACACCCCCCCCCCCACACCCCCACCTACCCCCCACTTTACTTCCGCTCCCTACTTATCATTCCCCTCTCCTACCCCCCCCCCCCCCCCTCACACACAAAACACAACAGAAGGTTAACCGTTGGAACCCGGAAGTCTTCTGGGTGACACGGCTTGTGGTGAGAGGCCAATGATTCAGTCTGCACCACGATAGTGTCTCTCTGTCTCCTGGGACAGTTAATAGCAAGGAGCATTGCCCGTGGGAAGGAAAATCTTCGTACAGGGAGAGAGAAAGAGAGAGAGAGAACGAACGAGAGAGAGAGAGAGAGAGAGAGAGAGAGAGAGACAATGACAATGACAATGACAATGACAAATTCTTTTATTTCGAGGATAATGAATAAGCACCCATGTGCTTTTTTACATCCAGTCCCCGCCCTTAAGGGTATATATGATAATAAAATAAAATAAAGCCTATAGCAATACACTTACACAGTGTACGGGGGGAAAAATCTACAAAAATCACTGAAGAGAAAGAAAGAAAAGAAAAAAAAAGTACTAAAAATAAGGAAGAAAGGCAAAAAAGAAAACACAGAAACAACCGAAAAAATAGCAAGAACAAGAGCAAAACAAAAAGCGGCAACAACAACAAGGGGAAGGTGACACCCAGTAGTTCCCCTTCAACAACAACAACAAACAACAACAACAACCCCCAAAACCAAAACAGAACCAAACAAAGCAGAACCTCCATAAAATTAAAGGAGAACAAACCACCTAAAAGTCATTTTTCAATAAAAACAATAGCCATATACAAGTAAAACATTCACAAATTATAAAATTATACAGAGAGAGAGAGAGAGAGAGGGGAGAGAGGGGAGAGAGGGGAGAGAGAGAGAGATACGAGAGAGAAAAATGACAAGTTCTTTCATTTGAGGATAATGAATAAGCACCCATGTCCTTTTTTACCCCTCAAGTCGTCACCCTTAAGGATATATAGATAATAAAATAAAATAAAGCCCATAGCAATACACTTACACAGCTTACGGGGAAAAATATCTACACACAAAAAAAATCCCCACAAAAATCACCGAAGAGAGAGAGAGAGAAAAAAAAGTAGCAACAAGTAAGAAAGAAAGCAGAGCAGAAAACACAGAAACAACCGAAAAAAAAAAAGCAAGAACCAAGAGCAAAACAAAAAAGGCAACAACAAGGGGAGAGGGAACAACCAAATAGTCCCCCCTCAAAAAAGCAACAACAACCCCAAACCCAAACCAAAAAAAGAACCAAACAAAGCAAACCCACTATAAAATAAAGGAGAACAAACCACGGAGAGAGAGAGAGGGAGAGAGAAGAGAGAGAAGAGAGAGAGAGAGAGAGAGGAGAGAGGGGAGAGAGAGGAGAGAGAGAGAGAGAGAGAGAAGGACAAGCGATAGACAAGACAAACCCAAACAAATTCTTTATTTCGAGGATAATAATAAGCACATCGTGACTTTTTACATCCAGTCTTGCACATCAGGATAACACAAGTAATTTTAAAGGGGAGAGGGAAAAGGGAGAAAAAAAAAAAAAAAAAAAAAAAAAAAAAAAAAAAAAAAATAAACCACAAGCCTACACCCCCACACCAACAACACAACAAAAAAACAAACCCCCCAAACACACCATAACACACTTAACCCTTTTAAACAATCCCCCTTTCCAAAAAACCCCCCCACAACCCCCACTTACCTTCCCTAAAAAAAAACACTCCCCCCCCAACCAACCACACCAACCACCACCCCCAAACCTTCCCACCCACCACCCACACCACAAACCCAACCACCACCACCACCACCACACACCACCTTCACCAAACCACCCAACACCACCCCTAAACCCACAAACCAACACACACAACCAACCCACCAAACCCACCACCACCACCCACCACCACCCCCAACCCAAAACACCACCTTCACCCACACCAACCCACACCCACCCCAACAACCACCCACCCCACCACCATACCAAAACCCTACACAAATCACACACCACCTCACCTCACCCCCACACACCATTCACCCTACCCCCCGCACCACCACCTCCCACCACCCACCACCACCTCACCACACCTCAACCACCACCTCCCCACCACCACCCCCCACCCACCACCCTCCCACCCCCACCCCACCACCAACCACCTCACCACCACCTTCAACACACCACCCCAACCCCCCCACCACCTTCAACCACCCCACCACCACTCAAACCCACCACCACAACCCAACCACCACCACCACACCCACCACACCACCCCACCCTTCCCCAACCCACACCACCCCCACCCACCAACCCACACCCCACACCACTTCACCACCACCTCACACCATCACCACACCTACCACCCCACATACCAACCCACACCCCTACCACACCTTCACACCACCACACCACCTTCACCACCCACCCCACCTTCACCACCACCACACCATACACCCCACCTTCACCACACACCTTCACCACCACCTTCACCACACCCACCCCTTCACCCCAACCTCACCCACTTCACCCACCACTTACCACACTCACACCACACCTACACCCTTACCACCACACTTCACCACACCACCAACCATCACCCACCACCACCCACACCTTCACCACCACCTACCACCAACCACCCTTCACACCACCTTCACCACCACACACTCCCACCTTACACCACACCTTCACACCACTCACCACACCATTCACCACCACCTTCACCACCACCACCACCTTCACCACCCCCCACCAACACCAACACCATACACACTTCACACACCACCTTCACCAATCAACACCAATCACCACCTTCACCCCCACCACCCACCACCTTACACCACCTACACACACACCTTCACCAACCTTCACCACACCTTCACACCACTTCACCCCCCTCACCCACTTCACACACCTTCACCACCACCTTCACCACCACCACCTTCACACACCTTCACACACCTTCACCACCACTTCACCACACTTCACCACACCCACCACTTCACCACACACCTTCCACACCCACCCCACCTTCACACCACCTTCACACACTTCACCACCACCTTCACCACCCACCTTCACCACCACCTCACACCACCACATCACCACCACTTCCCACCCTTCACCACCACCTTCCCACCACCTTCACCACACTTCACACACCAACCACCACACACCTTCCACACCTTCACCACCACCTTCACCACCACCTTCACCACCACCACCACCACCACCACCTTCACCACCACCTTCACCACCACCACCACCACCCCCCCCATCTTCACCACCACCACCTTCACCACCACCACCACCACTTCAACGTTGGACGGGGTAGTCTAGTGGTCAGAACATTGCGCTTGCAGTCTGACGACCAGGGTTCGAATCCTTTTCAAGAGTGGGTGGTGGGTGTGTGTGTGTGGGGGTGTCTCCCCTGGAGTTAACA
The DNA here is from genome assembly GCA_028751875.1 of Rapana venosa. Taxonomy (NCBI): domain Eukaryota; kingdom Metazoa; phylum Mollusca; class Gastropoda; order Neogastropoda; family Muricidae; genus Rapana; species Rapana venosa. The sequence goes on from CM054142.1 coordinate 44,066,630, forward strand.
TCAGTACCGACTCCACTCTCCCCAAAAGCCCTTCGGATGAGACTATAAACCGAGGTCCCTTTGCGAACGCACGCAGAACATCTTGTGCACACGTTAAATCCTGTTCCGCATTTTTGAAAGAGTAGGCCATTGTGTGCCGGTGGGGACAGATGACAAAATTTACAAGCCCGCACACACACGGGGACTAGATGTAAAAAAAACCCCACACGAGTGCTTATTCCGTTATCCTCGATATAAGAGAATAAAAATAAAAGAAATAAATAAAGTATACATACCTATGCAGCTCGACTAAGTCCTAAGAAAGAACCCCCCCCCAAAAAATATCTGAACGCATCACTCCTCTCTTGCGATCTCTTCACTGGCTGCCTGTCTGACACAGACTGAAGTATAATGAAGATTGGTTCACTCTGATACACTACCAAGAAAGTCCTTCGGGTGAGACTAGAAACCGAGGCGAGGTCCCGTGTGCGAAAACGCACGCAGAACATCTTGCGCACACATGAAAAAACCCACCCGTTCTGCCTTTACACCCCCCCCCACCCCCCCCCCCTCCCCCCCAACACACACTTTTATATCGAGGATAATGAAATTAAGCACTTATGTGCGTTTTTACATCCAATCCCCGTGTACATGCGGTTTTGTAAAGAGTAAGCCATTGCTGCTGTGCTGGTAAGAACGGATGATAAAAACGAAAACGCATGCACGCAGGTGTCGTGTTTAGACGTCATCCCCGAAGTCGGAATGCGCCTACCTAAATGGTGAGCAAAAACGGTCGCCCACGTAAAAATCTCGCTATTAGTAAACCTCGGAGCCCTGGCCGGGTAGCGAAAACACATCCTAATGTTTAAAGCTCGTCCGACCACTGAAGCTACACATAAGGAAGGAAGGTGGCAGGATGGTCAAGACGTTCGCCTGCCAACAAGTTAACCGTGAGGTTCTGGGTTCATTCCCAGCCTCGCCCTTTCTTCCCAGTTTGACAAAAAAATCAAACTGAACGTCAAAGTCCTTCGGATGAGACTATAAACCAAGGCCCCGTGGGCGAACGCATGCAGAACATCTTGCGCACACGTTAAATCCTGTTCCGCTTTTCGGAAGAGTAGGCCATTGTGTGCGGTGGAAACAGATGACAACATTTACAAAACCGCATACACACGGGGACTGGGTGTAAAAAAGCACATGAGTGCTTATTCCATTATCCTCGATATAAAAGAATAAATAAATAAAATAAAAAAATAAATAAATAGGACGTTCCCCTTAAGCAGCTCTATAAGATTAAAATAGGACTTAAAACCAACTCGAATGACTTTCCTTGAATCAATGACCTGGCCAATCATCAGGACGGTCACCACGTGAAGGGCAAAGAAAATGAGGTAAAAACCAATACGCGAGTCCTAAATAGGAACCTTGAAAAGAAACAGGGAGAGATTGAGAGAGAGAGAGAGAGACAGAGACAGAGAGACACAGAGAGAGAGAGACAGAGAGAGAGACAGAGACAGAGACACACACATAGAGAGAGAGACAGACAGAGACAGACAGACAGAAAAACAGACAGACAGACAGACGGACGGACAGACAGACAAATGCATATAAACAGGGAGACAGATAAGAGTGCAAAAAAACAACAACAAAAAACCCTCGATAAAAAGCAGATTAAGAAAATAATGAAGGCTGTACACGTAACCCCCCCCCCCCCCCCTCCCTTTCCCATCGTAACTTTTTTTTTCTTCAATCAAGCATTCCTTGTTCAAATCTCAGATGAAAAAAAAAGCCAAAAACGTTGCGTACAAACAGTACAATCTCACACAAAAAAAGGCAAAAACAAAACGAATACAACAACAAAAAAAACCCCAAACAAAAACCGAAGTCTGAAATGAATACACTGCCAATTATCTTTCTCTAGGTTTCTTTGTTTGTTTATTTTGGCCTACCAAGTTGGAAACTTTTCCTCTTAATTAATTACCAGTACCTAAGAGAGCTCTTTTCTCTTTAAAAAAAAATCATTCCTCTTTTTTCAAGACAAAAACGTTATTCATTCTTCTGTCTTTATTTCTCTATTCATTTTTTTTTTTACGATAAGCGTATTTAATTTTTTTTTCTTTTCTTCTTACGTTACACAGTGTACTTTAAGAAAAGTAATCTCATTTTCAAGACGTTTGAATGGACGTAAAGGTTATTTTGTTTTCTTTCTTGTACAGAAGCTGCTCATTTGCATCACGTGCACGCGCCCCCTCCTTCCCCCCCCCCCCCCCCCTCGAAACACACATACACACACCGTCAGATATCCACTTACATTCCATTCAAAATACCCACCCACATAAACCTCACACCCACAAAGAAAGATCATGATGATGATGGTAATGATGACGATTACAATTATGGTGCTATTTTTCCACTAAAAGCAATAATTCAGAGAGAGAGAGAGAGAGAGAGAGAGAGAGAGGGGGGGGGGGAGACACACACACACACACACACACACACACACACACACACACACGCACGCACACAGAACTCAGAAAGAATTTATTCATAAAGATACACCCTTGAAGCCCAGCTTTCCTTTCATTTGATGTTCGAGTCCTACTGCATTTGATAAACTCCACAAGGAAATCTCTGATCACAAGCGTTTCGATTTGTGGTTTTTTTATATACAAGATTCAGCGCTATGTAAATTCCAATTATTATTATTATTATTATTATTATTAAGAGAAGCAATAATTCAGAGAGAGAGAGAGAGAGAGAGAGAGAGAGAGAGAGAGAGAGGAGCGAGAGAGAGAGAGATAGAGAGGGAGGAGAGAGAGAGAGAGAGAGAGAGAGAGAGAGAGAGAGAGAGAGAGAGACAAAGAGACACTGTGACAAAGACGGGAGAGACAGAGACAAACAGAGACAGAGGCAGAAAGACAGAGAGGGGGTGTCAGTTATACAGACAGGCAGAGAGAGAAGGGGCGAAGGGACTAAAGATCAAAGCTGCTGCTGATTCCTAATTGTATTTGGATAGCAGCAAAAAACCCCAAACAAACCACAAAACAAAACAAAACACAAAAAACAACACAAAAACACCAAACAACAACCTCCCCGCCTCCCGAGCCTAAAACCACCTCATTACTAAAGTGTCTGGATCCAAAAATCAAAGAGAATGATGTTTTTTCAGGAATAAATTTAATACATAATAAATACAGCATGCCGCGTCACAGAGAGGGGAGAGGAGAGGAGAGGAGAGGAGAGGGAGAGGAGAGAGGAGAAGAGAGAGAGAGAGAGAGAGAGAGAGGAGCGGAGAGAGAGAGAGAGAGGAGGAGAGAGAGAGAGAGAGAGGAGAGAGAGAGAGAGAGAGAGGAGAGTACACAGTATAAGGATCAGATACGATGAAAAGATAGAGCGATAAGTATTATTTAAAGCTGAATTATCAAATATAAGTTCTAGAGAGAGAGAGAGAGAGGAGAGAGAGAGAAGGATGAGAGAGAGAGAGAGAGAGAGAGAGAGAGAGAGAGGAGAGAGAGGGAGAAGAGAGAGAGAGAGAGAGAGAGAGAGAGAGACAGGAGAGAGAGAGAGACAGGAGCAGAGAGAGAGTGATGAGAGAGAGAGAGAGAGAGAGAGAGAGAGAGAGAGAGAGAGAGAGAGAGAGAGAGAGAGGCAGGAAGACAGACGACAGACAGACAAAGCTTCAGGGACCCACAGAGGGACAGAGGCAGACTCAGATGTTTTATGGATATCAAGACATTGACTTCCCTCCCTTTGCCCTCATGACCAGCATTGCTAACTAACAATATTATGTAGCATCAAAGGCTCCCGTAATGTCACGACCCATTAACCTATTATCAACCAGCAACAAACAGCACTGACAAATGCTAAAGCTTCATAGATCTTTTACCTAGGACGCTGCTAGTTCTCTAAAGTGAGTTACCTCGTAAAAGAGGGTATAAGATCTGTGCAAACCTCTGTATTAAATAAAGACAGTAACAGGCTCGTTTTGAACAAAGACGTGCGCTGGTAAAACAAAGTGTTTAGGATTTGTTAACTTCTCTCAGACTTACTTAAGACGTAGAAAGTATCGGATGAAATCAAATTCTTTTATCTCGAGGTAACGAATAAGCATCTATGTGCTTTTTTATTTTTTTTACATCCAGTCGCCATTTTTTATTTTTTAAAATTTTTTTATTTATTCTTTTATATCGAGGATAATGGAATGAGCACTCATGTGCTTTTTTTTACATCCAGTCCCCGTGTGTATGCAGTTTTGTCAAATTTGTCATCTGTTTCCACCGGCACACAATGGCCTACTCTTCCGAAAAGCGGAACAGGATTTAACGTGTGCGCAAGATGTTCTGCGTGCGTTCGAACACGGGGCCTCGGTTTAGTCTCATCTACTATGTACACCTTCCTTTCATGTCACCACTTTTCTTTGCATGAAAAGTAAATATCACGTTTCCATAAAGAACTTCGAATTTCAAAAACCATAAAATCTCTGACCTAAACCCTATTTTCATATAATTATTTGAAATGTTGATTCCCCCCCCCACCCCCCAAAACGAAATATGCTACCCCTGTAATGGTGAACAAAAAACGGTTGCATACGCAACATTTCACCATTGATGAACCTCAGAGCTCTAGCCCAAGATCAAAATAAAAGTTGATTTAGTTCTGATACCAAGTAAGGCTTCAGACAAGGACCAGAAAAAAATGATTTATAAACTCCTGGCCTTTTTAAAAACAACAACCAGGTTGGATAGCATATGTTTGTCAAAGTTGTGCCAGGTTACATGACACAGTATGGGAAGTGAAAACATAATTTACAATTCTCACCCCTTGATTTACCTAGGAAACATCAAACTGTTGTTCAAAAGATACACCCTTGAAGCCCAGCTTTCCTTTCATTTGATGTTCGAGTCCTACAGCATTTGATAAACTCCACAAGGAAATCTCTGATCACTAGCTTAGTGTTATTTGAACCAATTCCTAATGTACTGAACAATTTCGTAATTTCATGGTTCTTTTGAAATTAAAACTGTTTACTGATTCACAAAGAAAGACAGAGAGAGCGAGAGAAAGAGAGAGAGAGAGAGAGAGAGAGAGAGAGAGAGAGAGAGAGAATCAGACAGACAGAGAGACAGACAGATAGAAACAGGCAGACTGACCTGCAGACAGACAGGGAAAAACACAGATTTTTGTTGCAAAATAAAACGTGAGCACCAATAAAAACAAATCCAAGTAACAAAATCATCCATCCATCCATCCATCCATCCATCCATTCCCATCCATCCATCCATCCATCCATCCATGTCTCCATCCATTCATCCATCCATCCATCCATCCATCCATCCATCTCTCCATCCAGCCAGTACATACAACTATCAACCAGCCTTAAAGCAAACGATTCACAACTCCAACTGATAGTCATTATCCACACTCACTACCACTGCCCTCTTGTCTGCTTCCTTTGAAAAAGCCTGGTTTGAAACAAAATCGTATATAAATGAATTTATATCAACTGAAATAAAAACAAGATGAAATAAAGTAAAACCGCAATTACAACAACATAATATAATATGACAATAGAAAACGAAATAAAAATTAAAGATAAAAAATGGCCGCCATTTCCTTCCTCTCGCTTCCTTCGTTTTTCTCGTGTTATCACTTCGGTTCAGTGCCCGTGAAGCCTCAATTTCCTGACCCCGTCTTTGTCTTTTCCTTTTTCCTTGTCTCATCCTCTCCCTCATTTCCTGTCTTTTCCATTTTCCTCGTCTCATCGTCTCCCTCATTTCCTGTCTTTTTCCTTTTTCCTTGTCTCATCCTCTCCCTCATTTCCTGTATTTTTTTTCCTTTTTTCCTGTCTCATCCTCTCCGTCATTCTCTTTTTCTTTTTCCTGGTCTCATCCTCTCCCTCATTTCCTGTCTTTTCCTTTTTCCTTGTCTCATCCTCTCCCTCATTTCCCGTTTTTTCCATTTTCCTTGTCTCATCCTCTCCCACATTTCCTGTCTTTTCCTTTTTCCTGGTCTCGTCCTCTCCCTCATTTCCTGTCTTTTCCTTTTTCCTTGTCTCATCCTCTCCTCATTCCCGTTTTTTTTCATTTTTCTTGCTCATCCTCTCCCCTATTTCCGTTTTTCTTTTTCCTGTCTCGTCCTCTCCTCATTTCCTGTTTTTTTCCTGTCTCATCCCTCCCTCATTTCCTGTTGTTTCCATTTTCTTGTCTCATCCTCTCCCCATTTCCTGTTTTTCTTTTTCCTGGTCTCGTCCTCTCCCTCATTTCCTGGGTTGTTTCCATTTTCCTTGTCCATCTCTCCCTCATTTCCCGTTTTTTATTTTCATTTTCCTTTGTTTTCATTTCCTCTCTCCTCATTTCTTTTCTTTTCCTTTTTCCTTGTCTCATCCTCTCCCTCATTTCCCGTTTTTCCTTTTTCTCATCCTCTCCCTCATTTCCTGTCTCTTCCTTTTTCCTTGTCTCATCCTCTCCCTCATTTCATTTTTTTTCCTTTTTCCTTGTCTCATCCTCTCCCTCATTTCCTGTTTTCCCCTTTTCCTTTTCTTCCTCTTCGCTTCTTTACCTTTTCCCTCTCTCCTCCACCATCAATTTCCTTCTTTTTAAATTTATCTTATTTGTATGTTTGTCTATTCCTTTTTTCAGAGCACTCCCTTTTCCCTGCTACTTTTAGCGTGTACCTCACTGATGTTGCCTTTCGTCCACTGTCGCCTTCTGTTCATGTTTCCTGCTCATCTCTCCCACTGTTTTACTGGTCACCTGCCCTCATTTTAGGGTCTGGTTAAGCAGCGAGTCGCGCAGTTCGCCACCCTCTATCTGGCCCTAGGACTGATTGTCCTTTTGCACCTCGTCCCAATTTCCGTATTTTATGTACATCCATCACCTTGCGTATATGGACACTCGCTTTCTTTTTTTTTCACCTCCAGTCATGTGCCTGTACTTACTCATTTTTTGTCCACATCACACCACACATGCATTTGCTGTACGACCCTGTACTGCGACAGCAGCCACAAACTTTGCCACACCCACACCATGCAAACATCAAAAAATAAGTATTAAGAGATTCTTCGTTACAGACATACAATACCACGTCTAAAACTTACTGATACCAATAATCTAATCCAACTCATCACATCCCCCTCAAGAAATTAATTAATCCCTCAAAAAAAAGAAAAGTCACACCCCATATTAAAATATAATCCGAACAAATAACATCCCAAACAAAAAGAACCCCCCCCCTCCTCACCACCACCACATACCACCACCAAACCACACAACACACCACAAAAACACACCCAAAACGACAACAATTACAAATAACAAAATACACACCCTCAACAAACGCATACAAAAACACAAGGAAACTACAACATGACCACAATGAACCAAACCTCTACGAGTCAAGCACCCCATCACCCAACGCAGCTCCTGTATCAGCCATTTTGGCTGCTGACTTTCAAAACACCAAAACAAGGAGGGAAAATGGCCGCTGATCGGTTTCTCTCTTTTTCCGGTACTTCTCCCGTGACATCACTTCCGCTCATGTCCCAGGAAGCCTGAGTTTGCTGACCTCCATCTTCCCCTCCCACCTTCTTTTTTTGGGGTTTGTTTCCTCAAACTCATCTTCTTCCTCTCACCCTTTCTTTGTCTTCGTTTTCTTGTCTACCTCCTCTTTCGATTTCTTTTATTTTCTTTCCTTTTTTAAATAAAAAAAACCATCCTGTGTGTGTTGTGTGTGTGTGTGTGTGTGTGTGTGTGTGTGTGTGTGTGTGTCTTTCTTTTCTTTCATTTTCTTCTCTTCAAAGTCAATTAATCTGTTTATTCAATATCTGGGTTTTACTTTACTATATCTCTGGGTAATTCTGGGTTACTGCCATTTCAAAGAGAATTGTTTTTCTTACTTAAAAAAAAAGTATGAATCCAAAGAATGTACGTTTCGAGAAGGAAAGCAACCATACCAAAGTAAGGAAAAATATTATAGACTAGTAACACGATAGATAAAAATGAAGAAGCAACACAAGATAAAGAAAAAAACCACGCAAAAGCGAAAATCAGAACACCATGCAATCAAACATTAAAAAATAAAAGGTTGCCCTTTCCTTTCTCTCACTTCCTGTGTTTCTCTTGTGACATCACTTCCGCTCAATCCCCGTGAAACCTGAATTGTCTGACCTTGTTCTTACTTTCTTTTCCTTCCATTCTTCTCTTTCTCCCCCTATTCCTCCCGTCCTTCCTTTCTTTTTCCTTCTTGTCTTTATCGCTTTCTTTTCGCCTATTGTTTCTTCCCAATGTCCTGTTTACGAGTAGACAAACGCACGCACAAATTCATGTGTGGCATGTACGCACGCACGCACGCACACACGCACGCACGCGCCGGCGCGCGCCCCCGCGCACACACATACACACACATGCGTGCTCACGTACACACATACACATAAACACGCGTGTGCGTGCGCTCGCGCGCACGCACACACACATACACGCACACACACAGTAGCAAATTAATTATTCATTCAGTGTCCCATCTGGAAATAAAAGCCTCCTCTCTCTCTATCTCTCTCTCCACACACACACACAAACACACGCACGCACACACACACACACGCAAATGCATTGTTTATTCAATGTACCATCTGGAAATAAAAGTCTCTCACACACACACACACACAAGTTTTAAGATTCAATTAGCCTGTGACCTTTGTTCAGACATGGCGATTTTCGTGAAAAACAACATCCACTGTATAATATATCTCTCTCTCACACACACTCACGCAAGCACACACACACACACACACACACACACACGTACACACACGTACACACAAAAGGTGAAGACCAAAGCTTGATTTCTACTCTCTACAAAGCTTTCCCAATACTTTCTACGGTAAATCAATGTTTAAAAAAAAAAGCAACAGTGTGTGTGTTTGTGTGCGTGCGTGCGTGCGGTGTGTGTGTGTGTGTGTGTGTGTGTGTGTGTGTGTGTGTGTGTGTGTGTGAGAGAGAGAGAGAGAGAGAGAGAGAGAGAGAGAGAGAGAGAGAGAGAGAGAGAGAGAGAGAGAGAGAGAGAGCAATTCAGATATTGATTAATACCGGCCTTGACCTGTTAAAAGAGGCTAACATGGAAATGACAAAAGCCCCTATATCAAACATTCACTTACTGATGTCAAATAAACATTTCGTCTTCTAACAGCTTGATAAAGATATATATATATATATATATATATATATATATAATTTAACATTAACAAAAATATAAGCTTGAATAAGAAAGGCTGATATGCAATGATATCATTTCATCAATCCTTAAAACATTATACACAAATAAATTATCTTCGACTGATATATGGCATACATGGACACACGTCCACTCGAGTCAAGTCTTACTGATTTTTTTTAGCAACCAGTATAATCAAAATTATCGGAAAAATCATATCTAAGAATAATCAACACTTTACAATATGCCCATCAAGTACTTGCTGTTTTTTGCAACACAATTAGATATCGACCATGTATATCATAATTATACCTATTTTTTATGATAATTAAGTATATGTAGTTCCATTTACCACCCAGTCAACTAAATTTTGCAGAAGCACTAAGATAAGATCATCGACTCCTAATATGCTAAAGAAACCACATTTTTCACATAATTATTAGTAACTAACATTTGACACCCATTTTTCATTTGAGATAAGCTAGAAAGTAATGTGTATGACTTCATGAATGCATAGAAACCATAATGTGTACTACTTTGAGCTTTTTTCATGGCTCAATCTAATATTTTGTCAGGCAAGTTAAAAGATTCTATTACATTAAAGTCTATTGTCTTGCCAATGGTAGAAGTCATTAGTGTTTGTGATGTCACTCCAAGAAAGTCATTTAGAGCATGGAAGAGAAGAGAAGGGAGAGGAGAGGAGAGAGGAGGAAGAGAAGAGAAGAGAAGAGAGGAGAAAAGAAGGGATGAGAGGAGAACAGAAGAGAAGAGAAGGGAAGGGAAGAGAGAGTGAGATGTGTTATAGTTTTTAATTACTGTTTTATTTCGTTTTTATTTTGCTTTGTATGGCAAAAAATCATTACATACTGACATTTGAAGAAATTAAAGTATTTTCTTCCTTTCCTTTTTTTTCTAAAGTAAGATTGAAAAAATACAAAATAAAACAATACTTTGTTTGCGGAAGGTATAACAAGAAAAAAAGAAAAAAAAACTGAAAGAAAACTGAATGAAAGAAATTGACAGATAAAGAAAGAAGGAAAGAAAACAAGGAAAAAAAACAAAGAAAGAAGGAAAGAATAAGATTTGGTGAAAGAAAGAATTATAAAGAAAGCGAAAGAGGAAAAAGAGGAAAAAAGAAGAAATAACAAGAAATAACAAAACACAGGAAAAAAGACAGAATGACAGACAGAAAAATTAAACAAAAGAAAGAAAGAAAATTAAAAGGAAGGTGTGTGTGTGTGTGTGTGAGTGGGAGAGAGAGAGAGAGAGAGAGAGAGAGAGAGAGAGAGAGAGAGAGAGAGAGAATGCAAATCGAAAGTGTTATTCATTATAGGCCTTGGCCCCTCATGAAGGGGTGGTGTGTATATCATCAACATTCCAAATCCTGTTACATAGGAAACATTTATAAACAGAAGAATGATACCTCAAGTACAAACAGTAGTTCTAATTTTAAAAGCTTTATACAAATAAATTGCTAGTCACTTATTAATGTATGCGTTAGTAGAAGACAAGTATACACAGTCTAAACATAGAAGGACAGCTCACACATTTTGGTGGTATCAACTGAGTTCTAAGATCATTGAACATAGGACAACATCATACAAAATGAACTTCGTTATCGACAGACCCCTTACATAATGGACAAAGAAGATCTGTATCACAGAGTTGTCTGTAGCGAAGAGTGTGCACAAACAATTCAAACACTCCAAATCTAAATTTTGTCATAATAGGTTTAATATGCATATCCTTGTTCATTGACAAATATACAGGAATTTCATCTAATAAACTAAACTGCCTGTACAAACTAAAACGATCACTCTCCTGAATATGACTGGTACACTCCTGCCACCTACAATCTATCAATCTAGTGCGCAGTACTCGTATAAACCTATTTATATCCTCTACTCCTTGATTGAACCATACATAAGCAAATCCTAACTCACATAATTTGATCCTCATTTTTGATACCCAATTTATTTTTCCCCTTTTACCTAAATTATATAACATATGATATGCTTTTCTTTGGGTAACCTATGATTATCCATTCGTAATACTTTCATCCAGTGCGAAATAAATCTCACAATGGAATCCACAATGAATGGATATCGATTAGTTTCTGCATAGACTAGATCAGTGGGTGTTTTCATAGTTACGGGGAGAGAGAGAGAGAGAGAGAGAGAGAGGGAGAGAGAGAGAGAGAGAGAGAGAGAGAGAGAGAGAGAGAGAGAGAGAGAGAAGAGACAGAGACAGACAGAGACAGAGACAGAGAGACAGAGTTTGTGTTTGTGAGTGTGTGAGTTGCTGTTCAATTTAAAATGTATTCACACTTGGTGATACTAGACTTTAAAAAAACCACCCACACATACAAAAGCAAACAAACGCACAAACAAACCAACATACAAAATCCCTACCATAAAGTATTTACAGATAGACCTAGCAACATCAGTAATCTTTGGTTTTCGCAAAACTATGAATTTCAATGGCAGATTCTTTGTAAACTGTGTTTAACACTGGACACTGAAAAAGACTATGTTCACAAGATAGTGGCTCAGTACAGAAGCTGATCTCATTTCTTCTTCGAAGAGTGTGAGTGTGATTGTGTGTGTGTGTGTGTTGTGTGTGTGTGTGTGTGTGTGTGTGTGGAGTGTGTGTATGAATGTGCGTGCTTGCGTGTGCACATATGTGTGTGCGTGTGTGCGCGCGCGCTCGTGGGTGTATACAAGCATGTGAAAGTAGTGACCAGGGTGTCAGCTTTTTCCGGCAAAGGGAACAAAGTAGTTTGACAGATGAAGAAATCTTTTGTGTGAATGCAGCACAGTGCATCATAGGCATCTCGTACAAAGACCACCTCACGAATGAAGAAGTCAAGAGACGCATCCGCAATGAAATCGGGCCCTATACTGACCTTCAAACACTCGTCAGACAACGAAAACTGAAGTGGTTTGGTCATGCCACACGCTCCTCTGGTCTTGCTAAAACAATCCTACAAGGCACAGTGAGGGAGGAAGAGGAAGAAGAAGAGGAAGACAAAGGAAGAGATGGGAGGACAACATTCGAGAGTGGACAGACATGGAGCTGAGAGACACCCTGAGGTGGCTGAGAGACGCGAGGACTGGAGAAAGGTGGTTGACAAAGCTTCGAAGGCGCCCCAAAGGATTCGGAATCTGAGGGATCGGTGACGGTGACGGTGAGCACAGTGCGAGAGGCTACAGGAGGTGGGGGAGGGGGAGAGAGGGAGAGGGGAGAGGGAAGAGAGAAGAAGAAGAAGAAGAAAAAGAAGGAGGAGGAGGAGGAGAATTAAACAACAACAATAACAACAACAAGAATAAGAACAAAAAGAACAAGACAAAGGAGAACCAGGAAAAGGAGACAGTAGCAAAGGAAAGAAACCACCACCACCACACAACAACACCACCACCACCAACAACAACAACACACACCACCACCACCACCAACCGACATCAACTACAACAACAGTCCGATCCATCATCATCCACATCAGCCAGAACCAAACTTATAAAAGCTACAGACCTCCTTCCTCCCCCCCCCCCTACCCCACCCTCCCGTCCCCGAGAAAAAAATCTTCCCAAAACCTACCTACAAACACAAAGCAACGACACACAAAAAAACCCCGTCTACTGTCACGCTCTCACACACAAAAATGAATGATACTTTTAAAACGAAACCTTTTCTTTGTTGTTTTTTTCCCTGACTCAACCCATTCATTTCTTTCGTCTCATTATTGTTAGAGGATCGACACTCATCATTGCATCATCGATAGAAAAAAAAAGAAAACAACAACAACAATAACAAAACTTTGGAGTTCACAGTTAACTTTCGATGCTTCTGGGGGAAAAAACAACCGAAAGAAAAACAGAGTGGATTTTTTAGGTTTTTTTTTAAATTAAAAAAAAGACAAAACGGAGTTAACTTTTTTCCTTCTTTTTTGTTGTTTTGCTAGGTTGCTTCTGTACACATTCATTGAGGTGAGCCAGTTGCTCTGAGAGAAGAAGAAGAAGAAGAAGAAGAAGAAGAAGAAGAAGAAGAAGAAAAGAAAGAAGAAGAAGAAGAAGAAAGAGGAGGAGGAGGAGGAGGAGGAGAAAAAGAAGAAGAAGAAGTAGAAGAAAGAGAAGAAGAAGAAGAAGAAAGAGAGAAGAAGAAGAGAAAGAAGAAGAAGAGAGGAGGAGGAAGAAGAAAAGGAGGAGGAGGAGGAGAGAGGAGGAGGAGGAGGAGGAGGAGGAAGAGAGAAGAAGAAGAAGAAGAAAACACTTGAGCAGAAAATAGCAAAGGAATACAAGAAGAAGCAGTAAAGAGAAAACAATCAGTTCAGAAAAAGAAAGAAAGAAAGAAGACAAAGGAAGACAGCGGGGAAAGCTAAAACAAATAAAGAAGAAAAGGAAGGAAAAGGAGAGAGAAAAAAATCAAGGAAAAAACAAAGGCAGGAAGGAGAGAGAGCGAGAGCGAGAGCGAGAGCGAGAGAGAGAGAGAGAGAGAGAGAGAGAGAGAGAGAGAGAGAGAATGAGAGAGAGAATGACAATGGCAATGACAATTCTTATTCGAGGATAATGAATAAGCACTCATGTGGTTTTTTACATTCAGTCCCCGGAAGAAAGAAAGAGAGAGAGAGAGAGAAGAGAGAGAAGGAGAGAGAGAGAGAGAGAGAGAGAGAAGGGAAGAATATGTGGTGAAAAAACCCAAGTGTAGTAATACCTACAACTGCTTCATCAAGTAGAAGACAGATAAAACAAATAAAAGGAAAAAAATGAAAGAAAAAGACAGAAAAAAGAAGATAATCAGAGAAGTCTATAAAAGTAAGAAAGAACGAATACCCCCCCCCCCCCCCCCCCCGCCAGATGTACAAAGAATGACAATGACAATGACAAATTCTTTTATTTCGAGGATAATGAATAAGCACACATGTGCTTTTTTACATCCAGTCCCCGCCCGTTAGGGATACATCTTAATAATAATAACCCAATACTTATACAGTCTCACAATAAAAAAAAAGGGGAAATAACCTTTTTCAAAACAGCTCCCCCCCCAACAACCCCCCCCCCCCCAAAAGCAAGTAATTAAAAGAAAATCCTAAAAATACCCCACCCCTACCCCCACCCCCCAAAAAACCCTAACCAAAACAAACAAACAAACAAAAGAGAAGAAAAAACCAAACCAACAAAAGATGATAAAAAAGAGAAAAACAGACAAACAACAACAACAACAACAAGAACAACAACAAAGCCAAGAAAAATAACAACCAAACTTAATAAGTCATAAAGATAAACATCTACACATTGTCAAATGGTACACATACTTGTTACACATAATTATAAGATATTGAAATAGGGCACTCATTAAAACTTAAGTACAGAGGCAAGTCCAATAAAGTATTGAAAATATAAAAATATGAATCCTTCATCAGGATATACTATGACTATAAGCAGGACGATAAAAGGTGAGAGAGAGAGACAGAGACAGAGAGACAGAGTGTGTGTGTGTGTGTATTTCAGAGATAATATCCAATATATAATTCCCAAAACAGTATGCGATCCCATCAACACTCATTTTAGATTATACTCGTTTCAAATTATATGTCATGATAATGAAATAAATTTAATACCCACACATCCACACAATAAAAACAAGAAACAAACCAAGAAGAAATTTAAAACTATACAGTCGTTGAGGGAGAGAATATGAGTGGGTGAGTGAGTGAGTGAGTGTGTGTGTGTGTGTGTGTGTGTGTGTGTGTGTGTGTGTGTGTGTGTGTGTGTGTGTGTTTGTGTTTGTTTGAGCGTGTGTGGGGTGGGGGGTGGGGTGGTGGGGGGGTGTTTCAGGGATAATACTAAATATGTAATACTCACATAGCACACGATCAACACAAAGAGAGAGAGAGATAGATAGAGAGGGAGAGAGTGTGTGTGTGTGTGTGTGTGTGTGTTTCAGGGATAACACTAAATATATATATAATTCTCAAAACAGTGACAGGCAGACAGAAAGACAGACACGTAGACAGTCATATAGACAGACAGGCATAAGGAAAGAAAAACAGGCAGATATACATAGAGTCCGGAATAAAAAAAAAAATAGAAGGGACAAATTTCTTTCTTTGTCATTCATTCATTCATTCATTCATTCATTCATTCATTCATTCATTCAGTCAGTCAGTCAGTCAGGCAGTCTCTCTCTCTCTCTGCGTGCGTGCGTGCGCGCGCGCGTGTGTGTGTGCGCATGCGTGCGTGCGTGTGTGTGTGTGTGTGCGTGTGTGTGTGTGCGCGCATGTGTATGTATGTGTGTATGTATGTATGTGTATGTGTGTGAAGGTCAAAGTCAAATTTTTATTTCCAGATGGTACATTGAATAAGCAATGCACTTCATTTTTTTTCCCATCAAACCATCTATCGAGGAACAAAAATAACTTCATCCAATAATATCTAACTACAACATAATAACGACAACCCATAGCAATAAAATGTACTAATAAGAAATAACTACAACCCCACACCAACCCAATGACATGCAAAACTCTCTCACACACGCTGGCGTGTGTTTCTAAGGCATCGGTAAGTTGGAACCAACTCGATCTAACTGGGTCACACCCTGCCAGAATAATAATTATAGCCTGCCTGTGCGCTTATAAGTTAAAACTTACTGTGTGCCTGCGTGTATGCGCATGTTAATGCGTTCGCAGGCGCGCGCGCGAGTGTGTGTGTGTGTGTGTGTGTGTGTGTGTGTTGTAATGCATCAGTATGTTGCAATTACTCGGCACTAATGGGGCTATGACCTGGTTGAATAACTTACTGTTATCTCTTTCTCTCCCTCTCCGCTTCCCCCATCCATCCCTCCTTCCCTCCACCCCCCCCCCCTCTCTCTCCTCCCTCCCTCCTCCTCCCCCCCCCTCTCTCTCTCCCCTCTCCTTCTCCTGGAGCTATCCCTCCCTGTGCATGTTTATCTTTGCCTCCCGTCTCTTCTCTGTCTCGCTCTCTTTGCCTGTCTGTCTGTCTGTCTGTTTTGTCTAGATGTATGTCTTGTCTGGATGTCTGTCTGAATGTCTCTCTAAATGTCTGTGTCTGGATGTCTATCTGTCTGAATGTCTGGCTGTCTGGATGTCTGTCTGTCTGGATGTCTGTCTGAATGTCTGTCTGCCTATCTGAATGTCTGTCTGTCTGGATGTCTGTCTGATGTCTGTCTGTCTGGATGTCTGTCTGTCTGAATATCTGTCTGTCTGATTAACTGTCTGTCTGGATGTCTGTCTGTCTGGATGTCTGTCTCTTTACTTCTCTCTGTCCCCACTCACACTGTCGCAGAGAAAAAGAAAAGAAAGAGAATGGGAAGCTCGAAGACCCACCCCCACCCCGCCTTCAAAAGAAACAAGAAAGAAAAATCCCGTCTAAAGTAGTAAAATCAACTCCCTCCAAAACCAACAACACCAACCCCCCAAAAAACCCCAAATAAAACGAAAGAAAACAGCGAGAAAAGAAAGAAAAAATTTAACCACATAGTAGAAAACAAATAGAAATACAAGTTAAAAAAAGAGAGAGAGAGAGAGAAAAGAGAGAGAGAGGGAGAGAGAGAGAGAGAGAGAGAGAGAGAGAGAGAGAGGAGAGCGAGTAGAGAGAGAGAAGAAAGGAAAGAAAAACAAAACAAAAAGAAAGGAAGGGAAGGGAAAAAGACAGAAAACGGAAAAATCACCCCATTCATTAAAAAAAAGGAAAGAAAACGGGAACCAGCAAATCACAAATTACATTTTTATGCCATTGAAGATACCCCCCCCCCCCCCCGCCTGAAAAAACAACAACAGAAAGCGACATAAAAAAAAAGGAGAGGAAAGAAAGAAAACTACAGACAAACAGCAACAGACAAAAGAAAATACCAATATTAACAATTCGCAACTTTTCAGGGATACAGAGTGAAAAAAAAGAAAGAAGAAAAGGAATGACAGAAAGTAAGACGGAGATCAGATAGATAGAGAGTAGAAAAGAAAAAAACAACAACAACAAAATACCCTCACTAATATCAGTTTCCTTCGACACTGAACGAAAAACAAAGGACCCAATCCAATCCAATCCTGTTGTTTATAGCCCCGCCGAACCACAGAGGTCATATCAGGGCTGTCACCTCGTAAATTTCAAAGGAGAAAAACAAAGACAGAAAGTGAGAGGGCGATGCTCAAAGACAGAAAGGGAGAGGGCGATTTCTCAACTAGAGAAACAGAGACAGAGAGATGAAGAGAAAGAGAAGAGAAAATGTAAACCTGAAAGAAAGAAAGCAGTAGACTGAATAAAAGAAAGCAAGCCAAGACAGAAAGAAAAACGAATAAAAGATAAACAAACTATCAAACAATGCACAAAAACAACATAAATCCCGCCCCCACTCCCGAAGCAAACCAAAGAAACAACGAAAGAGAGAAAACAACAAAAAGAAAGAAAGAAAAACGAAAATAAAAAAAAGACCAGAAAGAAAATTTCAAGAAGCATTTCTTTTCATTCCATTTAGGTGTCTGTGTATATGTGGGGGGTGGGGGGTGGGTGGTGGTTCCAAATAACTTTAGCGGAGAACAAACAAACCTGACAGCAGTTCACCCCTAAAATTAATATCATCGGTACCAAACCCCCCCCCCCCCCCCCCCCCCCCCCCCCCCCATCATGGGGATGCCGGGGCCTATCAGTATAAATAGCATCTCCACCTTCTGGACATTCTGTGCTTCAAATTCCCTTTTTTCCTTCCCTCTCTTTGTTTTTGTTCTTCCCGCCTTATTCCTTTTCTTCTTGTCGCGACATTCTCGTCTTATTTTCTGCCTTCTTGGTCCATTCTCCTGCCTTTTTTTTTCTTTTCCTCCAGAGAGACTTATAAAATAAAATTCTCTCCCAAACCGAAGTCAGATGCGCTGGGCCTGCATGATTTGTCTAGGCGCTTAACGGCAGCGCAACGCATTTTTTGTTCATGTGAGAGACAACAGTAGTTGCTGTCTGAGCGTTCGACGATGACGAAGAAGAAGAATCGGTACCAACAGGAATTGAAAATGCACAAGTGTTCAGCAGTGAAAGAGCAATAATGGTAACATAATTGACAAACACGACATCAGAAACTACATGGGCTTTTAAAAAATACCATGTGAGTACAGAATCTGGAAAAAAGGAAAGAAAAAACCCACACTCAACTGTGAATGATAACAAATCGCAGTGGGTTTTTTTTTAAATAAAAAGAAATACCAGCAAATATGATTTATTTTGACAGAGACAGAGAAACTTTTCGAGATTTATAATTATTTCATCAGCTGTTCCCCCCAACAAAGAAGAAAAATTGGCTTGGGTTGAAGAAAATGCCGAGGTAGAAAATCTTCTCGTAAATCTTGGAAGTAGGAAAATACAATGATAAAATAAAAAATCACCTCCTAGAACAGACATAAAATTACTATGTTTAGAACACCGTGGATGGGTGGTCTAGAGGTAACGCGCCTGTCTAGACAGTTAAAAGTCCGGGTCGGAAGTGTGCGGTGGTTCGAATCCCGTTTGGGCCAAAAACTTTTCACCCATCCATTAGACCATGAGTGGTGGTCTGGGTGCTAGTCTTTCGGATGAGACGATAAACCGAGGTGCCGTGTGTTACACAAACTTATTTAGCGCGCGTAAAAGAACTCGCGGCAACAAGAGAGTTGTCCCTGGCAAAATTCTGTAGGAAAAAGCCACTGATAGCAAAACAAATACAGTTGCAGACAGGAAAATAAAAATAAATAGTAGGTGGCGCTGCTCTTGTGGTGACGCGTTCTCCACGGGGAGAGCATCCCGAATTTCACGCAGATAAATCTGTCATGACTTAAAGTTGTATAAACTAAATAGAAATAATTACTCTGATAAACATTTGACGACAATTTTTCCGATTGGCAATCATTCATCCCCATCTTAAAAAGAACTATTCGAACAGAAACCTTTTTATAAACCATAGTTATATAAACTTATTTAAACCAACAGAAACCAAAATAGATAACGGATATCTTCCCGTTTCTGCATTTACCAATGAATTTAACGTTGTCACGCTTTAAACCAAAATTATACCTGAAAAATCTTGACTGACAATTACCAATGATTGTTTTCATATCCCCAAATTTGATATGGACACACCAAAAGCTAGCACGATTATTTTATTGAAGAAGCCAACTGTCACATATACAGATACACCATTTTGTCTTGAAAACACACACACACACAGATAAGATAGATAGAGAGATAGAGAGAGAGAGAGAAGAGAGAGAGAGAGAGAGAGAGAGAGAGAGAGAGAGAGAGACAGAGACAAGACAGACAGACAGACAGACAGACAAAGACACAGACAGACAGAAAAACAAACAGAAACATACAAGAAACAGAGACCAAGCCAAACATTGAGATAAAATAACAACAGACTAATATCACTCAAACACTGTATATCAAACTGTGCATCTATGATTTATTTAACACGCAAGAACAACGCACCCCCCCTCCCTGCCCCCCCCCCCCCCCTCCCGAAGTAATCAGTAAAAATGAGCAGTGGCCGGCTTTGTTATCTTTGTCTTTGTCTTTCTGTACAAAGCACGCGCACAATCAGCCCTTAGGTGTCGCTGTTTGCTGACAAAGATAACAAAAAAAACAATTGAAGGATGGGTTGAGTAGTGTTGTATGTTTGTGTGGGAGTGGGGGGGTGGGGGGTGTTGTGGCGTGTGTGTGTATGTGTATGTGTGTGTGTGCGTGTGTACATTGTGTGTTGTGTAAAGTAGTGTGTGTGTGTGTTGTGTTTGTTGTGTGTGTGGTGTGTGGGTTCAGTCATGTCTCACTAAGTAGTGACATCAGATGGAGGGAGGGGGAGAGGAAAAGGAGAGGAGAGAGAGAGAGAGAGAGAGAGAGAGAGAGAGAGAGAGAGAGAGAGAGAGAGAGAGAGAGAGAGAGAGAGAGAGAGAGAGAGAATGTGTGTGTGTGAATCAGTAAACTTTATTGCCATTAAGTCAGAACAAGACTTATTTGACACCAAACGTAAACGTATTCAACATTTCCTAAAAGATGTGGATTCTTAGATTTATGTAATTTGTCTATGTTCTCACTCTTCTGGAAAAAGAATCATGCACATATTTGATCATGTCTAACAGATAGTCCTCGTTGTTGAAAAACTTACTCACACTCTCGTTGTTATTGATGATATCCATTCGTTTATTTTTAACATTAGATAAAAAAAACAATTCTGGCTTAAATCTTCACATAGTTTACAATCATCAAGCAAGTAATACTCGTCTTCTATTTTGTCACACCACTTACGTGTGTGTGTGTGTGTGTGTGTGTGTGTGTGGGTGGGTGGGTGTGTGCGCACGCGAGCGCTTCAGTTTAACGTCCTTCTACTAAATAGTGATATTGGAGAGGAACATGTGTCTGCATGCATGCAATTTCTTATCAGAGAGAGAGAGAGAGAGAGAGAGAGAGAGAGAGAGAGAGAGAGAGAGAGAGAGAGAGAGAGAGAGAGAGAGAGAGAGAGAGAGAGAGAGAGGCAGGCAGACAGAGACAGAGAGAAAAAGAAAGAGAGAAAGAAAAAAAAGAAAAAAAGAAAGAAAGAAGAAGAAAATGAAAACAAAATTGAGGAAAGTCAGAAAAGAAGCATGAGAAAAGAACAACAAATCAAAAAGGCAACAAAAACAGCCAACTAAGAAACCAAACAACCAAGAAACCAACCAAACAAACAAAGAGCCAACAAAGGAAGGGACGCAACCGCGAAAAGACAAAGGCTAAAACACAGGAAATTAAATCTTGACCTTCATCTTAAGCCCAAGGGAGCTCACTGGGCAAGAAAAAACACACACACCGACTTCTCCATCTTGAATGAGAGACGCATTGTCTCCCCCATAAGGTCTGTGTGCGCTGGTGGGATGGGGAGGAGTGTGAGGGTGGGGGTTGGAGGGGTGAGGTGGTGGGTGTGGAGGGTGAGGGGGGGGGGGGGGGGGAGGGGGTGGTTATGTGCAGACAGGCGGAGAGATTAATCAGTAAACATTGCATGATAAAATCTGCGCTGCGCAAATTCTTAATACATGTAGGAATCTGATTTATTATTGTTGTTGTTGTTGTTTTAATGTGGGGTAAACAGGCAGACAGACACGCATGCATGCATGCACGCGCGCACACACGCACGCATACAAGCACGCACTCACGCACACAAACACACACGCAGAAACACGGAGATTAAGTGCACGTGCACACCAAAACACAAAAGCACGCATGTACGCGCGTGCGTGTGCACATACAAACACACAACAAACACACACACTCACACACAAAATCACACACATACACACCAGCACCTACACACTCTCACACACACACGCTCACTCACACACACACACACTCGCTCACTCACACACACACACACACTCACACTCACTCACATACACACACTCACTCACTCACACACACTAACTCACTCACACACACATATACACACACACGCTCTCTCTCTCTCTGAAGGATTGATTAACCTGTGACATATTACGAAACAAACAAACAAACAACAAATGCAAATAACCTGCAACACCCAACACATTTCAACAGCTGATTGATGCAGAAAATTCACGTCACTTTTCTCAAAACAACAGCAACAACAACACCCAATTTCTCGCAAACTTTACAATACTTTTGGAGCTCAGTTTTAGTTTCGTGATCTTATCTAAGGAAAACAGACTGCAAGTCAAGTCAAATCAAGTCAAGTCAAGCTAAGTCAATTTTTCATTTCCAGAGGGGAGATTGAATAAGCAATGCATTTGCTTGTTTGTTTCATCAAGCCATTAAGATGTGACCAGGGACACAGACAGACGGAAAGAAATAAAAACCAAAGACAGGGGTGGCGCTAATCTTTTTCTTTAATTTTTTTTAAATTTTATCTATTTATTCTTTTATATCGAGGATAATGGAATAAACACACATGTGCTTTTTTATATCTAGTCCCCGTGTGTATGCGGTTTTGTAAATTCTGTCATCTGTTCCCATCGGCACACAATGGCCTACTCTTACGAAAAGATGTTCTGCGTGCGTTCGCACACGGGGCGTCGGTTTATAGTCTCGTCCGAAGGACTTTTGGGGAGAGTGGAGTCTGCACCGATTAACGTTAACTCCAGGGGGAAATATCCTCTTGAACGGGAATCGAACCCGGGTCGTCAGATTGCGAGCGCAATGTTCTAACCACTAGGCTATCCCGTCCTCCGTAATCTTGAGGCAACGGGCTCTCTCCTGGGAAAACGGCCGGGAATTCACGTAGAGAGAAATCTGCCATTACTGATAGTGGTATACAACACAACAGCCTAAAGCAGCAACAGCTACAACAACAACAACAACAACAACAACAAGAACAACCTCTGTACTGTGAGCGTTTAGATAAACTTGCTACTCATCGCTTTCTTTATGTAAGGTGTGGTCATATTTATTTATTTATTTATTTATTTTATTCTTTTATATCGAGGATAATGGAATAAGCACTTATGTGCTTTTTTTTACATCCAGTCCCCGTGTGTATGCAGTTTTGTAAATTCTGTCATCTGTTCCCACCAGCACACAATGGCCTACTCTTACAAACAGCGGAACAGGATTTAAAGTATGCGCAAGATGTTCTGCGTGCGTTCGCACACGGGGCCTCGGTTTATAGTCTCATCCAAAGAACTTTTGGGGGAGAGTGAAGTCTGCACTGATGTTAACTCCAAAGGAAAATATCCCCTTGACACTAAGGGCTCTGCACAGTGTCGTTTTTTTCTTTTACTTTAAAAATAAACACAAGTGGGGGAGGGGGAGGACAGGCATTTTCGCAGGTTGGGTTTCATTGAAAGGAGGATAGAGGAGGCTTACCCCCTTACCGTCAAACTGGTGTCTGCTTCCAATAACGCAAGTCGTTCAAGTTTGGTTTGAATTGCCACGTCTGCAGCGTTAGTCCAAAACACACACACACACACACACACACCCACACACCACACACACACACACACACACACACAAACACACACACGTACACACACACACACACACACACACACACACACACACACACACACACACACACACACACACACACGCACGCACACCTTGAGTGAACAGACGTTAAATTAAGAAAGAAAGAAACACGCACGCACCCCCCCACACACAACAAACACACACCCACACACACACACACACACCACTACACACTCTCTCTCTCTCTCTCTCTCACACACACAACAAACACACGTACACACACACCCTCTCTCTGTCACACACACACGCGCGCACACACACACAAACACACACTACACACACACACACTCTTCTCTCTCTCACACACCACACACACAAACACAACACACACCACTCTATCTCTCTCACACACACTCGCACACACACAAACACAACGTACACATACCCTCTCTATCACACACACATGCGCGCACACACACATAAACACACACGTACACACACACTCTCTCTCAACACTCACACACACACAAAACACACACACACACTCTCTCTCTCTCACACACGCGCACACACACGTACACACACACGTACATACGCACTCTCTCTCTCTCTCTCTCTCTCTCTCTCTCTCACACACACACACAAACGCACACAAACACACACACACTCTCTCACACACACACACTCACACACACACACACACACACAAACACACACGTACACACACTCTCTCTCACAAACTGACTGACTGACTGGCTCGTCACTCACCACTCAAATACACACAAACTACACACAAACTACATACACAAACACTCTACACATAATGCACTTGCAAAAGTAAAAACGAAACAAAACAACACAAACAAAACAACAAACAAAATAGCAACGAAGTTTCAGACACAGCGTTCATTTCCTGCGCTGGCTGAACAACCGCACGTAAAACAAAAGAAACTGCTATTTCCAAAAAAATAAAAATAAAAATAACAAACAAAACAAAGAAATAAATATGTGACAGGAAAGAGAGAGCAACTGATTCTGTCATTTTGCCGATTCCAATGTTTGGCTTTCTTTTGGAAAGAAAGAAAGAATCAGAAGAACGATACATCAAACAGGAGAGATTCGGGGACTTGGTGATAAAACAAAAACAACCGTAACAGTAACAAAATCATAGAGAGAGGGAGAGAGAGAGAGGGAGAGAGAGAGAGAAAGAAAGAAAGAAGAGAAGAGAGAGAGGAGAGAGAGAGAGGAGAGAGAGAGAGAGAGAGAGAGAGAGAGACAGAGACAGACAGACAGAAAGACAGTAGGGATAAAGAAACGGAAAACGAGGAATTCTCTCTCTCTATCCCTACAGGCGGGGATTGGATGTAAAAAAAAGCACATGCGTGCTTATTCGTTATCATCGAAATAAAGATTTTGTCATTGTCATTGTCTCCCCTCCCTCTCTCTCTCTCTCCTCTCTCCTCTTCTCTCTCTCTCTCTCTCTCTCTCTCTCTCTCTCTCTCCCTTCTCTAACTCTTCTCTCTTGTTTCGGTTTCCTCCTCTTTACTGTCTGTCTCTTTCCCTCTTCATGTCAGGTTTTTCTCTGCTCTTTTTCCTTAAATGGGGGGATTTAAGCCCCCCCCCCCCTCCCCAACCCCCCGAAAAACAAATGCTGCAAAAAAAGCAACAACAATAAACGACAACAAAATGTAATAAACAACCCCAAAGCAACAAAAACACGCACACACACACACGCATGGACACACATACAAACCCAATAACAGCAACATCCACAAAAACAAGCAAAAATGGGGGCTGCTCCTTCC
>CM054142.1:44096563-44104063 GCA_028751875.1 Rapana venosa
GACAGAGAGAGAGACGAGAGACAGAGACAGAGATACAGAGATGAGAAGACAAGCGGACAGAGACAAGAGGCAGAGTGAAACAGAGACAAAGAGAGAGAGATAATAAGAGACAGAGACTCCTGGAGACAGAGAGACTGAAACAGACAGAGACAGAGACTGACACAGAGAGGAGTGAGCTGAGCTATCTATCATCAACTTTGTAAAAAATCCGAATAGCCCCCAAATGACCTTCGCTAACGAATCGAATGCAAGAGAGAGAGAGAGAGAGAGAGAGAGAGAGAGAGAGAGAGAGAGAGAGAGAGAGAGAGAGAGAGAGAAAGAGAAGAGAGAGAGAGAGAGAGAAGAGAAATAGATAGAGAAAGAGAGAGAGAGAGAAAGAGAGAGAGAAAGAAAGAGAAGAGAGAGAGAAAGAGAGAGAAGAAAGCGAAAGTTATATAAGGCTGGAGAAGCGGGGAGAGTCTATATAATAAGATAAAAGATGAGACAGGAAACATTAGAACGAGAAGAATAATACCTCAAGACAGAAGTTTTAATTTTAAAAAAGTATACAAATAAATTGAGTGATAGGAGTAAACAAGAGAAAAGAGAGATGTTGAGAAAGAGAGAGAGGGGAGAGAGAGAGAGAGAGAGAGAGAGAGAGAGAGAGAGAGAGAGAGAGAGAGAGAGAGAGAGAGAGAGAGAGAGAGAGAGAAGAGAGAGAGAGAGAGAGAGAGAGAGAGAAAAATATATAGAGAGAGAACGAGAGAAAGAGAGAGAGAGAGAGAGGGAGGGGCGGGGTAAGGGGGTGAACGGAGGTGGGGAGGGAGGGAGGATGAGAGGGACTGGAGAAAGGCGAAGGCTGTGTGTGTGTGTGTTGTGTGTGTGTGTGTGTGTGTGTGTGCGCTTGCGCGCTTGCGCGTGCGTACCTGAGTGTGTGTGTGTATGTATGTGTGTGTTTTGTGCGTGCGTGCGCGCGCGCGCGCGCGCGTGTGTGTGTGTGTGCGTGCGCGCGTGCGTGCGCAGACACATGGAAACAATCGACAACTCACTGAATCAGGCACGTGTTTTCGGCGTTGCTTCCCATTTGCATGTTTATCCACGCAAAGTTAACTCCCGGAAGACATAATTACTAAGAATGTGGCGGGATTTTTTCCCAGGCGAAAATAACTCAGAATTAGCTAAAGTTTACCAAGGTTCGTAAAACGGAGGTAGGAGCAACACACGGACAGACAGACAGACAGACAGACAGACACAGACACACACACGCACGCACACACACAGAGAAGACTATAAAAAAAAGGGAGAGAACCACAAAATGTTATGCATACATGTGCATTATATACTTCTTATAATTGTTATCAGAATATCCTCCTCCTCCTCACCACCACCACCACCACCACCACCACCACCACCTTCATCAATATCGTTGTCTCCTTCTCTTCTCTCGTTTGCTCTACACCATCAGATGTGTCTGGGAAAAATAACGGCATGTCCTTTCCAGCTCCTCTCGTGGGCCGTACAGCTTAGTTTGCAGGGTTATCTCCGTCAGCCACACCATCTTCCCCAGGTCGCTGTATAGCGTGCTGCATCTCTGAAGGATGTGCTCAAAAGCCAGTCTGGTTTTCTTTGCCACAGGCACATAGGGGAGAAGGAACGAGTTTCAGCTGTGTGGACATGTGGTGATTTAGCCTGTTGTGCCAAGTGCGGAGTCTTTGAATGATGAACGGTTCTTCTTTCTGTCATCATCACCATCATTATTATTATTATTATTATTATTATTGTTATTATCATTATTATTATTATTATTATTATTATTATTATTATTATTGTTGTTGTGTTGTTGTGTTGTTGTTGTTGTTCTTCTTCTTCTTCTTCTTCTTCTTCTTCTTCTTCTTCTTCTTCTTCTTCTTCTTCTTCTTCTTCTTCTGATCAGTAGTAGGTTGTATGAGTATAGTAAAGTTATAGACAGTATTATAGATGTGAGTATCCATCAAAATTACTATAATTGTAAGTTTACCAGGTTCGTAAAACGAGGAGGAAACACCACAAAACAGCAAAAGAGAGCCGCAGCAGCCAACAGTTAAGGAAAAAAATGTTGCATAGATAATACTTTATAATGTAGTCAGAATGCCTTGCCCACCCCCACTATCATACTTTCCCTCTCTCTCGTTGCTCACACCATCAGAGTGTCAAATAAGGGTTCACAGTCCAGCGGTTGAGGGTTTTCTCCGTCAGCCAACTATCCCCCAGGGCTGAATGCATGCGCATTGAAGGATGTCCCAAGTCTGCTTCCTAGTCACAGGTGAAGAACGAGTCACTAAGAGGACAAGCGGTGATTAAGTGTTCCATGAGTGGAAAAGCCTACTTGCGTCCATCACACTCTCACATCATCATCATCATCATCAATAGAATATTAGCTTTTTGTGCTAGTAGTAATTGTATATACAAGTCATAACAAGCACTTTAACGAACGCAATCGTACACATGCGCATA
This sequence comes from Rapana venosa, assembly GCA_028751875.1. Classification (NCBI taxonomy): domain Eukaryota; kingdom Metazoa; phylum Mollusca; class Gastropoda; order Neogastropoda; family Muricidae; genus Rapana; species Rapana venosa. The sequence continues at coordinate 44,099,036 of CM054142.1, forward strand.
TATTTGCAGGAACACACAAGTACACACACGCACGCACGCACAACGCCCGCACCCCACGCACACACAACATACACACACACACACACCACACACACACATACACACACACACACACACACACACACACACACACACACACACACCACGGCTCTTTAACCTGTTCACCTCATGAGGATCATTATAGCCCCCATTACAGCCATTACATCGTGACAGGAGGAACACGAAAAGCTGTGTCTGTCTGTCTGTCTGTCTGTCTGTCTGTCTGTCTGTCCGTCTGTCTGTCAATCTCTCTCTCTCTCTCTCTCTCTCTCTCTCTCTCTCTCTTTCTCTGTATATGCCAGCTTATTGATGAGATTCATTCTTTGTCATTCATTCTCGTCGCTCGTTGTTCGTTCGCTGTCGCTCGTCGTTCGTTCGTTCGTTCATTCTCTTTCGCTCGCTCGTTCGCTCATTCATTCATTCATTCATTCATTCGCTCACTCGCTCGCTCGATCGCTCGATCGCTCGTTCGCTCGCTCGTTCGTTCATTCTTATCCTGCTTATTCTACCAATGTGGGCAGAAGTTATTTTTCGTTTTATCTTATTTAATCTCTCTCTCTCTCTCTCTCTCCTCTCTCTCTCTCTCTCTCTCTCTCTCTCTTCTCTTGTACACAGAATGAAAACATTCACATACATCAAAATGAAAGATAGAAACGAATTAGAAGTCTCAATATTCACCCCCCCCCCCCAAATCCCCCCCATCAAAACAACAACAACACAAATCAAAATGAATGATCGACAAAGATTTGTACTCTCAATAAAAACACAACAAAACAAACAAAGCAAACAAAACATAAACACCCCATTCATCAAAATATAACCGTTTGATAAAAGAACTGCACTTTTGATTGGAATATGAAGTAAAAAAACAAAAACCAAACAAAATACAAAACAGAACAAAACAGATGAATAAAGGAATAAACAGTTCAGCGATTCTGTCTATCAATTGAGATCGAGCGCTACTTCAAGTGTTTTTTTTTTTCTCGGAAATTTATCCGTTTTCTGTATCAAGTTTTGCTGGTTTTGTTTTGTTTTGGTTTGTTTGCTTTCCTGTCAAATATATTTTATATCTCTCCCAACCCCAACCTCCCTCCCCCCCTTTTTTAAGAGATAACTTTGGCATAAAATGTATAACCACAGATGTGGGTTGTCTGCCCTTTGTCAGATCTTTATTTTGTTACTGGGGGGGGATGTTTTTAAAGGGGGGAGGGGTGTTTTTTTCTTCTTTCTTTCTGCGCTTATTCTGTTCCTTCTTTTTTCTGTCCATTCTTTTGTTTCTTTTGTGTCCTTAGATTTTGTTTTCTAAAAAAAAGTTTCCCTATATCTGTCTTTCTGTTCATTTTTCTTCCTTTCTTTCTTCTTTCCTTCTTTCTTACTTATATTATTCGTTCTTTCCTTGGTACGTGTTTTCATTCTTTATCATTCATTCATTCATTTATTCATTCATTCGTTCGTTCGTTCGTCCGTCCGTTAATCTATTCATTCATTCATTCATTCATTCATTCATTCATTCATTCATTCATTCATTCATTCATTCATTCATTCATCAATTTATTCATTCATTCATTCTTCCTTACTTTCATTCATTCATTCATTCATTCATTCATTCATTTATTCATTCTTCCTTACTTTCATTCATTCATTAATTAATTCATTCATTCATTTCTTTCTTTCTTTCTTTTCTTTTCTTTCTTTCTTTCTTTTTATTACTGTGTGTATGTCTGCTTCTTTGTCCATGATGATGTCCACTTGCTTTTGTTTAACATCTCTTTCCTTTTCTCTTTTTCTTTATTTCTCTGCTCCTCTTTTCTTAATCCCTTCAAGGGAAGTCGAGTGGGTGATTTAAGGTTTTGGGGAAAAACAGCAAAAGAGGTTAAGCTTTAAAGTGGGAGGGGGGGGGGGGGAGAAAGCAGACCTCCATTCCAGCAGGTTCTCCTTTATTCTGTTAAATTATATTTTTAAAAAAGGGAAAAAAAGGAGTGCTATTACTACATACGTTTCAAAGAAATACGTATCACAGACAGCAAACGTTTATCCATAAAAGGATACATTCCGAAACGGAGCGCGCTGAAGGAAACGGAAATGTGCATCGAAAGTCGTTATGAGAGGAGTGCTGCCCCGTTTTGGAATAAACTGTAACCGTGGGTACAGCAATCTTCTGTTTAAAATAACCTTCCACCCTAGATCAATCCTGCCTTTCCTTCCAAATAATTTAATCAAAAAGAAAAGGATACGATTCTCAACTAGAGCGCGCAAAAGGAAACGGAAATGAGCATCGGAAGTTGTTATGAAAGGGTATGTGTGTGTATGTACCATTTTGGAATAAACTGTGAACGGGGGTACAGCAGTCTTCTGTTTAAAGTACACACCTCTCCACTTGTCCCTCTTCTACCCAGGCATAGCCTACCCCTCCTTCTCCATATGATTTCTTCTTTTTTTCATACAACTTATTCTTTTACTTGGAGAAAACTGCTGAAAGTCTGAAGCATTTGTCAAAGTCGGGCAAAATCGGATAATAACCACTGCCTATTTTCCTTGGAATTGCCGAGCCAGTTCTTTGGGGAATAATCAGCTGAAACAGCCCGTCTTCCAAAGAACTCTGGAAACCTTCATTCCGATATCAGACATAGGCAAACCACCTCCCACTTCTGTCTGTCTGTCTGTCTGTCTGTTTTTTCTCTCTGTATTTTAAGCTTAGATTGCCTGCATCTATACTGAGTGGGGAATGAAAGTGCAGATATATGTAATGTTCAGCATTACATCACTGTACACACTCAAATAATACACACGCGTGTCATGAATGAAAAACGTACATTTGCGGGAATCCACGCAGGCATGTAACACGCGTACGCATATGAAAGTCGGCATATGCATGCATGCATGTACAGTACACATAGGCGCACATGCCCACGTACATACACTCCCACATACGCGCATGCACACAAAAATCAATTGACGTGAATAGACGTTAAACTGAAGATCTCTCTCTCTCTTCTCTCTCTATCACACACACACACACACACACAAACACACACACACACACAGACAAACACACACACACACACACACGCACGCACACACCCGCACACACCCGCACACACACAAGCCATATGTACACGGGGACAGGATGTAAAAAAAGCAAAAAAGTGCTAATTTCATTATCCTCGCAAATAAAAGAGGAAAAAATTGATTCATCTACACACACACACACACACACACACACACACACACACACACACACACACACACACACACACACACACACACACACACACACAGATATATCAGCAGAATACTACTTTTCTCTCAACACTGAAACCACTCTTTCAGGCAGTCCTCTCACATCACTTCAGCCTTTTCAGACACTTGTGTCAAAACAGCTATCAAATTCTCTGCCATCAAACCAGTGAACTTTATACCCCCACCCCCCATCCCTTCCATTTTGATACATCTGCATCCATTTTTCACTTCTGCCATTCGCTTTTGACAGCCATCTTCCCCAAATTCTTCAAACCAGCTCCTGTAAAATCTTTTCTGAAGAGAATTTCACCTGAGCCTATTGTTCTCCAGAACTACTGGCCTATCCCTAATCTTCATTTTTCTCCCCAAACTAACTGAGAGAGTCGTTTCCTATTCCCTACTCGGACATCTTTCTGAAACATAACCTTTTCATATCCCAATTAACCAGCTTACGGATCTGGGTTGCAGCACCGACAGTGCCCGGCTGAAAATCTTGAACGATCTTTTGAACAATGTAATGACTGTGAGATTGCCTTTCTGTCTCCCTCACTTAGACTTTTCAGCAGCCTTCGACACTATCGATCGAGAAATACTGCTCTTTTTATCATGGTATCTCTGGCTCCGTATTGTCTTGGTTTTGAGTTCTAACTTTCAGACCACACACAGACAATGTCTGTCAATGATTTGCCTTCATCACTTTCAGTTTTCAGGAGCGGTGTTCCCCAAGGATCGATCCTAGGTCCAGTTCTATTCGTCTTTTATACCCAGCCTCTTTCAGTCATTGTTCTCTGCCTCTCTTGTGTCCGGTTAGAGTTTCTTTAGTGACAATTATCTCTACAAATAAGGTCCAATATCTCAAGCAGGCGCGATTATTTAAATGACAAAAGTCTAATGGTGATGCAAAAGACGGGATAACTCACATCAAACTACATAATGTTAAAGGAAAAATAAAACTGGAATGACTCCTCTCCCACCAAAGAAGCTTCTGAACTTTGAATCCCCTACATCCTCGATATCATTGAATAGAGTTGATTAGCACTGTACATTACCGAAAGCTGTCAAAACCTAAGAGTAAACATTGGCAAACTTCTCTTATGTGAAAGAAGGGATGGCTTAAAACACATCACAATCTGAAAGGGAAAGTAAAACTGAAAAGATTTTCACCCAACCAAAGAAACGTCTTAACTTTAAATCACCTACATCCTCTATATCATTGAATAACACCGCTTAGCATTGACTATGACCCAAAACTGTAGAAATCTAGTTGTAACCATTGACAACACTCTCAACTTTCAGCCGCATATCTCAAACAGCTGCAATATCGGGTTTCTTAAACTTACGAAGAATAAGTCGGGTTTTTTTTTTTACACCTTCCACCTTCTCACTGTTGAAAATATCAGAAATTTTGTGTGGGTCTGTTTATATTTTGCTTGTATTCTTTGTCATTTCAATCACTGCAATTCCCTTTAATCTGTATGATATAAAGCATGCTGGGCATATTCTTATCATCCGTACGCCCGGCCTTGGCTGGCTTACTCTCCTACTAAAAGGTGATTTTTTTTTGGAAGGATGGGTGGGGGGGGGGGGGGGGGGGGGGTGAGACCAGGTGAGCAAAATGTAAAGTGTGAATGCACACACTGACGGGACCTCGCTGTATAGTCTCAGGTGAAGAGATTTTGGAGGAGTGGAGTCAGTACACATGTTAACATTAGGGGAAAATCCGTGTAGCAGCAGTGTAGACTTGAACCC
>CM054142.1:44106563-44109063 GCA_028751875.1 Rapana venosa
AGAGAGAGGAGGGGATGGAGGTGGGGGGGGGGGGGGGTAGGGGGGGGGGGAGACAGACAGTCATACAGACAAAAGTCTTAATTGTTTTTGAGGATGACACCAAAAGCAGTCGAAACGATGACGATGACGACGATAGCAACAACAACAGCAACAACAGCAACAACAACAACAAGATTGGTAGTAAGAAAATGATAATTTACAGAGAAATAATTAAATCAACATAAAGAACCTCACAACTACAGAAAATCATTATGATAATAAAAGGGAGAGCTTAAAACTGATTGCATTTTAATTTCTGTTTAGAAACACACGCTATGAAACGGTTCGTTTGATTGATTGATTGATTGATTCATTCATTCATTCATTCATTCATTTCATTCCATTATTCATGTATTCTTTCTTTTTTCTTCTTTTTTCTGTCTTTCTTTCTTTCTCTTTTTCTTTCTTTCTTCCTTCCTTCCTTTCTTTTTTCTTTCTCCCGTTCCTGTTTCTTTCTTCCTTTCTGTCTTTTTCTTCTCTCTTTCCTTCCTTCTTTCCTTTTCCTTCCTTCCTTTGTTTTCTTTCTTTCTTCCTTCATTACTTCTTATTTCTTTCCTTCCTTCTTTCCTTTCTTCCTTCATTCCTTTCTTCTTTCCTTCCTTCCTTAATTCTTCCTTCTTTCCTTTCTTCCTTCATTCCTTTCTTCTTTCCTTCCTTCCTTAACTTTCTTTCTTTCTTTCTTCCTTTCTTCCTTCCTACCTTTCTTCCTTCCTTCCTTCCTCCCTTCCTTAATTCTTTCTTCCTTCCTTCCTTTATCCAGCACCATAGATTGGTTGATAATGCACGTATTCATCCATATTTTCTATACTGACGCTTCTTCACCTGTAACCGCCTGAACATGTCAGCAGTTTCTAGTTTTATTTTGCTTATCATCATCACCATCATCACCATCATCATCATCATCACCATCATCATCATCATCATCATCATCACCACCACCACCACCATCATTTTTTTCTTTATGAAGGAGCGAAAGAAAGCGGAAAGGAAGATCATAAGAGGAAAGGAGGAAGAGAAGTTGAAAGGATGGGTTGGGGGGGGGGGGGGGGGGGAGGGTGCAGGGCGCAAAAAGGATTGGGGGTAGGGAGGAAAAAAGAGGGCGAAAAGCCTCGTTTTGGACTGACTCCTGGAATCGATTAGGCAAATAGGCTCGTCGGTAAATATGCAGGAAATAATTATCATTTCAAAACTTTCAATGTCACAAGTGAAGACATCCTCTTACTTTTTTTTATTTTAAAAAGGATGCTATATTCATCTGTGTGTAAACTTGACACGAACATATCCCCCATTCACCATCTGTCTGTCTGTCTGTCTGTCTATCTGTCTGTCTCCCTCCCTCCCTCTCTCTCTCTGTATCAACATTTGCAAAACCGCTTACACACGGGGACTAGATGTAAAAAAGCACATAAGTGCTTATTCCATTATCCTTGATATAAAAGAATAAATAAAAATAAAATAAAATGAAATATCTTCTCTGTCTCTGTCTGTCTGTCTGTCACTCTCTGTCTCTGTTTGTCTGTCTCTCTCTACCTCTCGCTTACTCTCTCTCTCTGTCTCTCTCTGTCTCTCCTCTCTCTCATTCCATTCTCTCCCAGCTTATGTCTGTCTGTCTGTCTGTCTGTCTGTCTCTCCTCGCTCTCATTCCATTCTCTCCCAGCCTCTGTCTCTGTCTCTCGCTCTCTCTCATTCCCTCCTCTCCCAACCCGAACTTGTGTTCTCTTTCTCTTTTTCCATTTCTTCCTTCTAGCTCACCGTTGTTTCTGCTATCCCTTACACTTTGCCCTCTGTTTGTGTTCTGCTTTAGTTTTGCCGTCGTATTCATTTGTTGTGCCTCCACAGTATCTTTCCTTTGATTCTTCGTTCAATCCTATCCATTCTCTTTAAGGCATCCCTTAGAGAGAGAGAGAGAGAGAGGAGAGGAAGGAGAGAGAGAGAGGAGAGAGAGAGAGAGAGAGAGAGAGAGAGAGAGACAGACAGACAGACAGACAGACAGAGACAGACTGAGACACACACACACACTGAGACAGACAGACAGACAGACAGACTGAGACAGACAGACACACAGACTAACAGATCTCAGGAGGCAGGAAGACAGACAGACAGACAGACACCACACACACACACACACACAACACAAACAACAACACACACACAATACAACACAACACAATACACACGCACACAATACACACACATCAAACGCACACACACACTACACACACAACGCAACACACACACATCACCACACACACACACACACACACACACTCACACACACACACACACACAATCACACACACACACACAATCACACACACACACAATCAAACACACACACACACACACACAATCACACACACACACACACACACACACACACACACACACACACACACACACACACACACACACACACACACACACACACACACACACACACACACAACACACACACAACACA
>CM054142.1:44114063-44119063 GCA_028751875.1 Rapana venosa
TCTCTCTCTCTCTCTCTCTCTCTCTCTCTCTCTCTCTCTCTCTGTGTATGTGTGTGTGTGTGTGTGTGTGCGCGGGGGGGGGGGGGGGGGGGGGGGGGCTTCGTGTTCGCGTGGGTGTGCGTGTGGGTAAATGAGGTTGTAAGCGCCTGGGCTTTATCACAGTTCTTGATTCAACCATTGACGCTGGGGGCAACAGCAAAGTGAGAGGCTGTATGACCAGTGGCTTTCTTTCCCACTCATGGAATTCCACTTTACAGCTTAGTCTTTAGTGATCGACTATGACTCTCTTACTAGGAGGCTTGACTCGCACAGTCCTTATGTGCTGCAGCCCTGGGGGCTGGTTGGCCTTTGGAGATCATCTCCAACGCTGACTGTCCTTATGCCCACTTGGCCGAGAGAGGGGGGATGTACTGTGGGTAAGGCATCTCCACTATAATCAAATTTCTGCCCAGTTTCCAAAACAGCAGCTGCCTCCTCTGCTGTTTTGGAGGTCATCGTCGGACACGACGGACAAACATACAATGTGGGAGGGTGAGATGTTTTCTTCGTTATGGGAGTCTTGTAAATGATGAAGGGTAGCCCGTGTAAACAAGTTAGACTGAAAAGTGTGTGAGTGGCTGCCCATAATAATGCATTTGTCTACTTGTTCAATTGTCTGTATAATTCTTATTGTATCTGTTTGAAAGCGCTCAGAGCTTTCATGAGAGAGAGAAGGCGCACAAACTAGCCTTACTAACTTAACACGTTTCAGAAATCATTGAAAACCACCTTATTTCCAACTGACAGGAATCCATGATTGCTCATCTGGTCTGCTTAGTTGTATTGACTACATGTATGCACGCGCGCGTGTTTTGGTTTTGTTTGTTTTATTCTTTTATATCGAGGATAATGGAATAAGCACTTGTATGCTTGTTTACATCCAGTCCCCGTATGTATGCAGTTTTTGTTGATTTTTGTCATCTGCTCCCACCGGCACACTTGTTGATTTGAGTGTGTCACTCACACTTGTTGATTTGAGTGTGTCACTCACACTTGTTGATTCGAGTGTGTCACTCACACTTGTTGATTTGAGTGTGACACTCACACTTGTTGATTTGAGTGTGTCACTCATACTTGTGAGTGAGAGTGTGTGTATACGTTGTGTTCCTTTGTGTGCCTTTCCTGGTACGTTCATAGCATATCGTTTTTCCTTCCACCCCCTTTCACACTAGCATTGAAAGTAATTTTCCAAGCGTTGTGTCATGCCTTTGGGTAAGGAAGGTTTTACGCGCTTTATAAATCATGTATTCATTCATATGGCAGCATGTCGTTGTGACGCCGACCCGCTATGCCGCCGACCCGTTGTGACGCCGACCCGCTATGCCGCCGACCCGTTGTGACGCCGACCCGCTATGCCGCCGACCCGTTGTTACTAGGTACTGGTGAAACACACATTTTATAATCTAGACTATCATGCACATATATAGCTGTTTTGATTTTCGCACTGTCGTCTACGTTTTCAGTCACAGGTGGATAGAAAAAATTCGACAGTTTGGGCAAATTGCGTCTGGTCACATTCAGTGATTGAAGTATAAGCATCTGATAGCTGTTTGAGAAACTTTCCTTTAAAATTCGTTTCTAGCACACTGTTTTTTCTTTTTGTTATTGTTTTTGTTTCTCATTAAAAATATAGAAAATTAAACGTATCCCATTTGTCTTCAGTGTCGTTCAGTGTTTTCATCATAATAAACGTCATTTAAAACTTTTCACGGGCATGAAAAATAACCCCCAGAAACGGAATAGCGGCATATCGGGTCGGCGGCACAGAGGGTCGGCGGCACAGCGGGTACCTCCCATTCATATCACTGCACACACACACACACACACACACGCACGTACGCACGCACGCCACGCGCGCGCGCGCGCTGTTTTAGAAAGAGTAGGCCATTGTGTGCCGGCTGGAACGGAGTACACAATTTACAAAACCGCATACACACGGGGACTAGATGGAAAAAAACAACACACACACAATTCAAACAAGGAACAAAAAAATCATATTTAAACACCTCTTTCACTTATAAAATAAATATATTATATACATACATAAAGTAAACGATTTTCAAAATTTAAACCGTTAACACGAAAAAAAAACGACTTGAAGAATACCGACACTTTTCCCTATCTTCATTTCAAATTACAACACAGCTAAGCCACCCCCCCCCCCTCCCGCCCTTCCGCCCCCCCCCCCCCTTTCAACATACCAAGTTTTTGAGAAATTCTAAAAATATAAAAAAAATCCCAGACATTATTCCTGACTTCTCTGTCGTGTTAACGCACGAGCTAAAGACAATGTATTGTTTCCACATTGGTCGTAACCCGTGCGAATGACATCATTACGTGACGAAATGTGTTGGCATTGTCTTTGAGCTAGTGTCAATGTGTGTGTGTGTGTGTGTGTGTGAGACAGTAAAAATGGCTCGCGTGGATAATTCCGTCATCAGTGTGAACTGGGTTGGCAAGATTCAGATATATGTAGAGAATTTTACCGCAGGTTTTATTTGATTTTTGGGGTTTTTTTTTTTTTAAATAAGTTTTTTGTTTTTGGGTTTTTTTGTGTGTTGGGGGAAATCGTGATCAGGGCTTCCTTCGCGCCCGAGTGTTACGTATGTTTTTTGTTTTGTCTCGTTTTTTTTACTGTGTTGCTCTTTTCGTGTGTGTGGGGTGTGTGTGTGTGTGTGTGTGTATGAAGTCAAGTCAAGTCAAGTAATTTTTTTTTTCAGTGGTACATTGAATAAACAATGCTTTTGCAGGAACAAAAAACAACTTTATCAATGTGTGTGTGTGTGTGAGGTGTGTGTGAACAATGAGAGATCTGCCTGGTGTGTGTGTGTGGTGTGTGGGGTTTTGTGTGTGTGTGTGTGCAATTTCATTTAATGTCTCTCCAAATCTGTGATATTGGATTCTCTCTCTCTCTCTCTCTTTTCTCTCTCTCTCTCTCTCTCTCTCTCTCTCTCTCTCTCTCTCCCCTCTCTCTTTTTCTCTCCTCTGTGTGTGTTTTGTGTGTGTGTGTGTGTGGTGTGAGAGTGTGTGTGTGAGTGTGTGGTGTGTGTGTGTGTGTGTGTGTGTGTGTGTGTGTGTGATGTTTGTGTGTGTGAGTGTTTGTGTGTATGTGTGTGTGTGTATGTAAATATATATATATGTGTGTGTGTGTGCGTGTTCGGTTGAGACTGTAAACCAGGGTCTTGTGAGCAAACGCACGCAAAACATCTTGCCCAAACGTTTAAAACCTGTTCCTTTTTTCGGAACAGTAGGCCATTTGTGCTGGTGGGAACGGATGACAAAACTGACAGAACCATTTGCACACGCGGACTGAGTGTAAAAAAGCACATGAGTGCTTATTCCATTATCCTCGAAATAAAAGAATAAAATAAATAAGCTTTCTCTCTCCCTCTCCCCTCCTCTCTCTCTCCCTCCCTCTCCCCTCCTCTCTCCCTCCCTCCCTCTACCCCCTTCCCCCAATGCTTCTAAGCAATACTCTACCATGCATGCGGTATATTTCTGTATGGGCGCTATGGAAATGGGGCAGGTTGCGTCCCTTGACGGTGGTGCTTCCTTCCCAACACTCTTCCCTCTCTCCTCCCCCTCCCCAGCCCAACCCTCCTCCCTCTACCCCCATCACTCCATCCCTTTAATTTTTTTTTTTTTAAAGGGTAATCACTACTTTCATTCTGCAGACCATTCTATTAACTGAAAACGCACATTCGGACTGTATTGACTGGACAAGGTGTCTGTCTGACTTCCTATGTTGGTAATATTCTCCGTTTGTCCGGTCTGTTTCCTTCTATTGTCTGTCGCTCCAAAAATCTTGGGCAGCTCGACTCATGGTGTCATTATATCAGGTCCATCCTAAAAAGTGTGTGTGTGTGTGTGTGTGTGTGTGTGTGACGAGAGCGAGAGCGAAAGAGAGGGGAGAGAGAGAGAGAGAGAGGGGAGAGAGCGAGCGATAGAGAGAGATGGGTGAGATAGAGGGAGAAAGTGAGTGACAGCCTCTAGGGAGACATAGAAGAGAGGGAGAGATAGAGAGACAGACAGGCAGACAGAGAGAGAGAGAAGAGAGAGAGAGAGAGAGAGGGGAGAAGAGAGAGAGAGAGAGAGGAGAGAGAATGCAATTTTACTCATGCACTGTCTCAATCGTGATCACATGATTTTTTTGCTGTTGCTTTACCCTTTCATTAAATCAAAATAACAATAGAATCACACATTAAAATAAATACCTAGTCACTGAAATGAACTTTTCCCTTTCACCCTATAAGATCAAAGAGTACCGTATTTGAATTGTTAGCGGGTTCCCTCCACATCACGCATTATTTTGGAATAGAGTGTGAAAAGGCGGATTAAACATTTCCCGAGTTCATGTCACGCAATTTTAAGATTATCAGCTCACGACATTAATGCGTCTACTGCTAGAAAAAAATCCAGGTGATGGAATTCTTTTGTATAACCAAGAATACCAGAATTCTTTATTAAAAAGCCGAGACCTTATTATATCCACGGCAAACTGAACATCGATATTTTGTGCTGATATTTCAATATTGGTACGATGGTGCAATTAAGTTAGTGGTGATGAATGTCCTTGCTTTTCTTGCTGAACTCGCTTTTATACCCAGCTTTATTTTTGCCAGGGACGGGGTAGCTCAGCGGTCACAGCACTCGCTCTCCCCAAGCCAAGGTTAGCATTGAGCATGGTTACCAAGCGGATGTGTGACCGTTTGCGCGTCTTGGCTTTAGTACAGTGCCCCAGTTAACCCAGCTGTTAATGGGTACCTGCCCTCTTTAGGGTCAGGGAAGGTAAAGCAGCGAGGGAGAGGAGATGGGGCGCCGCCCTTGATATGCTGGTTCCCTAGAGAAGCTGAGGTGTCTGACACCTCACTCCCCACCGACCGCATAGGTGATGTGAACACCTCTACTTTTTTTTTACCTTTACATACAACGATGCCATTTTAGTGCTCTTTCTTCCTCTG
>CM054142.1:44124063-44129063 GCA_028751875.1 Rapana venosa
ACACTCTTATGATCCCCGAAGTCGGAATGCGGCTACTCTAATGGTGGACCAAAACGTTCGCATACGCAAAAGACTCACCACTGGCAAATGTTGGAGAGTTAGCCGAGGGGCGTAAAAAAAAAGTTCTGTGGAGCAGTTTTGTCATAGGGGTATAGAATAGAAGCTTCTCCACAAGTACAGAACGCTTTGCGTCACGGATGGATGTCAGTATACTTGATAACTGCTGGAATGTACTTGATAATTCTTAACAGAAAAAAACCCTGTGGTTGACTGATGTAATGATATAGCGCTATATAAATTCCAATTATTTTTATCATCATCATCATCATCATCATCATCATCAATCATATCATGATGATCATCGTCATTCTTCTTCTTCTTATTATTATTATATAATCACCATCATCACCATCACCATCATCATCATCATCATCAATCATATCATCAGTATTATTATTATTAGTATTATTAAAATTTTTTTTTATATGATGATGATAACGATGATGTACTAATTAAAATTCAGAAACAGGAATATCGGTGAACGCTGAGATAGTTAATAATGTGCACGTGCGACTTACCTTTGGTGCTCATTTTTCTTAACGTCAGACATACTTCGAACAAAAGAACCGCTAGACATTTCAGAATAGCTATTTCTTGAAGTCTTAAGGACCAATTTCGCACTATGACTAAACCGAATGTACCGTAGTCAACAGAAAACGAACCAAAAGATTAGTCAGAAGGCATTATTATTTTTCTTCATCGAACGCTCAGACAGCAACTATTGTTATCTGTCACTTGAGCGAAAATGCGTTGCGCTGCTGTTAAGCGCCTGACAAGTCAGGCCCAGCACATTCGACTTCGGCATATGAGAGTACTGCTATCTTTTAAGTCTTTCTGGAAAACAAGGCAGGAAAATGAACCAAGAAAAGCAGAAAACACACCAAAAGGAGATAACAGGGGGAAAAAAGGATCCAGGCAGATGTAAAGAAAGGGATAGAAAAGAGGGAATTGCTAGAACAGAATTTCCAAAAGGTGGGGGATGAAGTTTATACCGGCAGTTCCCCGGCATCCTCACGGGGAAAGTAAGGCATTGTAACCCCGCTAGAAGTTTTCAACTTTATTTTGCTTTTTTGTCAAAAGCTGACAAAACACCCTTTAGGTTATAAAAGTGCCCAGCCATTGCAAACACAACGACAAAGACGGCCTTCACTGACTCGGTCTTTTGAGGGAGGGAGGGGGGAGAGAGAGAGAGAGAGAGAGAGAGAGACAGAGAGAGCGAGAGACAGAGATAGAGAGAGACAGAGATAGAGAGACAAAGAGAGAGAGACAGAGAGAGAGAGACAGAGACAGAGACAGACAGAGAGAGAAAGAGAGAGAAACAGTCAGAGAGAGAGAGAGAGAGAGGAGAGAGAGAGAGAGAGAGAGGAAAAGAGAGAGAGGGTGAGAGAGAGAGAGAGAGAGAGAGAGAGAGAGACAGACAGACAGACAGACAGACAGACAGAGAGAGGAACTCCCGGATGCATTAAGACCAAATACAAACAAGAAAAAAACCCCACCCCAGCTCCCATTTTCTAACAACAAAAAAGAACAAACCCTTCGGGGAGGAATTTCCCCCGTTGAAAAGTTACCAGTCCACATCACAACGATTGACGTCCAGAAAGAAAGAAAAGACAAAAACCCCTACAAAACAACTCACTGGAATGGAGTGTCTATTGAAAGAAGTAAAGAAGAAAAAAGAAGTGTGCACTTTGATAGATGATGTATGGCCTGTACGTAAAGAAAGAACAACCACAACAAAATATGCATGGACGCAAGGCTGCACCATGGTGAAGAAAGCAAAGGGAGGCAAACTAATCGGATATTCATGGCAAGAGTTAAAAGCAGGGTTAAACATACACAGCCTGTCATACGCACGTTAGGACAGGGACTGCCTTTGATCAGGGATCAGGGGTCATGATCACGATCATGGCTGGAACCGCACTGAATGCCCGCCCGTTCTAATCAATAAAAGAGGGTTGGTGGAGCGGTGGTCTAGCGGTTAACGCGCCCGATCCAGAAAGCCAGGATGTCCGCGGGTTCGATTCCCGTTTGAGCCCCCAACTTTTCTCTCCCTTATCCGCTTAAGTGTGCGTGGTCATCTGGGTGCGGTGCTTGTCTTTCGGATGAGATGATGAGCCGAGGCCCCGTGTGCAATACACATTCAGCGCACCTTGAAAAAAGACTTGGGAATCAGAGAGGTGTCTCTGGCAAAGTTCTGTAGAATATACCCACTGTCATAAAGACACAAACAGACATACACAGACTGACAGAAAAAATATATTAAAAAAAGATACGGTGCTGCTCTTGTAGTTAAATACGCTCTCCCCAGGAAGAACATCCAATCCAATCCAATCCAATCCTGTCTGGAAATCCAGCTGAAGCTTTTGTGCAAGAAACCTGAAACTTTACTCAAGAGTATACATAATCAATACCACTGTCAAAAGACACAAACAAATACAAGACTAAACGAATATATAAAAAATAATACGATACATGCTTATGTTGTTATAGTTCTCAGCTAGAGATGAGTTCACCAATAGTAAAATCACTGAAATTTTGTGGAGACAAAGGAGCATTACCAAGTGAACCATGAGAATGAAATGAGAAATAAAATACAAATAAGAGTACAACCAATACATAGAGATAGGGAGAGAGGAGAAGCACAAGTAGAAAGAGAACAGTGGAGAGATTAGGAGCCAGAGATTGAGGAGAAGGAGAAGAGAGAAAAGGACGAAGGAGGAGAGGAAGAGAGAGAGAGAGAGAGAGAGAGAGAGAGAGAGAGAGAAAGAGAGGAGAGAGAGAGAGAGGAGAGTGGAGAGAGAGAGAGAGAGAGAGAGAGAGAGGAGAGAGAGAGAGAGAGGAGAGGAGAGAGAAGAGAGAGAAGAGAGAGAGAGAGAAGAGAGGAAGAGTGAGGAGAGAGAGAGAGAGAGAGGAGAGAAGAGAGGAGAGAGGAGAGAGAGAGAAGAGGAGAGAGAGAGAGAGGAGGAGAGGAAGAAGAGAGAGAAGAAGAGAGAGAGAGAGGAGAGGAGAGAAAGAGAGAGAGGAGAAGAGAGAGAGAGGAGAGAGAAGGGAGGAGTAAAGAGAGAGGAGAGAGGGAGAGGAGGAAGAGATGAGAGAGAGAGAGAGAGAGAGGAGAGGGAGAAGGAGAGGAGAGGAGAGAGAGAGAGAGAGAGAGAGGGAGAGGGAGAGAGAAGAGAGTAGAGAGGAGGAGGGAGGGAGAGAGGAGAGAGAGAGAGAGAGAGAGAGAGAGAGAGAGAGAGAGAAGAGAGAGGAGAGGGAGAGAGAGATGAGAGGAGAGAGAGAGAGAGAGAGAAAAGAAACTAAACGATTTGATGGTAAACGGATTTCCTCTCCCCCCCCACCCACGCCTCCTTCCGCAACACCCCCCCCCCCACACCGTTCTCTCTGTTTTTTCTATGTCTTTGTCTCTCTCTCTTTCTCCCTCCCTCTCCCTACCCCCTCTCTCTCCCCTTCACACCCCCTACCCAAGGCAACAACAACAAAGCACTATCGCACAGCCGTTTAAAAAAAACCCCACCACATCATCATCAGCACAGAAGTCTTCATAGTAATAAATATTCCATACACTAACAACTGACCGTAAACCTAGAAGTAAAGAGGAGGAGGAAGCTGGTCTTGGTCTGGTCAGGTCACGCGTCACAGCTCTGTGACTAAGTCTATCCTGCAGGAGACACTCCAGGAAAGGAAGACACAGGAGCAGACAGATGAAGACCTTGCATGCAGGACATCAAAGACTGGGCCGGGGTAAAGTTAGCCTGACATGGTCGTCTGTTTCATTTCAAAACATTTCGTTTCGTACCACTTTTAAGTCAAGGCAGATTCTTCTGCGTGAAATTCTGGCTGCTCTCCCCCGGGGGGAGAACGCGTCGCCACAAGAGCAGCGCCACCCATTTTTGTTTCTTTCTTTTCCTGTGTTACCCTATCTGAGTGTTTTTTTTCTTTACAGAATTTTGCCAGGGACAATTCTTTTTAAAAAAAAAAATTTCTTTTATATCGAGGATAATGGAATAAGCACTTATGTGCTTTATTTACATCCAGTCCCGTGTGTATGCGGTTTTTTAAATTCTGTCATCTGTTCCCACTCTTGTTGCCGCGGGTTCTTTTACGTGCGCTGAATAATTATGCATAACACACGGGACCTCGGTTCGTCGTCGCATCCGAAAGACTAGCACCCAGACCATCACTCCTGGTCTAGTGGATGGGGGGAAAAGTTTCGGGCTCAAACGGGGTTCGAACCACCGCACACTTTCGACCGTGGAGGTAGCCCCATTCCGACTTCAGGGTTGATATTAGTATGCATGCGTTTAAAAAAACCGCCATCCTACCGGCGGGAAACAGCCTGCTCTTGCGAAAGGCAGAACAGGTTCTTAACATGAGTGCAAGATGTTCTGCATGCGTTCGCACACGGGACCTCGATCCCGGGCCATCAGATCACGAGCGCAAAAGCCCTACCCACTTGACTACCTTGCCCTCTCTGACAATGGTTAAACCAGACTGTCAGTTTCCCCACTGCTTCAGACTCAGTGCCGCTAAACTAGGGTTACAGAGCCGTCTTCAAGTACACATATTCCTCTTCATTGAACACCCAGACATCAACTATTGTTCACTGTCATATGAGCGAAAGTACAGAGATAAATTTAAGGTAAAGGTAAGGTAAAGGAGTCCCATAACCTATAAGGTCGTAGGGGAGCGAGGCGTCAGAGACCTCACTTCTCTAGGGCCAGCATATTGAGGGCGGCACCCATCTCCTCTCCCCCGCTGCTTTACCTTCCACAGCTGGGGGAACTGGGGGAACTGTACTGAAGCCAAGGCGCGCAAACGGTCACCCATCCAACTGGTAACCACGCTCGACGCTGCTTAACTTGGCTGGGGGAAAGCGAGTGCTCCGACCATTTGCTGGAACAAAAAAACCAAAACAATCTTCGGAAGCGATGGACAAC
>CM054142.1:44141563-44144063 GCA_028751875.1 Rapana venosa
AAGAAGAAGGAGGAGGAGGAGGAGGAGGAGGAGGAGGATGGGGTAGAAAAGGGAGAAGAGGAAGAAAAGGAGGAGATGGGAAAAGAGAAGAAAAGAGAGAGAGAGGAGAGGAGAGGAGAGAGAGGAGGGCAGAGAGAGTAGAGGAAGAGGAGAGAGAAGGGTGGAAGGGGGTGGAAAAGAGCGCAGGGGGAGGGAAAGAAAAGAGAGAGGAAAGTGAGAAGGAAAAGAAAAAGGGAAGAGTAGGAAGAAAAGGGAGAGGGAGAGAGGGGAGGTGGAGAGAGAGGGAGAGAGAGAGAGAGAAGAGAGATGGAGGAGAGGAAAGAGAGAGAGAGAAGGAGGAGAGAGGGGAGAGAGAGAGGAGAGAGAGAGGGGAGAGAGTGGGAGAGAGAAAAAGGGGGATGGGGGGAGGGAGGGATAGTGCGCATGGGTGGAAAGAGGGAGAGAAAGAGGGAGAGAAACACACACATACAACCCCACACACACACACACACAAATAGACCCACCTGACTGACACAGAGACACAAGGAGGCACAAAGAAGAGAAGCCAAGAACTTACCGCAGCCAACCATGTCGACAGCAAAACCAATCTCCCGCTCCTCCCTCTTCTCCTCCTCCCTCTCATTATTACCCCCATCCCTCTACACCTGCATTAAATGGGGTTCTACAGGCGACTCCTAAGAGTCAAACGGTCAGACACAGAGGAACAAAGGAAAGCCTTCTTGATGAACTCTCGCTGCAAAGGCTTGCTGAAATTGGTAAGCGCAGACCGAGATACGTTGGTCATGCAAACAGACAACAAGAAATGTGACGACGACAGTTCTCCAAGGTAAGGTTGAGGGCAGAAGGAAAAGGGGCAGACCATCAACATCCTACACTGCCAACATCACTGAGATCAGTGGTCTGGGAGGGTTACAGGAGATGATAGAACTCAGCACGAGAGAGAGGGGAGAGAGAGAGGAGAGAGAGAGGAGAGAGGGGAGAGAGACAGAAAGACAGAGAGAGAGAGATGGCGAATCCTGGTGGTATTGCGTGGAGCTCCTACCGACGACAGCTGCGATGTAGACACTTGGACCAGTGAACACGTTCATTCACCTTCACACCTTCCACCCAAAACCTCCCTTCACTACCCATCCTTCTCACTACCCCCCCACCCCCCTCTCTGGACTGGATGAAAAAAAAAGCACACGAGTGCTTATTCCATTATCCTCGATATAAAAAAACACTCAACCAACCCCTCCGCCCTCAACTCCCCCTTCTTCTACAGCCTATGCTTTTCTTCCAAGCATTTCGTGTTCTATCAAACCATTATAAGGGAACGAAATCGCCTAGAGGTTAGAGCGTTGCGCTCGTGATCTGACGGCCCGGGTTCGAGCCACCACCGAGGCACCCGTTCGAGGGGATTTTTTCCCCACTGGAGATAACATCAGTACTGACTTGCCTCCCCCGAAATTCCTTTCGGATGAGACAATACACCGAGGTTCCGTGTGCGAACACTCGCAGAAGATCTTGCACACACTGCTCCGCCTTTCTAAAGGGCAGGCCATTTCATGCCGGGAGGAATGGATGACGAAATGTAAAAAAAAAATTATATATATGCGTACACATTGGTGCGGTGTTTAGACATCGTCCCCGGAAATCGGAATACGGCTACGTTAATGGTGGGTAAACGGCCGCATTAGGTACAATCTCACTATTGGAGAACTTAAGAGCTCTTGCAGAGGAATTGAAAGAAAACCAAACATAAATCCATGGTACCCTCCCTCCCCCCTAACTCCCCCCCCCCTCATTCCCCTAGATAATAAACTGCAGGCATTTCACAAGCAAAGCAGCTAAGTTGTCAATCCACGTTTAACAACAAAATAAAGAAAACGAAGAACACAAACATTAAGAAAAAAAGGAATAATGTGTTGTGTTGATTGGTATTTTATCTGACGCGTTCATCAAACGGTCAAACAGTTTGAACGAACATGGATCGAAGGATAAACTAAGAGCGAGGGAGGGAAGAAACAAACAAACAAAAAGATGGGAGGTAAAGGAAGAAAGGAAAAACAAAGAAAGGAAGAGTAAGGGAGAGAGAGGGGGGCAGGAAAGGTGAGGAGGGAGAGGGAAAAGGAAAGGGGAGAGAGAGGGGGAGGGGAGGGAGAGAGAGACGAGATAGACAGAGAGACAGAACGGGGAGACAGACAGATGACACAGATAGATACCGACACGACAACCTACACAGCCACCAACACCCCTCCCCCACACACACACACACACACACACACACACACCACACCACACACACCACACGCACGCACGCACGCACGCACGCACCCACGCACGCACGCCCACGCACAGAGACAGAGACAGAAAGACAGAGGGGACAGAGACAGAGAGAGAGACAGACAGAGACAAACAGATAACAGAGATAGATACCGACACAGACACCCCCCCCAAACCCCCCCCCCCCCCCCCTCCTCCCTCACACACAAACAGGACAGACAGACAGAAAGAGCGA
>CM054142.1:44149063-44151563 GCA_028751875.1 Rapana venosa
TTGACTGAGGTCAGCAGGTTTTCGTAGTGCTTTACTTATTGGGTGATGGTTTGTAGGACTTCGTTGTGGGTAGTGTGGTCCATGTATGAAATGCAACTTAGCCCAGACCAAAAGCTTTGTCAGTTATTGACGTAAGCAAAGCGCCTAGCCTGCATTAAACTGTTGAATTGCTTTGAAATGTTCTGTTATGTTTCCCCATGACAAGCTCTTAGCATAACAACCTGTATTCTCCAATAAGGAGCGTAAAAAACAACAACACACACTCGGAAATCAGAGAATGGCTGCCTATATATGTCGGGGAAGATAGGTATACTCTACAACAGCCATACACGCAAACTTCACACCCAATCACTGTGTGTACTTACCAATCTCACAGTGATTCTCAGACAGGATGAGCGAGTCGGAGTGCGAGTACGGTGACCGTAAAGGTCGGAATACGAACGCATAACTATTCTGGGTGACCCTAAGGGTCGGAGTACGAGTGCATAATTATTCTGGGCGACCTTAAGGGTCGGAGTACGTGTGCATGGTTATTCTGGATGTCCCAAAGAATCAGAGTACGAATGTTATTCTGGGTGACCTTATGGGTCGGAGTACGAATGTTTTTCTGGGTGACATTAAGGGTCGGAGTACGAGTGCATAATTATTCTGGGTGACCCAAACGGTCGGAGTACGAGTGCATAATTATTCTGGGTGACCCAAACAATCGGAGTACGAGTGCATAATTATTCTGGGTGACCCTAAAGGTCGGAGTACGAATGTTATTCTGGGTGACCTTAAGGGTCGGAGTACGAGTGCATAATTATTCTGGGTGACCCTAAAGGTCGGAGTACGAATGCATAATTATTCTGGGTGACCTTAAGGGTCGGAGTACGAGTGCATAATTATTCTGGGTGACCCTAAGGGTCGGAGTACGAGTGCATAATTATTCTGGGTGACCCTAAGCGTCAGAATACGAGTGCATAATAATTCTGGGTGACCCAAAGAATCGGAGTACGAGTGCATAATTATTCTGGGTGACCTTAAGGGTCAGAATACGAGTGCATATTCTGGGTGACCCTAAGGGTCAGAGTACGAGTGCATGATTATTCTGGATGACCCAAAGGGTCGGAGTACGAGTGCATAATTATTCTGGGTGATCCACAAGGTGTTAAGCTGGAGAACGCCCAACAGCAACAACAACAAGATATAGAGAGCATCGAGTTTATCAGCCGAGGTATCTCTCAATCTGTCAGGTAGGATAGCTAGCCTCTCACGTCAGTCAGGTCTGCACGTCCGTCCTTTCTCCAGACAGAAGCCTTATATCATCACAGGGAGGAGGGCAGAGAGCGCCAGCCGAGGTGTTGAGGTAGCCCTGGCAAGGTTTATGAGGAGGCAGGGCGTGTTGGCGGGGCGGTGATGAACCGCTCGCTTCCTTCCAAGCACTCCCTGCCTGCCCCTTTCTCGCTCTATGTTCTGGTCCTGTGTCTTTCTGGTTGTCTGATTGTGTCTGTCTTGTCTGTTCTGTCTGTTCTGTCTTGTCTTGTCTGTGTTTGTGTTTGACTGGCTGTTTCTCGTACTGTCTCTTTATGCTTATTATTTTTATTTATTTATTTATTTTATTTTATTCTTTTATATCGAGGATAATGGAATCCGCACTTGTGTGCTTTTTTACATCTCTACCAATAACGTGTCTTTGACAGTGCTCTCAGTCTCAGTCCCCGTGTGTGTGCGGTTTTGTAAATTTTGTCATCTGTTCCCACCGGCACACAATGGCCTACTCCTACGAAAAGCGGAACAGGATTTAACGTGTGCGCAAGATGTTCTGCGTGCGTTCGCACACGGGGCCTCGCTTTATAGTCTCATCTGAAGGATGAGATGAGTGTGTGTGTGTGTGTGTGCGTGCGTGCGTACGCGCGCACGCGCATCAATATGTATAGTGCGTGCTTGCACGCTATGGTTTTTGTTTTGTTTTTGTTTTGTTTTTGGCTGCCTCATCTTCTGACGACCCCCGTCCTACTGTTCCCACGCCGCTCATTCTAATCTCCCCGCCACAGCCATATCCAGATTTGTTATGTCTCAGTCTCATCCTCAGAGTCAGAGGTCCACAGGGAGCCTGTCACCAGCCAGAGGGGCCCTGAACTGCTGCTGGGTCACTTTGGTGGTGTTCAGTGGTGCCTGTTCTGAGCTAACATACGCAGGACACCACCTACTAAGCCCCCTACTAACGACAGTATTAGCTCAGTCGCGGAGCCAGACTGAGTGAGTTGCCCACCCCAGGTAGCAACCACCACAACGTCCCTCAAACGACCGCCCCCCCGCGAACCTCCAATCCCAAAGGCTTTGACACAAACTCACCACAGGCACAGAAGTGTATGGGCAAACCGAATCTGAGGTCACCCTGAGACCAGAGAAACCGGGACCACCGAATCAGAGGCAATTTTTTTTTAATGCATAATGATCAATGACAATGAGGATGACGAAATGATGCTGCTGTGGAAGTGCATATGCTTTGAGACTA
>CM054142.1:44159063-44171563 GCA_028751875.1 Rapana venosa
GTGTGCGCGAAACGAAATCTTACTCATACTGTACCGAAAGAGTTTCCGCTCAGAAAAGAAAAGAAAAAGTTTAGTGCGTGTGTACGTGCATATACACACACATGTCCGCGAGCATATGCATGCACACACGCATACATACACGCTAACACAAATATATACAACTGCCAGACATAGATATACAAGCACACACACAGACACACAGGAACAAACACAGGCACACACACAGACATGCACGCACGCGCACGCACATACACAAATGCAAGCATGCACGCACGCACACGCAAACACGCTCATGACGTACACATCACAAAAACACTCACACACACACACACACACACACACACACACACACACACACACACACACACACACACACACACACACACACACACAGAGGTTGTTGGAAGACAAAGAAATAAACAAAGGGAACACAAGCCAGGATTTTTACGATGTCAACAGGTCCGCGACTGTTTGGCAATTGATTTGTGTGTGCGTGCGTGCGTGCGTGCATGCGTGTGTTTGTTTGTTTGTGTGTGTGTGTGTGAGAGAGAGAGAGAGAGAGAGAGAGAGAGAGAGAGAGAGATAGAGAGAGACAGAGAGAGAGACAGAGAGAGACTGCGCATGCGCACGTGTGTGTTTGTTTGTGTGTGTGTGTGTGTGTGTTCACACTTGGTACGCTTAGAGCCTATAACTTTTGGGTAATGTGCTAAATGAAAAGGGACTGGTCCTATTATTGTTCCAAAATGGCATGACGACGATGATGATCATCATCATGATGATGATCATGATTATCATTATCATATTGTAGTCGATTTTCCCCCCAAGTTATGACTGTCATCATTGTTTGCGTATGGATTGTAACAAGTATAAGGATGACAGAAGAGGACAATGTCAGAGAAGGAATGAACGGAAGGAGAAGGAAGGGGGGGGGGGATGGAGGGACAGGAGGTTTAAGAGAGGTTAATTTCTGTCTCTCCACACATTCGAAACCTCGTCTGTCAACATGTCTCCCATCTCCAAGAAACTCTCTCCTCCCTTTCACTCTCACCCTCTTATCTCTCCTCCTCCTCCTCCTACCTTCTCTCCTCCCTGGCAAGACTCTGATGTCACCCACAGCGTGGGTCTTTCATGTTCCAGACATGCTCGTCAGCCTATTCCTGATCAAAGGTATCTTCTTTCTTAAACATGCGCATCACAGATTTTAAAAAAACCACAACCGGCTTGTTGGACAACGAGGAAGCAAGCGCATCATCAGCGTAGATGTTTTGCTACAAAACGACGAAAAGAAATGGTGGGAGGAAAGGAGGAGGATGGGGGTTGGGGGGTTGGGGGTTGGACAGAGTCAAATTTCTAAATTTCTTTAAAAAAATGTACATTTTGTTGTTGTTGTTGTTGTTGTTGTTGTTGTTTGTTTGTTTTGCTTTGGAAAGTGGCCGGTGATCAGAGAGAGAGAAAAGTCAAGGTTGAGAAAAAATTCCGTTTACAAAGTCGACTTCGCGACAAAAAACACAAATGTGGGTAAAATGAAAATAAGCGAAGAAGGAGCTAGGCATTTAACAAGTGAGGAGGGTGAGAAAGGAGAGTAGAATGAAAATACTGACAAAGGAGGAGAATAAGAGAGCGAAAGGAAACATTTCCAAGGGAGACAGAAAACTGAAGAAGGAACAGTCATAATCATCATCATCGTCATTGTCGTCGTCATCATCATCATCATCATTGTCGTCGTCATCATCATCGTCATCGCCGCCGTCATCATCATCGTCGTCATCATCACCATCATCGTCGTCATCACCGCCGTTGTCGTCCTCGTCCTCCTCCTCCTCCTCATCATCATCATCGTCGTCGTCGTTGTCATCATCGTCAAACTGATGCTAACTCAAAGGGGGAAAATCCCCTTGAATGGGCGTCTCACTAGTAGCTGAAGGCTCGATCTGGGTCGTCAGATCACCAGGGAAACAGTCTAATCACTAGACTATCCCGCCCCCATTCTTTCACATTTGTTTCTTCTCTACTGTCCGTCTTCAATCAACTGCTGTGGCAACTTGAGACCAATGCTTTGCAGTGTTTGAATGTCTACTTATCCATTTTGATCAGGTTTATTATCCCCCCGCGCAAGATGCTCAAACACTCTCTCACTTAGACTCTTCCCAAGCTTTGCACAGTATTATTCCTCGCTTACTCAGTGTTGTCCATGTTGCTTCCATCCCTACCAACCAGAATTACTGATGTCTATTTTTTTCAACCATAGCTACTCTGCTTCTAACCTTCCCATTCATTCAAGGTCAGCCCAGCACTTCCTTTCCTCTTATGAAATAGGCATCCATCAAGGTACGTTTCTGTGTCAATGCACATTCACTCCAGTACCTACTCTCTTCTCCTACAATCCACATTCATCATGGAGCACTCCTGTGTATACAGCCAATTCATCAAAGACAGAATGCTCCTCTAAGAAATCCACTTCTGGCACAAAGTGTGGGCGTCATTTTCTTTATCGTTGGTTCCCAGCGCCATGCTACAGTCCTGTGCTTTTCGTGGTCTCCCTGGAGGTCTGAGTCTGTGACTGGTCCTTGTTTGTGTGCCCTCCCCACTGCAATGTGATTCATCACGTTAAGACCTCGCACTTTGAATTTGGGGTTCGCATCCCAAA
This sequence comes from Rapana venosa, assembly GCA_028751875.1. Classification (NCBI taxonomy): domain Eukaryota; kingdom Metazoa; phylum Mollusca; class Gastropoda; order Neogastropoda; family Muricidae; genus Rapana; species Rapana venosa. Next base: position 44,161,711 of record CM054142.1, read on the forward strand.
CAAAGCCAAATTCATCGGAAAGAAAGATTCTTTGGGTGAGTACTATATATATATATATATATATATATATATATATATATATATATATATATATATATATATATAATATATATATATATATATGTACACCATTTTATCTTTATTGTTTTTGCCCATTCCTTATGAAGTTAAGCCATTCAAGGGGATTTTTCCCCTGGAGGTTACATCAGTGCAGACTCCACTCTCCCCCAAAGTCCTTCGGATGAGACTATAAACTGAGGCCCCGTGTGCGAACGCAGGAACAACATCTTGCGCACACGTTAAATCCTGTTCCGCTTTTCGTAAGAGTAGGTCATTGTGTGCCGGTGGAAACAGATGACAGAATTGACAAAACCGCATACACATGGGGACTGAATGTAAAAAAGCACGTAAGTGCTTATTCCATTATCCTCGATATAGAAGCATTTTTTAAAAAAGCATTAAAATGCTAGATATGTAGAAAGTATGTAAGTACAGAAAACATTCAAACACAAAATTCTCCCAAACCCCAAACAAAAGCATTGTAAAGCACTCCAGTCAACCGAGAGAAGGCCACACTTCACAACTGGATCCTGGCAAAGTCCTGAAAGTACAAGAGTTCACCTCTGTGGGGAGCAGAGTTTAGTCTGCACGAGTGTCTTCCCTTGATGTTGATTTTTACGTTTCCAGTACTGGACAAAGTATTACCAATAGTGGCGCTGTCAAACTGCTCCTCTTGTTTCCTTTCATGTAGGGTTTTCAAAATATATTTTGGGTAATTGTTTTTTTGTGTGTGTGTGTGTGAGAGAGAGAGAGAGAGAGAGAGAGAGAGAAGAGAGACTGCCAGACAGAGACAGAGAGAGAAAGAAAGGGTGGAGGGAGGGGAGGGGAGGGGAGGGGGGAGAGAGAGAGAGAGAGACTTTTCTAGCAAAATCGTGTATTCCACCACATCAGGGCATTTGTATCTGTAGTCTGCCCTCTTCTATTTAAAGAAAAATAGAAAATTCACAATGCTCTAGCCATCACACTCAGATCTGAGACACTTTGAACTCATGTAACCAACATTCAGGTCAGACACAGGTCTAATATTATAGTCATTATTTCTTTTTAAAAAAGTGCTAGAATGTAGAATATGAATGGGTTAAAGGATCCAGTATGTGGCTGTCAAAGGGTGCGGTTATGGTAATCGGCTGGACGTTATTCCGATCAACAGAAGATAATGATAGTATGATATGTTGAGAGGGTTAAGAGCAAAGCTTGTCTCTATTAACCAGAAAGTTTGTATTTATGATGCTTATTGCTCTTCCCAGATTGATTCTCTTAGAATAAAAAAAATGGAATCTTGGAATCTTTTCTGTTTACAGAAGATGTACCAGCACTGTCCCTCCATGAAGTCAAATACAACCCAGATCACAGTATGTATAATGTTGATCAAATATTGGAAAAAAATATAATGTCCAATGCTGAGCGGCTTCCGCCTACAAAATAATCATTTTTCTGACATGCTCTATTGATTTCTGTAAGTCAAACATGCATCAGAACTTTGCCGAAGACTTCCAGCCTTTCATTCCACTTGTCATCTCCAGAGTGCAAAACAAGCATATGTAATAATGTAAAGTAAGCAAAACAAATAGAGAAATGAAGGACAAGGCAAGTAGTTCTGCAAGATGGATATACTGTTGGGACTTACCATTCACAAGTTCATCTCTGGATCTCCACAAAAAAATAGTATCAATTAATCATAATGAACTGCAGAAATACCAGAGAACAATTACACAACCTTTCTTTGAAACACGAGCAGGGAATCAGACTGCAGAGAGATAATCTGCAAGGAAGAGACTGTTTGGAACAGTTCAACCAATATGAACTGTAGCTTTCTTATGCTTTTTGAGATTATGCTATATATCTATGTGCCTATCAATATTATAACTGCCCTTCGTGTGATGATTAAAGTGTACTTGACTTGACTTGACTTGAAGATGATAGAAGGTACAGAGAAAACAAGTTTGCCACAGAAATACCAGTGCATGAAAGAAAACTTCAACTTCAGAATTTATGATGAGATCCTATCATTTTGATATATTGAAAGAACCTCCATAATCAATGTAAAGGCCTCATCATATAAGAAATAAATGGCGGAAGTATGTCATGGTTGTAACGGTTTGATGGTTGTCATCATAAGAAAAGGACAGATGAGTATTTACATAAAGGGCAAGGCATCGAATCTCAGCAGACATCCACCATGTTGATAGACGTCACTTCCTATTGCGGCTCTGTCCAATCACCCTGCATTTCTGCTTTTGATGGCGGCTTTATTCTTGTCGTTTTTTTTCTTGTTTTGATTTCCTTCACAGTGATGATTCCTGGCAGTGCTCAGTCATGCGAAACTTTTCTTATAGAGGAGCTGTCGAAACAGGCATGTTGCCTCCCTTGATGCAGGGTTGTCTGCAGTCCTGCCCCTGTGTTCATTCCTGTCCTCTCTGTGAATGAATGACTCCTGGCGGTACTCTGTCAGCCAGAGCATTTCCAGTATCAGCACTTTTTAAAGTAGTTAAGTTCTTTCCCCATTACTTCTGGCCTTTTTATATCTGTTTTTGTGTTTTTTCCCCGTTTTCCCTCCTTTTTCTCTATTCATTCCGTATGTTCTTTTTCTGCTTTGCTCTTTCTTTCTTCAGCAATATCTTTCTCTGTCTGTTTGTCAGTTCTGTGCTTTTTGTGGTCTCCCTGGAGGCTGGGTGTGTGACTGCTCCTTGTTTTTGTGTTCTTCCTACTGCAATGTGATTGATCACGTTAAGACCTTGCTCTTTGACTTTGTCTTTCAATTCCAAACAAAGCCAGAATTACCAGAAAGAGTGACTGATGGGATGGGCACTATGTATAGGCCATATCTTTGTTCATTATTTCCCATTGCTCATGACATTAAGGCGTTTAGGCATCACTGATGGTAAAGATAATAGCGAGTTAGAAACTACGGGAAAAAACCCTCCCCCAAACCCCAAACAAAAGCATTGTAAAGCAATCCAGTCAACAATAAGAAGGCCACACTTCACAACTGGATCCTGGCAGTGTCCTGAAAGGGACAAGAGCTCACCTCTGTGGGGAGGAGAGTTCAGTCCCCACGAGTGTCTTTGCTTGATGTTGAATTTTTTTACCTTTCCATGAATGGACAAAGCATCGTCAATAGTGGTGCTGTCAGACTGCTTCATTGGTTTCCTTTCATGTAAGTTTTTAAAATTATCGTTTGGGCAATTGTTATCTAAGAGAGAGAGAGAGAGAGAGAGAGAGAGAGAGAGAGAGAGAGAGAGAGAGAGAATTTTTCTAGAAAAACTGTGTATTCTACCACTTGAAGACGTTTTTATCTATAGTCTGCCTTTTTTCTCTTTAATTAAAGCAAAATAGAAAAGTCACATCGCTTTAGACATTACACTCAGACCTGAAACACTTTAAACTCGGGTAACCATCATTCAGACATAGGTCTAATATGTACAGTCATTTTTTTTTTTTTTATAGAAAAGAGCTAGAATGCAGAATATGAATGGGTTAACGGAGACAGTGTGTAATCAGGTGGATGTTGTTCCTATCAACGGGAGATAATGGTTGTATGTGTTGTGATTGTAAAGAGCAAAGTTTGTCTCCAATAACGAGAAGGTACATTTTTTATGATGTTTATTGCTCTTCCCAGATTGATTCTCTTGAAATAAAAATAAAATTGGAATCTTTGAGTCTTTACTGTCTAGAAAGGCCGTGCCAAGATTGTCACACCATGAAGTCAAATACAAACCGGGTCACATGTAAAGTTTTATCAGAAACAGGGGAAACGTGCTCCTTTACCTAGCAGTTTTTCAGTCTGCAAAATAACATGTCCTGACTTGTTTTATTGATTCTGCAAGTCAAACATGCATCGGAGCTTTGCTGAAGACTTCCAGCCTTTCATTCCACTTGACATTTCAGAGTGCAAATAAGCATATGGAATAGTGTAAAGTAAGGAAAACAAATAGAGATATCGAACATACACAAGTGGCTTTGCCAGATGGATATACCGTTCTGATTTTTTAAATTTACAAAATCATCACTAAATCTCCACAAAAAAGTTGTACTGATAAATCAGAATGAATTGTAGAAATCACACAGAACAACTGCAAAACTCCTTTTAAAAAGCATTAGTTAGACTGCAAAGATGGAAAATCTGAAAGGAAAAGACGATAAACGTATAAGAGAAAGCAAAGCAGATATAAAGATAGCAGTACATGAAAAAAACCCTCTTGGTCTGCAGAATTTGAGATAGAGCTTTATTCCTATATTGAAAAAGCCTTCTGCATCCTTGTAAAGGCCTCATATAAGAAAGAAATCGAGGAAGTATGTCATGGTGGTAATGGTTTGATGGATGTTGTCATAATATAAAAGACAGACGGGTATTTACATAAAGAAAGGGAAAGGATCCAACAGAACTTTAGCAGACATCCGCCATGTTGGTAGACGTCACTTCCTATTGCAGCTCTGTCCAATGGCCACGCATTTCTGCTTTTGATGACGGCTTTCTTCTTGTCGTTTTTTTTCTTGTTTTGATTTCTTTTACAGTGATGATTCCTGGCAGTGCTCAGCCATGCAGCACCTTTCCTATAGAGGAGCTGTCAAAACAGGCATGTTCTCTCCCTTGATGCAGGGTTGTCTGTAGTCCTGTCCTCTCTGTGAAGGACTGACTCCTGGCAGTACTCTGTCAGCCAGGGCATCTCCTGTATTGGCACTTTCCGAACTACACAAGGGGTCTTTCCCTTCTGAATATTGGTCTGTTCCCTTCTGTTTTTCTTCTCTGTCTTCCTTTCTTCTTTTGCTTTTGTCCTCCTTATTCTCCCCTCTTTTCCTATCAGTCCCCCCCCCCCACATCTGTGTGTGTGTGTGTGTGTGTGTGTGGTTGTGTTGTGTCTTGTCTCTCTCTCTCTCTCTCTCTCTCTCTCTCTCTCTCTCTCCTCTCTCTCTCTCTCTCTCTCTCTCTCTCTGGGACTTTTTGCTTCTCTGTTCTGTGTCTGTGTAAGTTAATATTTTTTCTCCATGTGGATCTGTGCCTGCTGCTTTCTCAATGTCACTGTTTCTTTCTGCAAATTTTGGAGTACTTTTTGTTTTCTTTTTTTCATGATATAATCTCCAACACAAGTCTGAGAAACGACATAAAAGTGAAGCACATTCCAAAGAGAAATCACAGAGAACAATTGCAAACCGCCATTTTAAAAAAAGCAGTAGTTAGACTGCAAAGATGGACAATCTGAAAGGAAAAGATGATAAAAGTATAAGAGAAAGCAAGGCAGATATAAAGGTAGCAGTGCATGAAAAAAACCCCATGGTCTGCAGAATTTGAGATAGAACTTTATTGCTGTATTGAAAGAGCCTTCTGCATCCTTGTAAAGGCCTCATATAAGAAAGAAATCGAGGAAGTATGTCACGGTGGTAATGGTTTGATGGATGTCATCATAATATAAAAGACAGACGGGTATTTACATAAAGAAAGGGAAAGGATCCAATAGAACTTCAGCAGACATCCGCCATGTTGGTAGACGTCACTTCCTATTGCATCTCTGTCCAACGGCCACGCATTCCTGCTTTTGATGGCTGCTTTCTTCTTGTCGTTTTTTCTTGTTTTGATTTCCTTCACAGTGATGATTCCTGGCAGTGCTCAGCCATGCAGCACCTTCCCTGTGAAGGAGCTGTCAAAACAGGCATGTTACCTCCCTTGATGCAGGGTTGTCTGTAGTCCTGTTCTCTCTGTGAAGGACTGACTCCTGGCAGTACTCTGTCAGCCAGAGCATTTCCTGAATTGGCATGGCACTTCCCAATGTAGAAAAGCGTTTTCCTTCATATTGTCTTTTCCTCTTTCTCTTTCGTTCTTATTTTATCTGTTCTCTCTATTCCCCCTTCCCTTTTATTCTGTTATAGCTCTTGTTCGGTTCTTCCCCCTCTATCTACACTAACATTTCTGTCTGTTTGTCTGTCAGCTTGCCTGCCTGCTTGCATGCATCCATGCCTACCTAAGAACATAATTATCTCTGAAACTCAAATTAAATTGTGCATCGACGAATTCCATCTTCCTGTGTGCATACTTATGAGACACAGACAATGACCACAAACGTAGAATGAATCCAAACCATGAAATAAAATATTATCGCAAGATACCAACCATATACACAGACCATATCACCAACAAACGAGTGCACCAAACCACCAAAATATATATATCGATTCATACACAGATCTGCTGACATCTATCATAAAACAAAACACGACGTCCCTCTGGCGACAATAATCATATTGCACGACTCAATCGCTTTGGCCAAACTTTTCTGCAGGAAAATATCAAAGGGAAAGTGTGTATGTGTGAAGCTCATAAGGATAGATATCAATGCAGAATGAACAGAAATTCCGTTGCCAGAGGTCTAGGCTTTGGCATACAACCAACATAAATGAAGACTTTGGGATAAACAAGAGTCGTGATCCATTAACTTACACCGGAGTTAAAGAAGAAGAACAAGGAGGAGGAGGACGAGGAGGAGGAGGAGGAGGAGGAGGGGAGGAGGAGGAGGAGCAGGAGGAGCAGGAGGAGAGGAGAGGAGCAGGAGGAGAGGAGGAGGAGGAAGAAGAAGAAGAAGAAGAAGAAGAAAGAAGAAGAAGAAGAAGAGACGTCTTTTTGTAATGAGCTTGCATGAGTTCATTACATTATAAGGTCTCCTTACAATAAATGACATTAGACAATTACGATGTGTGTGTGTGTGTGGTGTGTGTGTGTGTGTGTGTGTGTGTGTGTGTGTGTGTTTGTGTGTGTGTGTGTGTGTGTGCGTGCATGTGTGCACGCGTGCATGTGTCTCTATCTGTGTCTTTGTACACTTGTACGTACGAGTGTTCTTGTGGGCGCGCGTGCAGGCGCGGATGTGTGTGTGTGTGTGGTGCGTGTGCGTGTGTGTGTGTGTGTGTATGTGTGTGTGTGTGTGTGTGTGAATGCATGGAAGCATGAATGTATGTGTACATGCATGTGTCCGCTTGTGCACACGTTTGTTAGAATATTCTTGTGCATGCAAGCATGCTATGTGTAAAACTCTTTTACGTGCAACAGCGTGGATTGTACTTGTATTATTCATGTGTGTGTGTGTGTGTGTGTGTGTGTGTGTTGTGTGTATGTGTGTATGTGTTCGTGTGTGTTCGTGTTTGTGTGTGTGTATGTGTGTGTGTATTTGTGTGTGTGTTCGTGTTTGTGTGTGTGTGTGTGTGTGTGTATGTGTGTGTGTATTCGTGTGTGTGTTCGTGTTTGTTTGTGTGTGTATGTGTGTGTGTATTCGTGTGAGTGTGTGTGTGAGTTTTGTGTGTGTGTGTGTACGTGCGCGCGCGCGTGTGTGTATGTGGGCACATGCATGCAAAATTATCATGTATGCGCATGCACATCCGTGCTTGTTTGCGTGCTATGTCAGCACACGTCTTTGAGCCTTTTCATGTATAAACGGTTTCGTCTTCCTTCCTGCTATCCCATTACCATCTTCTTTCCCTCCCGCCTTCCTTCCTTCCTTTCTTCACACACTCACTCATTCTTCCCTCCCTGTCCTTTATTCTTCTGCAGACGACCGGCGCTTTGATGCGTGTTTCGGGGTTAAAGACGATGTCTTGACGAAAATCAAGTTCCGTCTTTTATGCTTTTGGCCATTTTCTCTTTTCCTAGGGCAAAGTTTTGGAGAGGGGCTCTTTTTTTCTTCTCCTTTTCCTCTCACGGGAATATGCAGAGAAGCGGAACAAATGAGTGCTGAACAAGGGTTTTTGCGGTGTTCAGCTTTTCTGGGTATTTTTTTTTCTTCTTTTTTGGGGGGCGTTAAGACCCTTAACGGTTCAAGCAATCGATTAGTCAATCTGTCAGCCTGTGTCCTTGCTTCTTCTGCTCTGCTTTTTTTGGAAAATGAATTTTTTTGTTTTGTGTTGAGTTGGTTAGTTTGTGTATGTGAAGCTGTTTTCTCTTTGTCTGTCTGTCTGTCTGTCTGTCTCTCTCTCTATATCTCTCTTTCTCTTCCTTCCTTTCTCTTTCTTTCTTTCTTTTTCTTACACTTTTGTCCGGCTTTTAAAGAAATAAGTGGTTTGTCTGCTTTAGTTAATCTACTTGTCTGTTGATTTTGTTAGCTTTCCTCCGCGCCGTAATGAGTTTTGCTCATGGTAGACACAGTAAGGGATAGAAATGAAAGTGACTGAGGCCAAAACTGCGAGTCAAATTAAAATAGAATGTTATTTATTATTTACATTCTTTTATTTCGAGGATAATGAATAAGGACTCGTGTACCTATTTGCATCCAGTTCCCTTATGTGGGGGCGGGTAGCTCAATGGTCAGAGCACTCGCTTTCCCACAGCTAAGGTTAAGCAGCATCGAGCGTGGTTACCACTTGGATGGCTGACCGTTTGCGGGTTTTGGCTTCAGTACGGTCCTCCAGTTCACCCAGCTGTAAATGGGTACCTGCCCTCTTTAGGGTCAGGGAAGGTAAAGCAGTGAAGGAGAGGAGATGGGCGCCGCCCTGTTTTCTGGCCCCTAGAGAAGCTGATGTCTGCTCCCCTACGGCCACACACCTTTACCTTTTTCTTTTTACCCCTTGTGCATACCATTTTGTAAATTTTGTCATGCATTCCCACCAGTACACAATAGACTACTCTTCAAAAAGGCGGTATGGGTTTTCACTTGTGCGCAAGATGCTCCGCATGCGTTCATACACAATACTGGGGTTGCATTGGCACGATTACGGATAAACAAAAATCAAAAAGGTAAAGAAAAGACAGGAGATTCCCTGTTGCATACATTCATGAAGGTACATGCTCGCACATAGTTATCAAGTTGCATTGAGGAATAAGCATAGACCTTTTAGAGCTACAGTTCTTCCTTTCTGATTCCCAAATAAGCAGACGTGCGTGTTTGTAGGCTTTTTGGGCGCCTAAAGAATCCCTCCATTCTCTTCTTACGGGTAACACAGGAGCCGACATAAAAAAAAGTGGAAAAAATCCACTTGCGTGAATGTACTTATTTATTATTCTTTTATATCGAGGATAATGGAAGAAGCATTCATGTGATTTTTTACATCCAGTCCCCGTGTGTATGCGGTTTTGTAAATTTTGTCATCTGTTTCCACCGGCACACAATGCCTACTCTTCTGAAAAGCGGAACAGGATTAAACGTGTGTTCAAGATGTTCTGTATGCGTTCGAACACGGGGCCTCGGTTTATAATCTCATCCGAAGGACTTATGTACTAATGTACTAATAACTTGAGATACCAATAAACAAACCCAATTATATATAAAAATAAATACACACACACACACACACACACACACACACACACACACACACACACACACACACACATAAATCACACACAATATATATATATATATATATATATATATATCAAATGTCAGCAAATGTGAGGAATCCAGCTTCAATGTCATGCATCAAAGTGTTGTGATAAGAAAGAACACAACGAAACGTATTGATATGCTGAGTATGGTTGTCTGCGTGTGTATGTGTGCGCGTGCGCGTGTGCGTGTTCCTGTGTGTGTATGCATATGTGCCTGCGTGCGTGCGAGCATGCGCGCGCGTGTGTGTGTGTGTTTGTGTGTGTGTGTGTGTGTGTGTGTGTGTGTGTGTGTGTGTGTGTGTGTGTGTGTGTGCGTGTGAATGCAAACAAGTTCATGGCACGTTTGGCCGCACGTTTGCATTTTTCTCATCTGTAAATATGGTTTCCATCTTTTGTCCTCATTATCTCATTCTCCAAATAATACACCCTCCTCTCTCTCTATTAACACACACACACACACACACACACAAGCACAACACACACACACTCCGC
>CM054142.1:44176563-44181563 GCA_028751875.1 Rapana venosa
TTTTCTTCATTTATTACTCCTTCATGCTTTCTTTATTTCCTTTCTGTTTAGTTCTTGCTTTCTCCCTTTTCATTTCTTATTTTTTCGTTTTTTTTGGTCTGTTATGTTTTTCTTAATTTTCTTTCTTTTTTCTTTTCTTCTTTTTTTTTTCTTTTCTTTCTTTCTGTCTTACCTACTTCCTTTCCTTATTTCCTTACTCTCTTCTCTCTCCCCGCCTCTCTCTCTCTCCCCTCTCTCTCCTCTCTCTCGCCCCCTCTCTTTCTCCAACCTCCACGCCCCCCTCTCTTTCTCTCCAAATCTCCGCCTTCCCAGCTCATTCTCCTGCGCTGCCTTTTTAAAAGCAAAATCTGGGGGGAAAAACAAACACATTCTGACTTTTCCATATCAACATTTTGTTTAAATATGAGCTACATGTACTGACTGAAGTCAAAATAAAGATGTCGGCCTAGGCCAGCGGGCAGACCTGCTGCGAGGGACTCTGAAGCCCAGGAGAAGGAAGACAAAGCGCAGGAGAAGGAAGACAAAGCACAGGAGAAGGAAGACAAAGCCCAGGAGAAGGAAGACAAAGCCCAGGAGAAGGAAGACAAAGCCCAGGAGAAGGAAGACAAAGCCCAGGAGAAGGAATACCAGGCACAGGAGTAGGAAGACAAAGCACAGGAGAAGGAAGACCAGCACAGGAGTAGGAAGACAAAGCACAGGAGAAGGAAGACAAAGCACAGGAGAAGGAAGACCAGGCACAGGAGTAGGAAGACCAGGCACAGGAGAAGGAAGACAAAGCACAGGAGAAGGAAGACCAGGCACAGGAGTAGGAAGACAAAGCCCAGGAGAAGGAAGACAAAGCCCAGGAGAAGGAAGACAAAGCCCAGGAGAAGGAAGACAAAGCCCAGGAGAAGGAAAACAAAGCACAGGAGAAGGAAGACAAGTCACAGGAGAAGGAAGACAAAGCACAGGAGAAGGATGACAAAGCACAGGAGAAGGAAGACAAGTCACAAGGAGAAGGAAGACAAAGCACAGAAGAAGGAAGACAAAGCACACAGGAGAAGGAAGACAAAGCGCAGGAGAAGGAAGACAAAGCGCAGGAGAAGGAAGACAAAGCCCAGGAGAAGGAAGACAAAGCCCAGGAGAAGGAAGACAAAGCCCAGGAGAAGGAAGACAAAGCCCAGGAGAAGGAATACCAGGCACAGGAGTAGGAAGACAAAGCACAGGAGAAGGAAGACCAGGCACAAGAGTAGGAAGACAAAGCACAGGAGAAGGAAGACAAAGCACAGGAGAAGGAAGACCAGGCACAGGAGTAGGAAGACAAAACACAGGAGAAGGAAGACAAAGCACAGGAGAAGGAAGACCAGGCACAGGAGTAGGAAGACAAAGCCCAGGAGAAGGAAGACAAAGCACAGGAGAAGGAAGACAAAGCCCAGGAGAAGGATGACAAAGCACAGGAGAAGGAAGACAAGTCACAGGAGAAGGAAGACAAAGCACAGGAGAAGGAAGACAAAGCACACAGGAGAAGGAAGACAAAGCCCAGGAGAAGGAAGATAAAGCACAGGAGAAGGAAGACAAGCACAGGAAAAGGAAGACAAAGCACAGGAGAAGGAAGACAAAGCCCAGGAGAAGGAATCCAGGCACAAGGAAAGGAAGACAAAGCACAGGAGAAGGAAGACCAGCACAGGAGTAGGAAGACAAAGCACAGGAGAAGGAAGACAAAGCACAGGAGAAGGAAGACCAGGCACAGGAGTAGGAAGACAAAGCACAGGAGAAGGAAGACAAAGCACAGGAGAAGGAAGACCAGGCACAGGAGAAGGAAGACAAAGCCCAGGAGAAGGAAGACAACCCACAGAGAAGGAAGACAAAGCCCAGGAGAAGGAAGACAAAGCCCAGGAGAAGGAAGATAAAGCACAGGAGAAGGAAGACAAGGCACAGGAAAGGAAGACAAAGCACAGGAGAAGAAGCCAAAGCACAGGAGAAGGAAGACAAAGCACAGGAGAAGGAAGACAAAGCACAGGGAAGGAAGAAATGAGCACAGGAGAAGGAAGACAAAGCCCAGGAGAAGGAGGACAAAGAACAGGAGAAGGAAGAATGAGCACAGGAGAAGGAAGACAAAGCCCAGGAGAAGGAGGACAAAGCCCAGGAGAAGGATGACAAAGCACAGGAGAAGGAAGACAAAGCTTAGGAGTATGAAGGTAAAGTACAGGAGAAGGAAGACAAAGCACAGGAGAAGGAATACAAAGCACAGGAGAAGGACGACGAAGCACAGGAGAAGGAAGACAAAGCACAGGAGAAGGAAGACAAAGCCCAGGAGAAGGAAGACAAAGCCCAGGAGAAGGAAGACAAAGCACAGGAGAAGGAAGACAAAGCCCAGGAGAAGGAAGACAAAGCACAGGAGAAGGAAGACAAAGCACAGGAGAAGGAAGACAAAGCCCAGGAGAAGGAAGACAAAACACTACGCGCACATTCCACCCAACAACAGAACACACACCAGATGTCTTGCTCTAACCATATCGAAGACCAGGGGGAGGAGAGAGAGAGAGAGAGAGAGAGAGAGGAGAGGAGAGAGAGAGAGTAGAGAGCGAGAGATGAGAGTAGAGAGAGAGAGAGAAGATGATGTGTTTTTTTGTTTTGTTTTGTTTAATGTCTATTCACTACATGGTGATTTAGACACACCCGCATTCATACCTAAGTACCCATTAGTACACACCGCATCACTTTCTCTCCCTCTCTCATTGTGTGTGTGTATGTGTGTGTATGTGTATTGTGTGTGTGTGTGTTTGTGTGTGTGTGTGTGTATCTCCACGGTTACAGCGTCAGTGCGGTGCCACAAGAACTCCCATAGGAGTGTAGGGATTTGAAGTGCAGATATATACGAATCTCACACACACACACACACACAATGAATAAAAATGATTGATTGATTGACTGATTTATTGACACACACACACTCGTCTAATATCACTTTAAGTGAACAGACGTAAAATCGCGCGCGCGGCGCGACGCACGCACACACACAAACACACACACACACACACACACACGCACGCACGCACGCACGCACACACACACACACACACACAAAACACTTATCTAGTATGTCTTAGGCTGCTTTTGAAGTTGAGGGGTTTTCTTTTGTTTGTTCGCTTGTTGTTGTTTTTTTTTTTACCCAGTGTTTGATGTGTACTTCTTTTCTTTGTTTCTTATCTTCATTTGATTCATTTTCGTGGGAGTTTTTTGGTGTCTTTTTGGTGGTAATTGTTTTTTTTTATTTGCTTGTTATCTTTATTTGATTCATTTTTGTGGGTTTGTTTTGTTTTTGCTGTCTCCCTATCGTAATTTTTAAAAATTTGGTTCTTATCTTTATTGGAGTCATTTTCGTATTTTGTTTTGGTTTCGATTTTCTTTATTGTAGTTTTTTTAAAAATTTGTTTATCTTTATTGGTTCATTTTCGTGTGTGTGTTTTGTTTTTGTTTTTTGCTTTGGCTTTATCGTAGTTGATTTTTTATTTGCTTGTTATCTTTATTTGATTCATTTTTTTTCTTTCTCTTTATCGTAGTTGTTTTTTTATTTATTTATTTCTTCTCTTTATTTTATTCATTTTGGTGTTTTTTCCCACTTTCTCTTTATGGTAGTTGTTTTTAATTGTTTCTTTCTTTTCTTCCACTCTTAATGTTTGTTCTTCTTTCTTTTCTAGGTCTTTCTTCACGTCTCCTTTCATCCCTTTTAGTTATTTCTTTCCTTCCTCTCTTTCTTTCTTTCTTTCTTTCTTCCGTCTCTGCCTGTCTAGTTGTCATTTTCCATTCTTTGTTTTCTTTCTTTTGCCTTTTAATGTCACTTTTTTCTTTCTTTCCATCTTATTTTTCCTTCCATCATTCTATGCTTCCATTCGTCTTTCTTTCTTTCCTTCATGCCTTCTTTCCCTCCTTCCTTCTCTATTATCTTCCTTTCTTCCTTCCTTCAATTCTTCTTTATTTCCTTCCTTCCTTCTTTCTTTCTTTCGTTCCCTCCTGCCTTCTTCATTTTCTTCCTTCCTTCCTTCTTTATTTCCTTCCTTCCTTCACAAGACAGACGGGGAAGTGAGGAGAGGTTTATGTCACTAAGAAGGCAGGTTGCTGCTGCTGCTGCTGCTGCTGCTATATATCAGAGGTGATCACACGGTACCATTGGTGCCAGACAGACCACAGGTCGCCACGATGCCATGACTAAACAATATTGCTGCTAAAGCCTAGCCTCTGAAGGGAGGGGGGGAGGAGAGGGAGAAGAGGGAGAGAGAGAGGGAGGGATGGAGAGAGAGGGACGGAGGGAAGAAGGGGAGGAAGGGGATAGAGGGGGAGAGAGAGATAGAGAGACAGAGAGAGACAGAAAGAGAGATGGAGAGGGAGGAGTGAGAGAGAGAGGAGAGAGAGAGAGAGAGAGAGAGAAAGAGAGAGAGAGAGAGAGAGAGAGAGAGAGAGAGAGAGAGAGAGAGAGACAGACAGACAGACAGACAGACAGACAGAAACAGACAGAAACAAACAGACAGATGGAGAGAAAGAGAAAGAGAATAAGAGAGAGAGATAGAGAGAGAGAGAGAGAGAGAGAGAGAGAGAGAGAGAGACAGAGACAGACAGACAGACGGACAGACAGACACAGAGACACACAGAGATATACAGACAGAGGGAGAGACAGGACAGAGACATACAGAGGGAGGAAGGGAGGGAGTCGGAGAGACAGAGAGATGGTGTGTGCGTGTGTGTGTACGTGTGTATGGATGTGTGTTCCTGCGTACGTGCATGCGTGCCTATGACTGTGTGTGTATTTGTGTGTCTGTGTGTCTGTCAGTGTCTGTGTTTGTGCGTTTTGGCGAGTGCACGTGCAGTTTTATGTTTAAAAATAAAAACAAGCAAAATAGAATGCTAATACGAAAACAAACACACACACACACACACACACACGCAGGCACACACGCACTCACGCACGCACACGTACGCACACACACACATACGTGCAACTCCCCTCGCCCCCCTCCCCCCTC
>CM054142.1:44186563-44191563 GCA_028751875.1 Rapana venosa
CCCTTCAACGCTTAAACCTGCCGATGTTCAATCGCAACAGATGTTGTTGGGCGTTCTTCAGCTTAACACTCTGGGAGTCAGCCAGAATGGACACTCTGACTCACTCATACCACCTGGGAATGAATCACTGTGAGATTACACACTGGATGAGAAGTTTGCGTGTAATAGCAGTTTTCGAATTCCTTGACATAATTATAGGCAGCCATAACCCGGCTTCAGAGAATATGTGTTTTCCTCATTTGATGGAGGACGCAGGTTGTTATGCTAAGAGCTTGTCATGGAAGAAGACAATCGCAACATTTCAACGTGTAACAATATTATTTATATATATATATATATTTTTTCGTTCTTCGATTAGAGCTCCGAGGTTCACCAAAGTGAGATGTTGCGTATGCGACCGCTTTTGCCCACCATTAAGGTAGCCGCATTCCGACTTCAGAGATGTAAAAACACTATGATTACAGACTTTGTCATTTGTTCAATGACAACGTTTCGGCCCGGGTCAAATCGCAGCTAACGGAACACTTCTTATCTTTGACATGATAGTTGTTGTCACTATCTTCTTTGGGTTACACAGCCCTAACGCTTCCAATTATTTCAATGAAAAAAAAAGGCTTCCTTGAGAGGATAAAATAGTTCCTCCCAAATAGCAGACCGTAGTTGTCCATAAAGTGTCAGCAATGAAGAATACCCACGAGCTAAAAAAACCCAGACCTTTATTCTACAAAGGAAAAGAGCGAGAGGATGAGATTTTTTAATGTTTATTTTATTCTTTTATATTGAGGATAATGGAATAAGCACTTATGTGCTTTTCTACATCCAGTCCCCGTGTGTATGCGGTTTTGTAAATTCTGTCATCTGTTCCCACCGGCACACAATGGCCTACTCTTACGAAAAGCGGAACAGGATTTAACGTGTGCGCAAGATGTTCTGCGTGCGTTCGCACACGGGGCCTCGGTTTATAGTCTCATCTGAAGGACTTTTGGGGAGAGTGGAGTCTGCACTGATATTACTCCAGGGGAAAATATCCCCTTGAACGGGAATCGAACCCAGGTCGTCAGATTGCAAGTGCAATGTTCTAACCACTAGGCTATCCCGTCCCCGCAAGGAAGGAAGAAGAGAGAGAGAGAGAGAGAGAGAGAGAGAGAGAGAGAGAGAGAGAGAGAGAGAGAGAGAGAGAGAGAGAGAGAGGTTGGAAAAACAAAGAAACCAAGTCATTAAAAAAAGGAAAAGAAACACCCTAAAGCCACATTCCTAGAAAAACAAAACAAAGTAAAAAAAACCCTAGCATGAAAAAAACCCACCCAACAATCAGGGACAGGCTCACAAAACTAAACAAGAAAAAAATTGCATGAAAAAAACACAACCCAACTTTGAAAAAAAAAACCAACCCCCAAAGCCGAGCAATCTCAAAAATGTTCTGCAGATGAAATGAAAGCAAAAGCTTAACTCTTTACATACGTGGAAACGTGCCAGGATTATTCACGCTTAAACCCAAACTGTCCCAGACCCATCTTTTTCCTTCTTTCAGCACAGGTCTTCCTAGAAAAAAAAGATATAACAAAACTTTGAACATTTTTTTCCCATTATCCGTTTTGCAATAATGCCACACGGGTGGGTCAAGATCACCTCAAGATACAATATAACGTGATTGTTCAAGCGTGAATACAAAAGAGGAGATAAAAAGAAAAAAAAGCACCGCTGATTTTCAAAACTGAAAAGAATGTTTTAAAGTATTTTCTTTTTGTTTGTGGTTATAGAAGCACTTTACTTTAGATAATGAGAAATCTTCACCTGGAAAACGTGTCAGGGCTTATTGAGGTCTTTTCCCTGTTAAAAGATCGTTCAAAGAGTAAAGAAAATGATAGCATGTGGATGTGGTTTGCTAGAAAGTATTTAATAATTATTATCAGAAGGGTTTTCTATCTGTCTGTCTGTCTACCAATCTATCTATCTTTGTCTGTCTGTCTTTCTGTCTGTCTGTCTGTCTGTCTATCTATCTATCTATCTATCTATCTATCTATCTATCTATCTATCTATCTATCTATCTATCTATCTATCTATCTATCTATCTATCTATCTATCTATCTATCTTTCTGTCTGTCTGTCTGTCTGTCTTCTATCTACTATCTATCTATCTATCTATCCATCCATCCATCCATCCATCCATCCATCCATCCATCCATCCATCCATCCATCCATCCATCTATCTATCTTCTATCTATCTATCTATCTATCTATCTATCTATCTATCTATCTATCTATGTCTGTCTGTCTGTCTCTGTCTATCTATCTATCTATCCATCCATCCATCCATCCATCCATCCATCCATCCATCCATCCATCCATCCATCCATCCATCCTTCCATCCATCCATCCATCATCATCTATCTATCTATCTATCTATCTATCTATCTATCTATCTATCTATCTATCTATCTATCTATCTATCTATCTATCTATCTACGTACCTCTGTGTGTGTGCATGCGTGTGTGTGTGTTTGTGTGTTTGTGTTTGTGTGTGTGAACCTAGCGGAGCCTATCCATTTGCAGACATCATAATAATAATAATAATAATGTATGGAATTTATATAGCGCTGAATCTTGTAAAGCAACAAATCAAAGCGCTCAGATTTTATTTCATACCACTTTAAGTCATGGCAGATTTCTCTCCGTGAAATTCGGGCTGCTCTCCCCGGGGAGAGCGGGAGAACGCGTCGCCACTTAGCGCTGCGCCACCCTTTCACCCTTTTTTTTTTTTTTTTTTTTTTTTTTTTTCTGCAGCTGTATTTGTTTACCTATCAGAGTGGCTTTTTTCTAAGAATTTTGCCAGGGACAACTCTCTTGTTGCCGTGGGTTTTTTTACGTGCGCTAAATAATTACGTGTAACACACGGGACCTCGGTTTATCGTCTCATCCGAAAGACTAGCGCCCAGACCACCACTCATGGTCTAATGGATGGGGGAAAAATTTCCGGTCCAAACGGGGTACGAACCGCCGCACACTTCAGACCCGGACTTTTCGCTTTCTAGACAGGCGCGTTACCTCTAGACCACCGATCCACCAAACATCCATCCATTTGCAGACATCATGTTGCATAATAGGTACGTTGGCGCCATCCACCTCACCAATCAGTCCTAACTTGCCCACTGCTCTTCAGAAGGCGGAAGGGGTTTCAGCCTGTAGGTAAAGCTCTCTGCATGCATCAGCACATTAAACGCCCGCACAACATCTTGCACACACGTTAAAATTTGTTCCACTTTTCGAAAGAGTAGGACAATGAATGCCAGTGGGAATAGACGACAAAATTTGCAAAACGGCATACACACGGGGACTGGGTGTATAAAAGCACATACGTGCTTGGAACAAAATAGCAAAGAAATTTTATTTTCAAATAAAAATAACAAAATAAATAACTAAATGAATGAATAAAGATAAATAAACTATAACGGACGATACCCTAACCACTCACCTACCTTACCCCCCCCCTCCCCCCCCCCCCCCCCCCCACCCCACCCCAAACCGATCAATTACTCTCCCGGAACACGGGAATTCCCGCCCCGAGCACAAATAACAAACTTTCCAACTCCGCCATTTTGAAGCTGAAGACATCAAAAGTAAACCCACCCTTTCCGTTAGGACTTGCTCATCTGTCTGTGGACACGCACGCTCGCACGCCCGCATGCACGCACAGACGCACGGAACACACACACAAGTACGCTCGCGTGCGAGCGGGGACTGGATGTAAACAAACACAGGAGTGCTTCGATTTGTTTGTTTTTACAAGATTTAGCGGTATATAGATTCCATTTATTATTATTATTATTATTATTATTATTATTATTATTTCAATATCCTGGAAATAAAAGAATAAAATAACTAAAAAAGAAACCCAGACAGACAGACAGACAAACACACACACACAGACACTCGCGCGCTTGCTTAGCAATCAGATAACCTCCCCTCCACCTCCCCTTTTCCTCCTTTTCAACCTCTGTACTCTTGTATACACACACACACACACATACGCACGCATGCACGCACACACACGCGCGCGCGCGCGCACACACACGCACGCACACACACACGTTCACTCGTGCACAAACACACGCACATACACACGCACGCACGCACACACACGCGCACACACACGCACGCACCACACATACGCACGCACGCACATACACACACACACGCACGCGCGCACGCACACACACACCTACACACTCTCTCTGTCTCTTTCTCTCTCCCTGTCTCTGTCTTTCTCCCCCTCTCTCTTTCTCCTTCTCTTTCTCTATGTCTCTTTCTCCCCCCCCCCCCCCTTCCTCTCTCTCTCTCTCTCTCTCTCTCTCTCTCTCTCTCTAAATCGTCAAAAGTAAGCGATTCCTGTCGTCGGCATGTGGTAATCCTCAACCATCCCCGCCCTACTCCCATTTTCCTGTAGGTAAACACACACATACACACACACGCGCGCGTGCGCGCGCACGTACACCACACACACACACACACACACACACACACACACACACACACACACACACACACACACACACACCACACACACACTATTAGCCGATCTAGTTTTGTGCATGTCTCTCATGTTTTTCCTCCGAAGATTACAAGATATATGTTTTTTCCAATTTCGTTTCTTGTTTTTACTTTGTTTTGGGTCGAGAGGAATTTTTCCTCCTTTTTTTTTCTTTTTATAGGTAAACACTGCATAACCTTCGCTGGCTTTTTGGGTTTGTGAATGTGAATGTGAATGTGTGTGTGTGTGTGTGTGTGTGTGTGTGTGTGTGTGTGTGTGTGTGTTTTTGTGGCTTGTCTTGTTTTCTTTTTACAGAAAGTGAATGAGAACAAACTTTGTGTCAATGTTTTCCTTTCCTTCCCTTAACAAATATGTTGATCAAACTCTGTGTGTGTGTGTGTGTGTGTGTGTGTTTAAGCGCGCACGTGCGTGCGTGCGTGCGTGGCTTTCTGTCTGTCTGTGTTTGTCTCTG
>CM054142.1:44196563-44204063 GCA_028751875.1 Rapana venosa
GCAATCGCAATGCACTACAGGTAGTATTTAATTATTTATTTATTCTTTTATTTCGAGAATAATGGAATAAGCACTTAAACGTGTTTTTTACATCCAGTCCCCGTGTGTATGCAGCTTTGTAAATTTTGTCATCCATTCCTACCGACACACAATGTCCTACTCTTCTAAAAAGCGGAACGGGTTTTAACGTGTGCGCACACGGGACCTCGGTTTATAGTCTCATCCGAAGGACTTTTGGGGAGAGTAGAGTCAGCAATGATGTTAACTCCAGAGGGAAAATCCTCTTGCAGTATAGTAAATACAATTCAATGCAGAACAGTGTAACGCAATGCAACGCTGGAATATATTCCAATACAATGCAATAGAATTACAACACCATACAGTTACAATTGCTACACGATGCATGCTGGGTAGCTTCACGTTCCCGGACTTTTTGGGGAGAGTGGAGTCTGCACTGATGTTAACTCCAGGGGAAATTTTCCCCTTGAACAGGAATCGAACCCGGGTCGTCAGATTGCGAGCGCAATGTTCTAACCACTAGGCTATCCCGTCCCACAGCGTCCGTGCAGCGCAATAACTTTTAACACATTGCAACCCAGCGCTGTGCAATACATTGCACCGCATTACACCACGGCAATACACTGAAATAGCACCATGCCATCCACGACGTCCGAAAAGCAATTTCTCTCACCCCCTCCTAACATCTCTGTCTCTCTGTGTCTCTCTCTATCTCTGTCTCTCTCCCTCTCTCCTCTCTTCTCCCTCTCTCTCTCCCTCTCTCTCTCTCTCTCCCCCTCTCTCTGCTCTCCTTCTCTTCCTCTCTCTCTCTCTCTCTCCCTCTCTCTCTCTCTCTCTCTCCCCTCTCTCTGTCTCTCTCTCTCGCTCCCTCTCTCTCTCTCTTGTCTCTGTTCTCTCTCCTCTCTCTCTCTCTCTCTCCTCCTCCCTCTCTTCTCTCTCTTCTCCTCTCCTCTCTCTCCCTCTCTCTCTCCCTCTCTCTCTCTCTCCCCCCTCTCTCTCTCCCTCTCTCTCTCCCTCTCTCCCTCCCTCTCTCCCTCTCTCTCTCCCTCTCTCTCTCTCTCTCTCTCTCTCTCTCTCCTTGCCTGTACAGTGTTTTGTACTTGTTTGTAGGACGGGGAGGGGGAAGACAACAAATGAAAACAAGAGGGCGGTACGATGTCATAGGATGGTACTGGGAGGTGAGGAAGGCTGGCGCCAGCGGAAATCCTACCCTAGCTACTGCGTTCGATGTATGCTCACCATCTCCTGACAAGCTGGTGTCGAAGTGGCTCAGTGGTTAAGGTTTGTAAAATGAGGATTTTCGTGATGATTTGAGGGGTGTGGGTGGGTTCGAATCTTGGTTTGAGTTCTCCGATTGAAGGATTGGGGTTTTTTTTGGTGTTTTTTTTGGGGGGGAGGGGGGGGTTCTGTGTAGATGGTATGGTTTTCTGGTTGTGGTAGTCTGCAAGTTACGTTGTTGTTGTTGGTGTTAGTGGTGGTGGTGGTGTGTGTGTGAGAGAGAGAGAGTGTATGTGTGTGTGTGTGGTGTGTGTGTGTGTGTGTGTGTGTGTGTGTGTGTTGGTGTGTGTGTGAGAGAGGAGAGAGAGAGAGAGAGAGAGAGAGAGAGAGAGAGAGAGAGAGAGAGAGAGAGAGAGAGAGAGAGAGAGAATGGCCTACTCTTCTGAAAAACGGAACGGGTTTTAACATGCGCGCAAGATGTTCTGCCTGTGTTGGCAAACGGGACCTGGGTCTCTAGTCTCATCCGAAGAAGTTTTGTGAGGAGTGGAATCGGCACTGGTGTTAACGCTAGGGGAAATCATCCCCTTGATAACGGTACGGGATTCAAACTCGGGTCAGCAGATCACAAGCACAATGCACAGTGCTCTAACCACCTCTAGACCACTGGCCCGCTCCAGTAACTGTCAGGTGTCTGTATCTGGGTCTGTGTGAGAGTGGGCAGACTTGCTGACAGAAAACACGGTTGAGTCTGAGAGGCTAGTAATATTGCATTAGTTTCGTCTTTTTCTTTTTGTTTCGGCTTGTTTTGTCTTGTCTGTGTCTTTTTGTCTTGTCTTGTCCTGTCTTGTCTTGCCCTTTTCTGTCCTATTTTGTCTTGTCTTCCATTTCGTAGCACATTTACACTCTAGACTTCTCTGGTCTAAGCAATTTAGGTTACTTTCACTATGTAAAGTGTATTGCAATGTTACAGCATCGTTTATTGTCTAACATTGCATGTATAGCTGTTTGTGTAAGAAAGGTTTTGAACAGCATCATTTTGCCACACATACTCCCCAGCTTTTTGTTAATGTAAGTTCCTTTACATGTCTATTGGAAACAAACCTTGGTTTATCGTCTCATCCAAAATCTACAAGAGGTGGCAAAGATTACGGAGTTAGAATGAACCAAAAACCAGACATTGTAGGTCAACAATATTTTACATACGAATTCATCGTCCTCCTACCGTTTTCTACTTCGTCAAAGATATTAGAAAGCAATACACCGAAATCGTGGCTCGAAATTAACAAAAAAACCCTTGAAATCGTAGCTCAGTGATTATTATCTTGTCCTAATTCACTCCACTCCTACTTAATTTTCGGTATTCGACTAAACCAATAAGAAGGACAGTTTCAGGGCTGATCAAATGTTCACCTGCCTAACAAGTAAACCGATAGGTTTTGGGTTCGATTCCAACCTTGCCCTTTCTTCCCAGTTTGACAAAGAAAAACTGAACTGATATTAAAGTCCTTCGGATGAGACTATACACCGAGGCCTCGTGTGCTAATGCACGCAGAACATCTTGCGCACATACTAAGAACCCGTTCTGCTTTTCGGAAGAGTAGGCCATTTCGTGTCGGTAGGAGCGGATGACAAAATTCTATAATAAAAAAACCAACCTTCAAACAAAACCCTGCGCGCACACAGGTGTCGTGTTTAGACACCAACCCCGAAGTCGGAATACGGCTACCTAAATGGTGAAGGGGTGGGGGTGGTGGAGGATAGTCGCATACGCAAAAATCTCACCATTTGGTGAACCTCGAGCTCTAGCCGAGGAACGAAAATAAAAGAAACAAAAGAGACAGAAACAAAAAAACCCTGAAAGACTGGGTCAATGGTATGCCATATACAAACTCACCCACCCCCTTTCCATTAGTTTCTGTTTCATCTTCAATATAAGAAAGGATAAAAAAAAAAAGACTAAGGGTGGGGGTTGGGGAGAGACAACTATTCCCTAAAACGACTCCACTCCCTTTCCCTATAGCTTTCCACTTCATCTTCGGTATTTGAAAGACAGCAACACCGGGGTGAATGGAGCACAATCTAATACAGCCCTGCAGAAAGTTGGGCAACAGGCGCCGAAGAGACTGCGCACCATATATATTCAATTCTCCCACCAAAGGCACTTGAAAGGAAATAGGAGACCGGGGATAGCACAGAGAGAGAGAGAGGGAGAGGGAGAGAGAGAGAGAGCGAGAGAGAGGGAGAGAGGGAGAGAGAGAGGGAGGGAGGGAGAGAGAGAGCGAGAAGAGAGAGAGGAGAGAGAGAGAGAGAGAGAGGAGGAGAGAGAGAGAGACAGAGAGAGAGACAGAGAGAGAGACAGAGGAGAGAGCGAGAGAGAGAGAAGGAGAGAGAGAGAGAGAGAGAGAGAGAGAGAGGAGAGAGAGAGAGAGAGAGAGAGAGAGAGAGAGAGGACAGGAGAGAGACAGAGAAAGAGACAGAGAGAGCGAGAGAAAACCCACCCTCTGAACAGAAATAAAAGGTGGAGCTACTCAAAGAAAATGCACTTGTGTATCGAGCCTTACTTCATACGGATTAATTTTCCTGACTAACAAGTATCTCGGTAGCGCCGGTGGCTCAGTTATCTCACTAGCAAAAAAGACCGAGGTTAAAGTATCGAAATCCTAAGGGCCCAGGTTCGAATCTACGTCTAGACAGGATAAAAGGCGGCAGCGGCGGCGGCAGAAGGGGATAGGGTGGGGGTGGGGGTGGTTCGGGGTGGGGATGGGGGGATTCATCATCATCATCATGGGAGCGTGGCCTGGTCTCTTTAGTGTGTGAAAAGTGAAGGCTTAGGGGGTGGGGGTGGGGTGGTGGGGGGGGGGGGGGGGGGGGCACTTGCTAGAAGGGGCTTCTTTTCTGAAGATCTACTGTCCAACTCTCTCTAGTTTCGTTCTTCTCTGTTTGTTGTTTTATGTGCTTGCTCTCTCTCTCCTCTCTCTCTCTC
The DNA here is from genome assembly GCA_028751875.1 of Rapana venosa. Classification (NCBI taxonomy): domain Eukaryota; kingdom Metazoa; phylum Mollusca; class Gastropoda; order Neogastropoda; family Muricidae; genus Rapana; species Rapana venosa. The sequence goes on from CM054142.1 coordinate 44,200,783, forward strand.
TCTCTCTCTCTCTCTCTCTCTCTCTCTCTCTCTCCCTCCCCCCCTCTCTCTCTCTCTCTCTCCGATGTGTGTGCGCAGAGAGATAAAAGCAAGCAACTTGGGCCCGATATCAAAGAAATCAATTTTGTTTACAAAGCCAAGTGTTTTAGATCACCAACATCCCACACTGCCAACATCACTGAGATCAGTGGTCTGGGAGGAGGGCTACAGGAGATGGTAGAACTCAGCAGAGACAGAGAAAGATGGCGAATCCTGGGGTATTGCGTGGAGCTTATTCCGACAACAACGGAGATGGAGACAGTCGAATTTTGTGAGGTGATTTATGTTCCAATCTCGGCCCCATCTAGCGGGTGGATGGTTACGACTGTTGTCTACCAGGTCGCTAAGTGCGCAAACTGTGTACGCTTCAGTGGTCTTCGTCAGTACGTGAATACTAAAACTGCTTACACACGTTTAAGACTCCGCGATCCCTGTCAATCTTTAGCAGGGTTTGCACATTCACAAAATGCACAAAGATACAGCAGAGAAAGCCCAATTATAATCACAGCGATAGCCAAAAACGCAGTAACGAGAATGCGTAAGAGCTAAAAAACAAGATGGTGATGAAATTTACATTTGACAATCCGAATGACCCTGAATGTCCATGTCGTTCCAGAGTACGTTTCCTTTGATCACTGCAGCTGTAGTCTGGGCTATCCTTGAGAAAATTAATAATTAGGTTTTGATTTTTCATTCAATATTACAGCTCCCAGATATCTGTCTGTCCAAGACTGTCCTACGGGGAACGGTACAAGGAGGGAGACGAAGAGGCAGACTGAGAAAACGATGGGAAGACAACATCAGGGAGTGGACTGGCCTTGAATGGAACGATTTGCCATGGAAAGCTGAGAAGCCCAGGGTGTGGGGGAAGCTGGTTGCAAAATCTTTAGGGGTTCCTCAGCGGTCTACTAGACTACAGGATAGGTGAAGGTGAAAATGATTCCGAATGATAAATACGTTACCTCGAGTCAACAAACACAAAATGAAATAATTGTTTCTCAATACTCAGGCCGTTAAAAAAGAGAAACAACCACAAATACATACTCTACACAGAGTGACCTCTTTTCCAATGTCTTCAGCTACCATGGACAGTCCAATACCACAGTTAAAAGCTTTCTATCCCCTAAGTCGGAATACGGCTACCTAAACTAATGCGAGGGAGGGGGGGGGGGAGGGGGGACCGATTAAATAAAAAGTAAAGGTGTCCCATAACCTATGACTTTTGTGGTCGTAGGGGAGCGAGGTATCAGAGACCTCAACTTCTCTAGAGGCCAGCATATTGAGGGCGGTGCCCATCTCCTCTCCCTCGCTGCTTTACCTTCCCTGACCCTAAAGAGGGCAGGTACCCATTTACAGCTGGGTGAACTGGGGGAACTGTACTGAAGCCAAGGCGCGCGAACGGTCACCCATCCAACTGGTAAGCACTCTCGATGCTGCTTAACTTGGCTGGGGGAAAGCGAGTGCACCTATGATGCTGATGCCAAAATCCTTCAACACACATTGGAGGTTATTCTGGGAAAAGATGTCATCATTTTTTTCCTTATAAAGGATATCTTCACACGGACAATAGAAAAAAAGTGATCTCCTGAAAATCAGACCTTTGACGTAATTGACAAACTATGGGAAGACAACAACAAGTAGAAAGAGAGAGGAGAGAGAGAGAGAGAGAGAGAGAGAGAGAGGAGAGAGAGAGAGAGAGAGAGAGAGAGAGGAGAGAGAGAGAGAGAGAGATGAGAGAGGGGGGGGGGGGGAGGGAGAGGAGAGAGAGGGAGGGAGGTGAGAGGGAGGGAGAGTGAGAGGGAGGAGGGAGAGAGGGAGAGAGAGAGAGAGGGGGGGGAGGAAGGGAGGAAGGGAGGGAGAGTGAAAGAGAGGGAGGGAGAATGAGAGAGAGGGAGGGAGAGAGGAGAGAGAGAGAGAGGGAGGGGAGAGGTAGGGAGGGAGGGAGAGTGAAAGAGAGGGAGGGAGAGTGAGAGAGAGAGAGGGAGAGAGAGAGAGATGAGAGAGAGGAGAGAGAGAGAGAGAGATGAGAGAGGAGAGAGAGAGAGGGAGGGAGAGGTTGGGTAGGAGGGAGGGAGGGAGAGAGAGAGATGGAGGGAACACGAACTCGAATATTTTTATGAGGAGAGAGAGAGGAAAGAGAGAGAGAGAGAGGGAGGGAGACACACACACACACACACACACACACACACACCACACACACACACACACACACACACACACACACATATTGACAGAGAGCGAGCGAGCGAGCGAGCGAGAGAGAGAGAGAGAGAGCGAGAGAGCGAGAGAGAGAGAGAGAGGAGAGAGAGAGAGAGAGAGAGAGAGAGAGAGAGAGAGAGAGAGAGAGAGAGAGAGAGAGAGAGCCAGACAGACGAAGTCCTCATTCTTACCACCAACATTATCAGTTACCTTTTCATCGCACAATCCTATAGTCATCTATCGTTTTGCTGAACAGGAAAATAGGATACAATCACACACACACACACACACACACACACACAACACACACACACACACACACACACACACACACACACACACACACACACACACACACAGGGCGCGTGCGCGCGCGCGAATACGTGCTGGCTAAAATGAATGAAAACTGAAGGCTGACAGAACATAATTATAATAATGATGATGGTAATAATGATAATAACAATGATAATAATAATAGCAACAACAACAAGAACAATAATAATAATAATAATAATAATAATAATAATGATGATGATAATGATGATGATGATACTACTACTTCTACTTCTACAACAACAACAACAACTACTACTACTACTACTACTACTACTACTACTACTACTACTACTATACTACTACTACTACTACTACTAAGACTAAGACTACTACTACTACGACTACGACTAAGACTACTACTACAACAACAAGAACTACTACTGTTGCTGCTGCTGCTACTACTACTACTGCAGCTACTACTACTTCTACTACTACTACTAATTTTTATTTCAATAATGATGAAAATAATAACAGTAATAATAATAATACTAATTATACTACTACTACTACTACTACTACTACTACTACTACTACTACTACTACTACTACTACTACTACGACTACTACTACTGCAAATAAATGGAATTTATAAAGCGATGAATCTGGTAAAGCAAACACAATTACGAAAGCGCTTGCATTTCAAATTATTCACGCGCCTGCCTGCAGCCGTTCACAAATACTATTAACAAATCACACACACACCACGT
>CM054142.1:44221563-44224063 GCA_028751875.1 Rapana venosa
ATTCTTGCACGTTATTTCTGTTCGTATAGCAGGCATTCAAATCGTTCTTTGAGTTCTTTTTGTCCATTGAGGCTTAACTCAATCTGTGTATATTTTCTTTTTCATTTTGTTCATTGAAACTAAGACCACAGGTGGACTGTGATGAGTGGATGGACGTCCACATGTACCGTTTGTAATGGGGTAGGTTTTTTTTCGTATTTTTTGCATTGTCTAACTCATTCTGTGTGGTTTTCTCCTCACTTTTTTAAAAATGGAATCTGAGACCTCCGAAAGATTTAAATGAGCTAGTTTGAGGTTCCTTTTTTGCTGTAAAATCAGCAACATTTAAGAAAAAAAATCAGAGTAGACAAAAAGGTGATGAATGACCTTTAAAAGTGTGCTTCAATTAAATGGTTCTACCCACATCACATTTGTTGTCCATAATCTTCATTAGTCAATCACACAACCGAAACATTTCTTCCTTGATAAAACAAAAAAGTCTCGGTTCTCAAACCTCAACTAAAAACCTCAAGTCCTCAGTCACCACTTAACTTTCATTACAGGAGAACCCAACACTCCAGGAAACAAAACAACACGCGAGAAGGCCCCCAAAACTACCCACAACACTAGGAATCACCGTCGCTCTTATCCGACATCCAGTCAGCTGGGGGTTTCACGACAGCTATATCCTGTGGGAGGGGGATCGTTGAAACGGCATGCTGGTCATTAACCATGTTTACAGCCCAGCCGACCGCAAGAGTCGATGGGCGGAAGCGAGGGAAGAGCGAGAAGAGAGAGAGAGAAGACTTATGTTGGGCGATAGATTTCCAATGGGAAGGAACATCGAGCGTCTCTAGCTAGTCTAGTAGCATCGAGAAGAGTGAGGTACATCTTTCCACCCTGCCCTCCCTAGACATCTCTCTCTCCTCTCTCTCTCTCTCTCTCTCTCTCTCTCTCTCTCTCTCTCTCTCTCTCTCTCTCTCTCTGTGTTTCTGGTGATGATCTTGTCTCTCCTTGTCGTCCAATAATCGTGGTAAGGTGAGGGGAGGTGAGGAGAGGAGAGGAGTGGCTTGTAGCACGAGGAAGGGATGCTGGCGATCGTGCAATGATTCGGAGGAGGAGGGTCAATGTCCGACTCCCTGAAGAGGAATGACAATCTGCACACAATACAGGGAGTTGTTCAGGGTTAGCGGCTGTGTCCACGCTTTTGTATCATTTATGTGGAAATAAAGAATCAGGATCAGAAATTGTTTATTGCCATAAAAGTCGACAGAGAGAGAGATAAGAGGCAGAACAAGAGGTAGGTGGAGAGAACAAGCTTGCAGAATGGCCAGCCCAGTAACATCACTTGCCGAGGCCCAGGCTTTGACTCACAACCAACAAAAATGAAGGTGAACGGGGAATAGGACCTCAGTGACCTTCCAACATAATGAAGAAGAAGGAGAAGGAGAGGGAGGAGGAGGAGGAGGAGAAAAAGAAGTGAAAGGAGGCAGAGGAGAGGAGGAGGCAGAAGAAGAAGAGAAAAAGAGGAGGAGGAGGAAAAGGAGGAGGAGGGGGAGGAGGGGGAGGAGGAGGAGGAAAAGAAGAAGAAGATGAGGAGGACAAAAATAAGGAGAAGAAGAAGTAGAAGAAGAAGGAAGAGAAGGAGGAGGGGGAAGAGGAGAAGAAGAAGAGGAGGAGGAGGGAGGAAGACGGGGAGGAGAAGAAGAAGAAGAGGAAGAGAAGGAGAAAAAAAGTGAAAGGAGGCAGAGGAGGAGGAGCAGAAGAAGAAGAAGGTGGAGGAGGAGATAAAGGTGGAGGAGGAAGAGAAAAAGAATGAGAAAAAGAAGAAGTTAAGCAGAAGAAGAAAAAGAGGGAGGAGGAGGAGAAAAAGAAGGAGAAGAAGAAGAAGTAGAAGCAGAAGAAGAAAAAGAAGGAGAAGAAGGAGAGGAGACGAAGAAGAACACGACAAAAAAAACCCAACAACAACAACAGTGTATCATCGTCTCTTAGGCACATCATCAACCTCATCACCCCTCCACTCCTTAACGAAGCATTTACTATTTCAAAAAATCTTACCAACATTGTTTTTGCTCATATATATTATCACCGAGGGTTGGAATGAAAATACCGTAATGGTGGGTAAAAAAACGGCCGCATACGCAACAATCTCACCATTGGTAAACCTCTGAACTGTATAGCCCAGAATTGAGAAGCAAAAAACAAAGTGCTTATGATAATTATGTGTTTGAAATCTTTTGCAATGTAGTCTACACGAATTTCTCTGTTTTGAGATACTTCTAATAAAGAAAAACTTCACAAACTGAAGAAGAGCTGTGTTTTTTCTCTCTGTTTAAAAAACAAACTACGAAGTACGAAACAGGGGCAGAAGAACCCAGTGGCTTGAACAACTTACTCGTGGTCTGGTAGCAATTGAAGACGCGGCTTCAAGTCTACGAAGAAATATCCTGTTAAAGAGGGTTTGATTTTTTCCACCAGGAGGTTTTTTTTATATAGTTTTGATTCTTTAGTTTTCGTTCCT
>CM054142.1:44229063-44241563 GCA_028751875.1 Rapana venosa
GTGTAATACAACATAACACAAGATAATAGTCTCCGAAATTTTTTTAACATAAGACTTTTATGAATCCATGAAACTTGTTTTGAATGTAGAGTTATATGAGTTAATCGCACTGATTTTCAAAATAGATTTCTGCCACGAGTAGTTTTAAGCACGTAATTCTGTGAATAAATTCATGAATATTTTGACCATACCGATTTTTAAAAATAAATCACCCAAGCTTTCATCAAAGATTTCTATGAAATAATCGCACATACTTTGAAAGATGGAACGCTAAGAAACTGTCATTCCGTCTTTGAAAGACACAGTTTTAGGAGTTACTAAAACAGATTTTGAAAAAAAGAAGCAGAGCTCTACGAATTAACTACACACGTTTCAAAAGCATGGAGATAAAATAATGTATCAATCACGCGAGCTTTTAACACGGAGCTCTATCAAAAAACCACACTTGTTTTGAAGAGCTTATCTGTTCTTGACGTAGACTCCTGTGAATTGAATTGAGTTTTCAGTCACGGCAGATTTCTCTGCACAAAATTCTGACTGCTCTCGTTAGGGGGGACCGCGTCACCACAAGAGCAGCGCCACCAACTTTTTTTTTTCTGCATATGTACTTGTTTCCGTATCAGAGTGACTTTTTCTTCAGAATTTTGCCAAGGGTAACTCTCCTTGTTGCCGTGGGTTCTTTAACGTGCGCTGAATGCGTGCTGCACACAGAATCTCAGTTTATCGTCTCATTCGAAAGACTAGCACCCAGATTATTACTCAAAGTCCAGTGAACAGTGAAACAGTTTTGAAATTCATAATGTTCAAAAGCCACTCTGATGCCATCTCACTGAAGAAAGAGACGGTTTTGACCAAAGGACGCACTGAAACCATATCGTGATTAGACCACCCTCAGACCTAATCATACCATCCATAAAAATGGCTATAGTCAGTTTTGCATCTCTGTAATGAGCCCTTCTGGGAACGGGATAGCTCAGTGGTACCAGCGCTCGTCCTCCCCGGGCCAACATTAAGCAGCGGTGAGCGTGGTTACCAAGTGGGTGGGTGATCATTCGCACGCCATGGCTCGAGTACAGTCTCCCGGTTCACCCAGCTGTAAATGGGCACCTGCCCTCTTTACGGTCGGGAAGGTAAAGCAGCGAGGGAGAGGAGATGGACGCCGCCCTCAACATGCTGGCCCCTTGATAAGTTGAGGTCTCTGATGCCTCGATCCCCAGCTACCTATTAGGATGTTGTAACCCTTTTTTGTTATTTTGATTATCATTGGTCCTTTATATTCTCTTCGAGACTGAAAATAGTCTACAGTATTGCCTATTTCTTTTAATCTTTTCAGAACAATCTTAAAAAGTTCTGATCTTTTAGCTGTGTTTTTTGTTGGTTTGGTTTGGTTTGGGGTTTTTTGTGTGCATTTCTCAACAAACTTTGTGTCATTTTTAGCACCTGAGTGTATTTTTTTGTGTTGTATATTCTGACTGGTTTGTAATTTAACTAAAAATTAGTTAAAGCAGCTCAAAAACGCACCTATATATTCACCTGTGAGATTAGGAGAGAGAGAGAGGGGGGGGGGGGTATCGACCTTGAAAAAATATATATGTGAACAAAATTATCATAGAGAGAGAGAAACAGAACGAGAGACAGAAACAGAAACACACAAAGAGAGAGAGAGAGAGAGAGAGAGAGAGAGAGAGAGAGAGAGAGAGAGAGAGAGAGAGAGGAGAGAGAGAGAGAGAGAGAGAGAGAGAGAGAGAGAGAGAGAGAGAGAGAGAGAAAGAGAGGGAGAGAGAGAGGGGGGGGGGTCGACCTTGAAAAAAAAAAATGTGAACAAAGTTATCACACAGAGAGAGAAACAGAACGAGAGACAGAGACAGAAACAGAGACAGAGAGAAAGAGAGAGACAGAGATGGGCTCGACCTTGAAAAATATTATGTGAACAAAGTTATCACACAGAGAGAAACAGAAAGAAGGACAGAGACAGAAACAGACAGAGACAGAGAGAGAGAGAGAGGGTTGACCTTGACAAAATATATATGTGAACAAAATTATCACAGAGAGAGAGAAACAGAACGAGAGACAGAGACAGAAACAGACAGAGACAGAGAGAGAGAGACAGAGAGAGAGAGAGACAGAGAGAGAGAGAGAGAGAGAGAGAGAGAGGGGTCGACCTTGACAAAGTATATAATATATATTATGTGAACAAAATTATCACAGAGAGAGACATACATACACACAGACAGACAGATAAAGAAAGAGACAGAGAGACAGACAGACAGAGACATAGAGAAAGAAAGAGGCAGAGAGAGACAGAGAGATAGAGGGAGACAGAGAAAGAGACAGTAAGCACACTTATTTCTCTCTCTCTCTCTCTCTCTCTCTCTCTCCCTCTCTCTCCCTCTCTCTCTTTCTCTCTCTCCCTCTCTCTCTCTCTCCTTCTCTCTCCCTCTCTATCTTTCTCCCTCACTCTATCTCCCTCTCTCCCTCTCTCTCTCTCCCTCTCTCTCCCCCCCTCTCTTTCTCTCGCTCTCTCCTAACGGCATCTTCAGTTTTCACAGAATGCTATTTCACCCTTCCCGACACGCCAGTGCCCTTGATAATAGCTGGAAGAAATTTTTTTAAAAACCCAACCCAACAACAACAAAAAACCAAAAGCTATATCAGTGAGCAAATCACCCGTGAAATTATTTCATATTCCTCCTCTCTTTAAGTTTAGTCTGTCTGTGTGTCATTGTGCCTGCCTGCCTGTCTGTCTGTCTGTCTGTATCTGTCTGTCTGTCTGTCTGTCTCTCTCTCTCTCTCTCTCTCTCTCTCTCTCTCTCTCTCTCTCTCTCTCTCTCTCTTTCTCTCCGGATAAGACTCTAAATCAAGGCCTCGTGTGCGAACGCACGCAGAACATCTTGCGCACATGTTACAACCTCTTCCGTCTTTCGAAAGAGTAGGCTTTTTGCACCAGTGGAAATGGATGACAACATTTAACGAAACCGGCATGCACAGGGAGACTGGACGTAAACAAAGCGCCCCACATAAGTGTTTATTCCATTATACTTAAATAACCAAACGAGTTTGAAATAAACTCTATCTATCTATCTATCTATCTATCTATCTATCTATCTATCTATCTATCTATCTATCTATCTATCTATCTATCTATCTATCTACCTATCTATCTATCTATCTGTCTGACTATCTATCTATCTATCTATCTATCTATCTATCTATCTATCTATCTATCTATCTATCTATCTGTGTGTGAGTCCGTCTGTCTGTCTGTCTCCCCCTATCTCTCCGTTGTCTGTCTCTCTGTCGGTCTGTCTGTGTCTGTCTGGCTGTCTGTGTATGTTTCTCTCTCTCCCTCTGTCTGTCCGTCTGTCTGTCTCTCTGTGTCTGTCTGTCTGTCTGCCTCTACTTTCGTTCCTCCCCCCCCCTCCCGTCTGTCTCTAATACAATCAACAGAATTCACCTAGCTCACTCTGGTCTCACAGACACGCTCTATGAATATTTCACGTCTTATTGTTGCTCGGGAAAGACCCTCACCAAAGACTAACCTCTCAAAAGGAATATTCTTGGCCGCACTTAGTACGCTTCGGTTGTTAGCAAAAGATTTGAGTGCATTTAAACTACACGCACGCGTGCAAGCTCTCGCGCGCACGCGCACGCGCACACACACAGCACATACAGCACACGCATACACATACACACACCACCACCACCACCACCACACGTATACACACACACACACACACAGGCACACACATACACACAAACCAGTCGTCTCTCTCTCTTTCACACTCACACACACAGACACACACACGCACACACACAGGCACACACACACATATACACACACTATTCGTCTCTTTATCTCTCTCTCTCTCTCTCTCTCTCTCTCTCTCACACACACACACACACGCACACGCAAAACACACATGTACACACCCACACCCATCCACTCCCCACCTACAGAAACAAAAACACACACAGACAACCCCCCCCCCACACACACACATAAACACACACTCACAAACACACACACACACACACACACTCACAAACACACACACACACCCATACACACACACACACACACCCATACACACACCCATACACACACACACACACACACAAACACACACACACACACATACACACACACACACAAACAAACACAATTTCATTCGACACTTTGCAACAACAAAAAACCCCAACCCAACAAAAAACCCATCGATACTTCAGTCTAGCCGTATCGCACATCTCCACAGCGTCCTTGTCCACAAGGTGTTCGTGCAGAAACTCGCCAGTGAGTCCTGTTTCTGCCGTTTCTGCAATGTGCGTTTTCTACCAAATTACACACAAAAGAAACTTAACCCCCAAAACATGTCCGAAGATGCCATTGACCGCCATCATTTTGTCAGCCTTTAAAGTCACGAACTATCCCCTTTCCCCGAAATCGGAATACGGCTACCTTAACGGTGGGTAAAAACGGTTTTTAAAAGTAAAATAATAATAATAATAATAATATAAAAAAAAAAAAAAAAAAAAAATAATAATAATACATGGAATTTATACAGCGCTATATCTCGCAAATGAACAAATCAAAGCGCTCTCATTCATCCTAGTCTTTCACATGCAGCCAGTTACAATTAATAGATTTTTTACAAATCTCACCATTTTGTGAATATGGGAGCTCTAGACGTCGAGAGAAAAAAATCAAAACTACCAAAAAAAAATCTATTGCCATATCGGTTCATTTAGGAATATAAAAGTTGATTTATTTCAGATTTGACCTCGCCAAACTTGTTTACTCTACGTTTGAATTTGAGCGAATAGTACAAGCATTCAAGGGAATCACTTTCGCTTCCAAATGGCGACACGGTTTCTGTCGTTATTTTTGGCTGAGCGTTATCTCAGTGATCTTTTTTCTTTAAAAAAGTTTTCGATCTCTTGAATTGTTTTTTAACGTTTATAATCGACTTATTGCTTTATGCTGTTATTTGTTGACTTTAAATATTTCGCTTTTTTGGTTCGAATTTCATTCAATAGGCCATGTGTCTCATCATTCTGCTTTCTTCAAAAATACCTAGCCACACGATACGATTTATAAGCTTCTTTTTCTTGTTTTTGTTCTTCTTGTTTTTTTTCTTCTTGTTCTTGTTCTTTTTTCTCGTTCTTGTTGTTGTTGTTGTTCTTCTTCTTCTTCTCAATTCTTTTTGTCGGTTGTTTTTGTTTTATTTTGTTTTTAATTAGTTCCAGTTTTCTTTTTGGGCAGAATTGTAAAACAAAGGCCTTTATTATGCCTAATTCTTTACTCATTAAAGATTCAATCAATCAATCAATCAATCAATCAATCGATCAATCAGTCTTCTTCTTCTTAATTCTCTTTGCAACTTTTCTTAGCGATTTTTCTTCTTCTTCTTCCCCTCCTCCTTCTCCTCCTCCTTCTTCTCCTCCTCCTTCTTCTCCTCCTCCTCCTCATCCTTCTCATCCTCCTCCTTCTTCTCCCCGTCCTCCTCCTCTTTCTTCATCTCCTCCTCATCATCCTCCTCCTTCCTCTGCCCCTCCTCCTCCTTTTTCCTTCATCTCCTCCTCCTTCTCCTCTTCCTCCTCCTTCTTCTTCTCTCCCTCCTCCTCCTTCTCCTCCTCCTCCTCCTCTTCCTACCCATCTCCATCTTCTGCTCATCCTTCTCCTTCCAGGACTTCCACCACGACCACCAGTAACAAAAACTACAACGACAATTATCTCAATATAAACAAAAGCAGCAGCAACAACAATAACAAAATCAACGTTAGAAATAATAGCAACACCCACAACAGGCAGAAACACGGTAACAGCAATAAGAAATATAATAGAAAAAGCAGCAGCGACAACAATACCAAATAGCGACAATAAGAATAACAGGAAGAGTACTGAGAAAGAAGCTGACAATAGTAATAATAACAGCAGCTCAGCAGTAATAATAATAACAACAACAACAACAACAACAACAACAACAACAGCAACTACAGAAATCAAAATGCGACGGCGACAACAGAAAATGAGGAATAACAGTAGCAATAAGTGTACAAGTATCAACTATTAAAGTCGTTGATGGTAATGAGTGTGTGTGTGTGTGTGTGTGTGTGTGTGTGTGTGTTTGCGCGCGCGCGCGCGCATGTGTGTATGGGTGTGCGTGAATGCGTGCATGCGTACGTGAGTGAGAGAGAGAGTGTGTGTGTGTGTGAGAGTGTGTGTGTGTGAGTGTGAGTGTGCATGTGTGTGTGTGTGTGTGTGTGTGTGATTAACTAGACATATTTCTTAGAATTAACCAGAAGCAATAACAACACAGCAACCATCATCACCACCACCACCACCCTTCATCTGATAAAACTAGCAACACTCGCGCTTTGATTTTCAGTGGGTGGGATGGAGGGGGGGTGGGGTGCGTGTTGTGAAATGGGAATTTCATAAATAATAAATAAGGCCAAAAGATGACCCACTTTGATGGAATCACCGATCATTCAGCGCCATTTTCTTTATTTCCCATTTTGCCATGGCGCTCTCTCACTGAACGATCTTGGCTAGAAAACCCGTTCATTTCAAGTTCATAGAATGATAGTGAAGCCAGAATCTCAGAAAAGAAGATGGTCTTCTTCTTTTTGCTCTTGCTCTTGTTCTTCTTGTTCTTCTCGCTATTCGTTTTCTTTTTGTTCTTTTGTTGTTCTTGTTGTTGTTGTTCTTCTTCTTCTTGCTCTTGTTCTTTTTGTTGTTGTTCTTGTTCTTGTTCTTTTTGTTTCTCTTGTTCTTCTTGTTCTTGTTCTTCTTCTTGATCTTCTTCTATTTCTTCTTCTTGTTCTCTTTGTTCTTCTTGTTATTCTTGTTGTTGTTCTTCTTGTTCTTTTAATTCTTGTTGTTGTTGTTGTTGTTGTTGTTGTTGTTGTTGTTGTTGTTGTTCTTCTTCTTCTTTCTTCTTCTTCTTCTTCTTCTTCTTCTTCTTCTTCTTCTTCTTCTTCTTCTTCTTCTTCTTCTTCTTCATCTTCATCATCTTCTTCTTCTTCTCCGCCGAACCCTCACACAACTACTATTGTTGTTTTTCACATAAGCGAAAATTTGTTGCGCTGCCGTTAGGCCCCTGACAAGTCAGGCCCAGCGCACCCGAATTCGCCATGGAAAAGAATTGTTATCTTTAAGTCCTTCTTAGGGGAAAAAGGCAAAGGAATGAACCAAGATGACAAAAAGTAGACAAGGATGAGATAATAGGAAGAAAAGAAACAAGGCAGAAAGAAAGAGAGGGATAGAAAAGAGGAAATTCCAAGCACAAAATTTCCAGATGGTAGTGCTATCTAAACAGACAGGTCTCCGTCATCCGCATGCGGTGAAGACGGCTCAAGAGTCTACCCATTGGGAGATCGGTGGTCTAGATGTAACACATTAGTCTAGAAAGTGAGAAATGTGGGTTCGATTCCCTCGTCTGACTGCAAATTGTCCCCCCCCCCCCCTTCATATACTAGACCTCGAGTTGTGGTTTTGGTACTACTGTTTCGGGCGAGAGAATAAAGCCAGGTCCCTGTGCAACGGAAGTTTTTTAGTGCCCATAAAAGAACCCACAGTAATAAGAGATTTGTCCCTGGTAAGAGTTATATAAATTCCATTTATCATTATGTAGAAAAAGTGGTTCATGATTATAGGATAACGAACGCACTGAAGGCAAAGTTCCTCTGAAGTTGGAGTATGGCTGCCTTTATGGCAGGATACTTTGAAAACACTGATATACACACAACTTCTCATCCAGTGCGTACTTGACAGTCTCGCAGTGATTTTCAGGTGGGATGAGGGTGGCAGGGTGCATATTCTGGGTGACCTCTTTGGTGCTTAAGCTGGAGAGCGCTGACCAAAAACAACAACAGCAAAAACAAAAACAGCAACATCAACAGCAACAACAACAGATCTGACTCTGTTTAAGGACAGGTTGCGACCTTTTATTTGCAGCAGGGGAGAGAAGGTGGAAGCCGCCCATAATATGCTGGGCCCTAGAGGAGCTCAGGTTTCTGATACTTCTCTGCCTAACGACCACATAGGTTATTGGAACACCTTTACCTCTTTACCTTTGGGTGCTTAGAAAAAAAACACCCACCACAATAGAGACGGGTCGTTTATAAAATATTAGCACAATAAAGAAAAGATGTAGTTTTAGCACCTCTTCACAAAAAAAGAATGAACGAATAGACAGATAAAGGGAGCACAAGTAGGTTTTAGATCAGAAGAAAATGAGATGTTCAGCACTGGTGTGAGTTTTCTAAATACTTTGTAAAAGGCCGTCATGGCATCCATTAAGTGGAACAATAACAGTAGTCTCGTCTAGACAACAGCAGTCAGGAGACAGCCTGCATTCCACAAGAGAAAAACAGGGTTCAACAGATCAGAGCTCTTTCCGAAATGTTCAAGACGACTGAGTCAACAAATAAAACAGTCTGTGATTGAAAGGATGCAGATATTGGTGGATCGGTGGTCTAGAGGTAACGCGCCTGTCTAGAATGCGAAAAGTTCGGGTCGGGTGTGTGCGGTGGTTCGTATCCCGTTTGGGCCCGAAATTTTTCCCCAACCATTAGACCATGAGTGGTGGTCTGGGCGCTAGTCTTTCGGATGAGACGATAAACCGAGGTCCCGTGTGTTACATAAAATTTTCAGCGCACGCAAAAGAACCCACGGCAACAAGAGAGTTGTCCCTGGCAAAATTCTTAGAAAAAAGCCACTCTGATAGGGAAACAAATACAGTTGCAGACCAAAAGAAAAAAAAGGGTGGCGTTGCTCTTGTGGCGACGCGCTCTTCCCGGGGAGAGCAGCCCGAATTTCACGCAGAGAAATCTCGTGACTTAAAGTGGTATAAAATAAATAAATAAAATAAAAAGACACACGCAAAGACTAGCAATAGTCTTTTGAGATGAGAATTCGGATATTTTCACATCTGTAGAGGTTGGGTGTGATAACAAAACGTTCATTAGGCGTTCCAGACCAGTGCAAGCTATATGTTTTATCATTATGTACCTGTGTCTTCACAACAATTCCAGTTTTTATGTCAGTAATACACTGTTGTGTATAGAAACGATGTATCTTGAAAGCAGTCACCTTGAATAGTCACGACTTGTCAGTTTGGTTGTCCTAAAAGAAAAAAACCAACCTATGATGTGAAAGGAAATAAAGGTATTCGGGTTTTTTTTAACAGGGTGAATATTAAACCACAAAGACAATTGGTCCCAGGACGCAGCCCAGGGCAACACCGACTTCAAAGGCAAACAGTTCAGAGTGCAAACGATCTCTGGTAACAGTCTGGGCGTGGTTGAAAAGATACGAGCGAGACTAATCGGAGGGAAATGAACCATACACATCAAAACTGTGACAGATCCATCAGTCAAAGTTATATAGTCAATGGCATCAAAGGCTGCCGGCAAATCAAGTCGAGAAAAAAAAGTTATCATTGTCTAGAGCTGGAGATATCTAGCGTGGACGATACCAAATCTGCGGGAATGTAGATCGTTCACGGTCCTTAAGATAGGATGGTTCATCTGAAAATGATCTTTTTCTCTAAAATCTTGGATTTGTTTCCTTTCCTTGGCTTAAGTTCCGAGGTACACCAATAGTAACATTTTCCGTATGCCACCAATTTTACCCATCGCAAAAGACTGTATGCGGTTTTTAAAGATTTTGTTCTCTGTTCCTACTGGCACACCATGGCCTACTCTTTTGAAAGGCGGAACAGATTTTAACGTGAGCGCTAGATATCATGCATGCGCGTTCACACACAGGTCCTCGGTTTATAGTCTCACCTTAAGTATTTTCGAGGGAGTGGAGTTGGTTACTTAACTTCCCGGGGGGGAGGAAGCCGCTTAAACGGGGGCCTCAGTGGTGGCTCGAACCCAGGCCGTCAGATCACGAGCTCAACGCTCTAACCACTAGGCTATCCCGCCCCCGCCACCCCTCCCTTCTGTGTTGTATAATACGCATGGTGAAATATTTAGCACATCTAAAAAGAATTATCGGCTGGTGTTTTACGACAGTTGATCTAGATACTGTAGATGCTGTAAGTGATCTAGGTGTATAAGAAGGAAGAAGGTGGCAGGATGGTTAAGACGTTTGCCTGCCAACAAGTAAACCGTGAGGTTCTAGGTTCGATTCCCAGCCTCGCCCTTTGTTCCCAGTTTGACAAAAAAATCGAACTGAATGTCAAAGTCCTTCGGATGAGACTATAAACCGAGGACCCGTGTGCGAACGCATGCAGAACATCTTGCGCACACGTTAAATCCTGTTCCGCTTTTCGAAAGAGTAGGCCATTGTGTGCCGGTGGGAACAGATGACAAAATTGACAAAACCGCATACACACGGGGACTAAATGTAAAAAAAGCACATGAGTGCTTATTCCATTATCCTCGATATAAAAGAATAAATAAAAATAAATAAATAAATAAAACAGTCTATACGCATGAACTTAACAAAGAATACACTGACTTTAACAAAGTTTTGTTCAGTCTTGTATTGTATTGCATTGCATTGTATTGTATTTATTGCATTGCACTGTACTGTATTGTATTGTGTTGTATCATATTGTATTGTATTGCAAGTTTGGTATCTTCATACATGATCTGCTCGGAAAAGACCTCACAAATATAAAAGAACCTCCTCTCTCTCTCTCTCCCTCTCTCTCTCCCTCTCTCTCTCTCTCCCTCTCTCTCTCCCTCTCTCTCTCTCTCTCCCCCCCTCTCCTCTCTCCCTCTCTCTCTCTCTCCCTCTCTCTCTCCCTCTCTCTCTCGCTCAGACAGTCACTATCATTATCTGTTATATCAGAGAAAACGCGTTACGCTGCCGTTAAGCACCTGACGAGTCAGGCCCAGCGCATCCGACATTAGCGTGAGAGAGAATTGTTATGTTGGTTTTTTTTTTTAAGTCTTTCTGGTAAAATGGCAGGAGAATGGACCAACCAGGAAGGCATAAAATAGACAAGAAGAAAACGAAAGGAATGAAAAGAACGAGGCAGAAATAAAGAGAGGAGTAGAAAGGAGGGAATTCCTAGCACAGATTTTTCCAGAAGGTGGGGATGCTGCTATTTATACTGACAGGTCCCCGACATCCCCTTCCCATCATCAACATGTCTCAATGTACTTAACTGTGAGCTATGACTCTTCCAGCTGGTGGCCTTGTAGAACGGAGTAGATTTCTTTTACACCAGATCTCTCTCTCTCTCTCTCTCTCTCTCTCTCTCTCTCTCTCTCTCTCTCCTCTGTCTCTCTCTGTCTCTCTCTCTCTCTCTCTCTCTCTCTCTCTCCTCTCCTCTCCCTCTCTCTCTCTCTCCCTCTATCTCCCTCCCTCTCTCTCTCCCCCTCTCTCTCCCCCTCTCTCTCCCCCCCCCCCTCTCTCTCTCCCTCTCTCTCTACCTCTCTCTCTCTCTCTTATTATTACAGGCCATATAAAGCCTTGTCTCTTTTTGAGTCTTGATTAGTTATTTTTCGTTCTTTCTCAGAAAGCTTCCTTGTAGGTTCGTTGACTCTGTGTGTGTGTGTGTGTGTGTGTGTGTGTGTGCGCGTGCGCGCGCGCAAGTGCGTGTCTGTGTGTGTGTGTTTTGTGTGTGTGTGTTTGTGTGTGTTTGTGTGTCTGTGTGTGTGCGTGCGTGTGTGTGTGCGTGCGTGTATATGCGTGCGTGCGTGTATATGCGTGCGTGTGTGTGCGTGCGTGTATATGCGTGCGTGTGTGCGTGCGCGCGCGCGCGAGCGTACGAATGCGCATGGATGTGTATGTGTGCGTATGTGCGTGCGTGCGTGCGTGTGTGTGTATGCGTGCCTGCGTGCTCGCGCGGGCGTGTGTGTATTCTTTCTTTGCTTCTTGTTTGTTTGCTTGTTTCTTTCTTTGTCCTGGAGGGTTTGGGTTTTTCATTGGACGGGAGTGAGGGTTGGGGTGAGGGAGGGTTGAGGTGTGGGGAGGGGGGGGGAGATGGAGGAGGAGTGGGGGGGGGGGGGTCGTTGGCTACGTGAGTCATTCTTCATTAGTGTGTGGTGTGTATGTGTGTTGTGTTTATGTGTGCTATTCATTTATTTATTTTGTTTATTTATTTATTCTTTTATATCGAGGATAATGGATTGTTGTGTGTGTGTGTGTGTGTGTGTGTGTGTGTGTGTGTGTGTGTGTGTGTGTGTGTGTGTGTGAGAGAGAGAGAGAGAGAGAGAGAGAGAGAGAGAGAGAGAGAGAGAGAGAGAGAGAGAGAGAGAGAGAGAAGAGGGAGAGAGAGCGACAGACAGACAGACAGAGAGAAGTACAGCGAGAGAGGGAGGGGGGGGGGGGGGTAGTTGCACTCATTATTTCAGCCAGCAGTGCCCCCTTACAACTGGTGGTCAGAAGAAAGTAACTAGCCTGACACACTTTTCACAGAATGAAACAGCTGTATGTTGTTTGTCCGCACCATCAATGCTGGCCTCTCTGCTCAATGAAAAACGGAAGGAGGGCAGGAAATAAAGAAAGGCGGAGAGAAGGAGGGAAGGAAGAAAAA
>CM054142.1:44251563-44254063 GCA_028751875.1 Rapana venosa
CAGAAGTGACCTTAAGTGAAGATAAAAGTGACTGAAGTGAAAATAGAAGTGACTTAAATTGAAAACAGAAGTGAACTGAAGTGAAAACAGAAGTGAACTGAATTGAAAACAGAAGTGAACTGAACTTAAGAATCAGAAGTGAACTAAAGTGAAGGTAGAAGAGCTAAAGTGAAGACAGAAGAGAGCTAAAGTGAAAACAGAAGTGAACTAAAGTGAAGACGTAAGTGAGCTAAAGTGTAGACAGAAGTGAGCTAAAGTTAAAACAGAAGTGAACTAAAGTGAAGACAGAAGTGAGCTAAAGTGAAAACAGAAGTGAAATGAAGTGAAGACAGAAGTGAGCTAAAGTGAAAACAAAGGTGAGTTGATGTGAAGACAGAAGTAAACTACCCCCACCTCCTATTTAAACAAAAAATCCCGATGTATCAAAAAACAAACATAAAACAACAACAACAAAGCCACAACCACTTACACCTTTATCAATCATTAACGCCCCTCTCCCGCGCCAGCCCCCCCCCCCCCCCCCAAAAAAAAAAAAGAAAGAAAAAAGAAAGAAATCTAACGCACGTCGCGTACTCCCCCCTCCTACCCCCTCCCCCTGTCCCCTGTCCCCGCCCTAAGAAATCACTTTTTTACAATCTTATTTTCGAATCAACCATCCCAAACCAAACTAAACCAAACTCTGAAATAAAATCAAAATAAAGTCATGAAAATTACACTTCAAAAGAAAAGCATATTCAAATAAAACAACTAAAAGTAAAAATAATAAAAACCTTAGAAAGCAACAAAAAAAAACCCAACAACAACCCCATACCAAACAAACAAATAAAAACTAACAAAAACAAAAATTGTCTATCCCCTCCTTCCCCCCAAAAAACCCCAAAACAAAACAAAAAACAAAAACCAACAACCCACACACACAAAAAGCAACAACAACAAACCCACCCACAAAGCAATCCGCAACGGAAAAACCCATAGCCTTTAAACTGTTTAAAATATCGCCCAATTTTTGGGACAAGTGGTTTCATTAATTCTCTTCCTCTTATAAATAAATGAAAAAAAGGCGTAAACAAACACATTAATGCATAAATAAAGAAAGCAAATAAACAACAAACTAGTACATAAGTAAAACAACAGGATCAGAGTAAATAAAGAGGCAAATAAATGAATAAATAAGGAGACCATGATCACATAAATAAATGCACGAGCACAAAAGTACAGAAAGAGAGAGATCGAAAAAATGAATGCACGCGCACGATAACAAATCAATAAGCAAACCAAATCACTTAACACACAAGAAATAGATCAATGAATAGATAAATGACTAAATAGACAAACAAATGAATATATAAATAATATAAATAAACACATGAGCAAATAAATACATACATGTATTTAATAAGTCAACAAAACCTATACATAAACCACCTCACTCATAGATAATTAAAGAAAGGACATAAACAAGCCAAAACAACACACTACACACACACACACACACGCGCGCGCACACACACACACACACACACACACACACGGGGACGGGATAGCCTGGTGGTTGGAATAATGTATTCCTGATCTGCTGACCCGGGTTCAAATCTCGTTCAAGAGGATTTTTCCTCTAGAGTTAACATCAGTGGCGACTCCACTCTCCCCTAAAAGTCTTTCGGACGAGACTATAAATCGAGGTCCCGTGTGCGAACGCACGCAGAATATCTTGCGCACACGTTAAAACCCGTTACGCTTTTCAGAAGAGTAGGCCATCGTGTGCCGGTGGGAACGGATGACAAAATGTACACAACTGCATACACACTGGGGCTGAATGAAAAAAAAGCACAGCAGTGCTTATTCCATTATTCTCGAAATAAAAGAATAAAATACATAAAGACACACACACACAAACCACAAAAAAAACCACACACACAAATCAAAAAAAAACACTGCATTATACTCGCCTTCATCACAACAATGCACATGACTCAGAATCCCTGTGAAAATCACAAACACCACACACACACATGTATACACACACCAACACCACTTGAAGCCAGCAGCCACCACCCAAATCACAATCACTTCTGCCACACCAATTTTTTTGTTAAAAAGAAAGAAAAAAACACCCACCAAAAAATCCAAACAAACAAACCAAAAAAAAACTAACCCCAAACCCAAAAAGCCCCAAAACTGTCCAAGAACTTCAACTCTGCGAGTCAAGCAGAGACAGACAGACAGACGCAATCTCTTTGATTTAGACCTCCTCTCCCTCTATGTGTGTGTGTGTGTATGTGTGTGTGTGTGTCACAGCGCGTGCCGGGTGAGAGAGAGAGAGGGAGAGAGAGAGAGAGAGAGGGAGGGAGGGAGGAGAGAGAGAGAGAGAGAGAGAGAGAGGGCGAGAGGGAGAGAGAGAGGGAGAGAGATCAGCAGCGAAGACAGCAGTGGAAGCTTACGTGTGCCTGAGCCCACTCCTCATCAGTCGCCCTGTCGCTCCACTCGGCGTGCTATGTAT
>CM054142.1:44256563-44259063 GCA_028751875.1 Rapana venosa
CTTCCGAAAGTTCTTGGAGACGCTGCTCTGAATATTCTAGGCCGTGTCTTATTTGGCTAGTTGGATCTGGAGGAGCCCATCTCTCTTAAGGCTGTGTGCGCATGCTGGGTATGTTCGGGGTTTTTTCCATACCCCCCACCGAACGCCGGCGTCAATTACATAATTTTTCACGTGTATATTTGATGTTCTGAATATATATATATATATATATATATATATATAATATATATATATATATTATATATATATATATATATATATATATATATATATTCAGAACATCAAATATACACGTGAAAAATTATGTAATTGACGTATATATATATATATATATATATATATATATATATATATATATTCAGAACATCAAATATACACGTGAAAAATTATGTAATTGACGCCGGCGTTCGGTGGGGGTATGGAAAAAACCCCAGACAGACAGAAATTCATAATTTCTCTAGTTGAGACATTAAAGTATTCTTGAGTCTTGAGCCTTGAGTTATATATATATATATATATATATATATATATATATATATATATATATATATATATATATATATATATATATATATATATATATATATATAATATGTGTGTGTGTGTGTGTGTGTGTGTGTGTGTGTGTGTGTGTGTGTGTGTGTGTGTGTGTAAAATAGCGGAGATCTTTAATCTCCCATCTTTGCACAACACCCCAGGTATTTGGCGCAGCTAAACAGGTAGGATGCAGTGCCCACTCCACTCCCCCTAAAAGTCCTTGGGGTGAGACCGTGAACCGAGGTCTGGTGTGGGAACGCACACATAAAACCTGTTCCGCTTTTCGGAAGAGTAGGCCACTGTGCGCCAGTGGGAACGCATGACAAAATTGACAAAACTGCGCACATACAGAGGAACTGGATGCAAACACCTCCCCCCTCCCCCACCACCACACATAATTATTTGTGCTTATTCCACTATCCTCAAAATAATCCAATTTAAAAATAAACAGGAAAAGTAAAACAGCTGTCATAATAATAATAATAATACTAATACTACTACTACTACTACTACTACTACTACTACTACTAATAATAATAATAATAAATGGAAAATTGATATAGCGCTATATCTTGCAAAAAAACAACAACATCAATTCAAAGCGCTTATGTCACGGATGAGGCAACACCTACACTCCACCATTATCATCATCATGTCGAAGCCAGTGAATGTCGAAGCCCAAAAACTGCTTCATCGTTTCGGTAGATGGCGAAAACAGACACCCACCATGACCATGGACACTGAGGTAGTCCCCTCCCCCCTCCCCCCCCCCTCTCCCGCACCCTCTGTGACCCGAGTCAGCAACACAAGGCTGTGACGGGACTCTGATCGCAAGGGAGGTCATCTAATGACCCCCCCCCCCCCCCCGACACACCCATCACCCGCCGCTCTAGCCGTACCGCCTCCCTAGGTGCACTTGCTTGACCAGCATACTTGATGCTGAAACCAGCAGCCTCTTAACGATGGCCATCCTCCACCCGTTGTCTTCAATCGGGTACAAGTCAACGACGGTATAGAACCGGACCAGCATACTTGATGCTGAAACCAGCAGCCTCTTAACGATGGCCATCCTCCACCCGTTGCCTTCAATCGGGTACAAGTCAACGACGGTATAGTACTTGACCACAGCATACTTGATGCTGAAACCAGCAGCCTCTTAACGATGGCCATTCTCCACCCGTTGTCTTCAATCGGGTACAAGTCAACGACGGTATAGTACTTGACCAGCATACTTGATGCTGAAACCAGCAGCCTCTAACGATGGCCACCCACCCGTTGCCTTCAATCGGGTACAAGTCAACACGGGTATAGTACTAGACCAACATACTTGAAGCTGAAACCAGCAGCCTGTGACGATAGTACTTGACCAGCATACTTGATACTGAAACCCCAGCAGCCTCTTACGATGGCCACCCACCCGTTGCCTTCCGACGCCCAATCCGTGACAAGTCAACGACGGTATAGTCCCACTTCTAACAC
This sequence comes from Rapana venosa, assembly GCA_028751875.1. Lineage (NCBI taxonomy): Eukaryota > Metazoa > Mollusca > Gastropoda > Neogastropoda > Muricidae > Rapana > Rapana venosa. The sequence continues at coordinate 44,258,580 of CM054142.1, forward strand.
CATTAATTTGTACCCGGGGTTGTTCAGAGACGGGGGACGGTACAAACGTTCACTCTGGTACAACCGGTGGTACGGGTGGGGGTTTATACCCCAGTGAGATTTTCTGGGTGCCGGTGCTGGTGCGGGTGCGTTGGAACCCAACGGGTGGGTGGCCTGCCGTCGTCAGTGGCTTGGGGCTACTGGCCTGAAGCGTCAATCAATCAGCTCGCTGGTCAGAAAGCGTAGTTAGGGACAGGGCACTGTGAGAGCGGCAGTGGGGGTATATGACGGGGCGGTAATTCGATTACCTCCCTTGCGGTCAGAGTCCTATCCCAGGGTCACGCTTCTGGCGTGGTGTTAATGTTGTATACATTGTTTTTTGTTGTCTGAGGGAGATTCAGCATCTAAGACAAGACAGACGCGCACGCGCGCGGGGGGTGGGGGGTGGGGGGGGGGGGGGGGAGGGGACGTGCACACACACACACACAAACACACACAAACACAC
>CM054142.1:44266563-44269063 GCA_028751875.1 Rapana venosa
TCATAATTATCCCCTGTATACTAACATCTGATTCAATAAACCATAAAGGGGATCAACCCAGGACGGTCACGTCACCACTTAGCGGGAGAAACCACAACATACCACCACACTCTTCAAAATGAGATCGAACCCACTGACACCTTCAACTTAAAACGAAATGACGGTGTTCTTCTTCTTCAAAAAAACAACAACAACAAAAGAAGATATATCCATGACGTGATAATATCCGACGACTGTGTATGTCAGGATATAATGACAATGCTGTTGGGTGTAATGCGGCAGACGATTGATGAGCCAGCTAACGAGGGGGAGGGAGGAGGGGGAGGGTGGGGAGGGGGTGGAGGGGAGGTTGAGGGGTGAATCATCGGAAAGGTGAAGTGGGAAGCACCTGAAGTGCATTATTCATAGGGCTGCGCATTAAGACAGACAGCAGTTAACGATGCGCTGATGAAAGCTGGCCACCTTTGTCAAGCCATGACTGCAAACTCTAAAGTGGCCTGCCCTTCTTCCATGAAGAATGGATGAAGATGGGAATTGGATTGAGCTGCTTGTTGTGTGAGAATTTGTGGATGTGTGCGTGTGCGCGTGTGCGTGTGTGTGTGTGTGTGTGTGTGTGTTGAGTGTGTGTGTGTGTGCGTGTGTGTGTGTGTGTTGAGTGTGCGTGTGTGTGTGTATGTGTGTGTTGAGTGTGCGTGTGTGCGCGCGTGTGTGTGTGTGTGTGTGGGGGGGGGGGGGGGGGGGGTTGCAGGGTGTGTGTGTTGAGAGTGTTTGGACGTCAGGGGGGGGGGGGGGGGAGGGGGCGGGTTCGGGAGTGGGGGGGGGGGGGGGGAGGATGCAGGGTGTGTGTTGAGTGCGTGTGTGTGTGGTTGGTGGGAGGGGGTTGAAGGGTATGTGTTGAGATTGTGTGGACTGGGGGCTGGGGGTGGGGGAGGCGGGGCGGGTGCAGGGGGGGATGGGGGGAGGAGATGATGTAGGGTGTGTGTTAAGTGTGTGTGTGTGTGGCGGGGGGGGGAAGGTGCGGGTTATGTGTGCGCGCGCGCGCGCGTGTGTGTGTGTGTGTGTGTGTGTGGAGGTGTGTGTGGAGGGGTGGAGAGGGGTGGGGGCGGGTGTGTGTGTGTGTGAGGGGTGGGTGTGGAGGGGTGGGTGTAGTGCATATGCTGTATCGCATTTTTTCGTTTTCCTACCACTTGAAATCACGGCAGATTTCTCTGCGTGAAATTCGAGCTGCTCTCTCCCCAGGTAGAGCGCTTCGCCACAAGAACAGCGCCAGCCATTATTATTCTTGTTCCTGTCTGCAATTGTAATTGTTTCCCCTGGTCAGCAGCTGGCTAAACAATGTTGTTATTATTGTTGTTGCTGCTGTTGTGGTGGTTGTTGGTTGTTCCTCGGGTTACTCGCTTTGGACTTAGTTCTTTGACCGAACGCTCAACCATCCAAACTGACCAGGTGCGGACACTGCATGCAAAATTCACCAGGCATAAGGGGAGGGCACCCCGGAACAGACGGTCAGCGCGGGAAGCGGTGATGATGACACGGCATAGGGTCACTCCTCTTGAGGTCGTGGGTCGGTATGACGTCACTGGCAATAATATACACATTACTCCCCAGTATATCAAACAAGCTGACCACTCACTGCTCAGGCAAAAAAAAAAGTATAAAGTTCAGTCAAGCTTTTTTTTGTCGTGGAATGGGAACGGCCAAACGTTTTTCCACGTAAAAATTGGGATACTGTCAATGACATCATATCTAACCCCGATTTCAGAGGGATTGAACATACGGTTTTCGACACGTAACGGCCTTGACCTTCCTCCACTTCCGCTGCAAAACAAAAAATCAAAACACAAACCTCCCCCAAAAAACAAACAAGCGAAAAACTCTTGGAATGTTCAGCAATTTTGCTTGCCCTGCATTGTCTGGTCATTGTTTAGAAATATTCATGAGAAATAATTTTCCGCTGTGATTTCGTACTGTTTATAATTCAGAAGTATTCATCGCTTACCCTTCCTACAGTGGTCATGAATGGTAGAAAAATACTACAACAACAAAAATCTACGAGAGATTGACTATTGCCCACTGCCTTTCTCCATCCATTCCTTGATACCAGGATCCAGCCACGTGTAATGGCCGTATCAGAACCGTCAAGTTGGAAAAAGGGCGTATAAGCTCTCTTTATCACACCTGACTTCTCTCTTTACTGTGTCAGGAGTCTTTAGTTACGGTCTTTTCATTTTTTTTTCGTTCCTGGGCTAGATCTCTGCCTAAGGTGAGATTTTTGCCGTTGCAACCATTACCCCCTTTCCCCCTTCCCCCGCCATGAAGGTTGCTGCATTCCGACTTCGGGGATGTATGCTGGATATGTTCGTGTTTCCGTAAACCGCCGAACTCTGACATGAATGACTGGATCTTTAACGAGCATGCTTGAGCTTCTGCTGTGTATACACACGAAGAAAATGGAGGCCTTGGCAGGTCTGCACTTGAAGTTGACATGGGAGAGAGATGG
>CM054142.1:44274063-44276946 GCA_028751875.1 Rapana venosa
AGCTGACAGAAACAGGTTTTGGCCACAGTCGCCTTTTAACCCTGTCGAAAGCATAGTTTGGTTACGTGCGCCGTTCCTTCTCCCTCCCATTTCACTACACACATGTAAACATACGCGTGCGCGTTGTCACGCACAAACTTACACTCTCTGTCTCTCACACACACACACACACACACACAACATTTCAATGAAGACGGGTAGACAGAGAGAGAGAGAGAGAGAGAGAGAGAGAGAGAGAGAGAGAGAGAGAGAGAGAGAGAGAGAGGAGAGAGAGAGAGAGAGAGAGAGAGAGAGAGAGAGAGAAAAGAACAGAGATGAATAGAGAAGAACATGGGAAAAGAGACGTACAGGCAAATAGACAGATAGGCCAGCAAACACATCGACAGCAAAATCAAACACAAGCAACGAGGGAGGGAGGGAGGTAGGGGGAGAGAACAATTTTTTGAACAATTTGAACAATTTTTATTAGAGAGAGAGAGAGAGAGAGAGAGAGAGAGAGAGAGAGAGAGAGAGAGAGAGCAAACAGATAGACAGACAGAAAGACAGGGACAGAGAGACAGATAAAGAGAGAAGAAACGGAGAGAGAGAGAGTGTGTGTGAGAGAGAGAGACAGAAAAAAGGGGCAGGGAGACAAAGAGATAGATAGATAGATAAATAGATAGATAAATAGACAGATAATAGATAAATAGATAGATAGATAGACAGATAGCAGATAGATAGATACATAGATAAATAGGTAGATAGGTAGAGAGCGAGTGACAGAGACACAGACACAGAGAGACAGAGACAGAGGGACAGAGACAGAGAGAAAGAAACAGAAAGACAGACAGACAGAAAGACAGAGACACACAGACAGACAGTCAGACAGAGACAGACAGACAGAGAAAGAGAGAGAGAGAGACAGACACACAGACAGCGGTTACTCTCCACTCTCCGTTAACTTTCTCAACTGGTTTTTCCTCCTTTTCCACTTTCAGTCGTTTCCCGTGCCTCATACGACAAGCGATGGACAGGTTAAGAGCCGCTCATTACGACATACATCATATTATATTTATATAGGCTTGAGGTGATCAACCATGAATAAACAAACAAGGTAATCAACCGCCTGTTAGCCGATGCCTCCTCTCCCCCTCCTCCTCCCCCCTCTCCACTCCCTTTCCTGACCCCCAAAGCATACTGAAATCGATAATTTATGGCATAGCGGCAAGCAAAAGGGTACAAAAGGGTAGGGTTGGGTTTATTTATTCTTATTTTTATCTTATTCTTTTATATTGAGGATAATGGAATAAGCACTGATGTGCTTTTTTACATCCTGTCCCCGTGTGTATGCATTTTGTAAATTCTGTCATCTGTTCCCACCGGCACACAATGGCCCTACTCTTACGAAAAGCGGAACAGGATTTAACGTGTGCGCAAGATGTTCTGCGTGCGTTCGCACACGGGGCCTCGGTTTATAGTCTCATCCGAAGGACTTTTGGGGAGAGTGGAGTCTACACTGATGGGTGGGTGGCCTAGTGGTTAGATCGTTGCCCTAACGGTTTGAAGGCCCGGGTTCGAGCTGCCACCGAGACGCCCGTTTAAGGGGATTTTTCTTTCCGAATGGCCTTCGGGAGCAGAACATCTTGCGCACACATCAACACTCGTTCTGCCTTTCGGAAGAGTAGTCCATTCGTACCGGTATGAACGGATGAAAACATACATACATGCATACATGCGTGCATACATACATATATACATGCGTGCATGCATGCATACATACATACATGCATATATACATACATACATATACATATATACATACATACATACACTCATACTTACAGACATACATACATTCATGCATACATACATACATGCATGCATGCATGCATGCATACATTCATACATACATTCATACATACATACATGCATACATACATACATGCATGCATGCATGCATCATACATACATACATACATACATACATACATACATACATACATACATTCATACATACATACATTCATACATACATACATACAGACAGACAGACATACATACATGCATGCATACATTCATACATACATTCATACATCCATCCATCCATACATCCATCCATACATACATACATACATACATCCATCCATACATACATACATCCATACATACATCCATACATACATACATCCATACAGACATTAAATATTACACATTTCAATAAACCATACATGAATAAACAAGCCAGTCAGCCACTGACTAGCTGATGACAACCCCCCCACCCCCCCATTCTCCCAACCCCCCCTCCCCGTCCATTCACACACACACACACACACTTACACACACACACACACACACACACACACACACACACTACACACACACACACACACACACACACACACACACACACACACGCCCACGCTATCCAAAATTGTCCTGCGGTAAAGAATGGAGAAGTACGGGGAAACAGAATACAAAATTCATGCCCGGCAAAAACCTCTCTGTCATCACTGACGCATAGGGGAAAAGGTGAAACGAATGTCACACTATTAACCCACGCGCGGATGAATCCATAGCCGAGTGGTTGGTAAGGCACCCGGCTACAATGCCAGGGGGTGGTGGGATCCATTCTCGTCCCAAACCGGACTTCCACCCTCTATCAACCACACCACGAGTGAGAAGTCAGGGTGCTAGTCTTTTTTTTTGGATAAGAAATTGAATCGAGGTCAGTGTTCAGCATACATTGATCGCGCACGAAAGAAACCCAAGGCAACAAAAGATTGTTCCTTGGCGAAATAATATTATAGAAAAAGGACCATCCCTTCGGATGAGACTATAAACCGAGGCCCCATGAGCGAACGCACGCAGAACATCTTGCGCACACGTTAAATCTTGTTCCGCTTT
>CM054142.1:44277446-44279946 GCA_028751875.1 Rapana venosa
GAGATGTGTGTGAGAGTGTGTGTGTGTGTGTGTGTGTGTGTGCGCGCGCGTAGTAGTAGGCTTGCGTGCATGCATGTGTGTACGTGCTTGCACGTATATGATTGCATTTGGTTAACTTGTGCACACTTTTTATGATTGGCTCGCGTCTTGCAACCTCTACATTCAGATGTCTAAAAGATGGGGATAAACTGGGAGCGAAATCCTCCCAACCCCACCCCCACCTCTCCCCTACAAAGAGCCAAAGCCGAATCTGAAAGCTTTCCTCAAAAATTCGAATTCATCCCAAACAGGTAGATTGATCGATTACGTTTCAGAGACAACTGTATAACTTATAGACATATTATAATGTGGAATAGAAACAGAAGAAAGCACACACGCGCACACACAAACACGCGCGCAACACACACACACACACACACACACACACACACACACACACACACACACACACACACACACACACACACACACACACACAAGCGCGCGATGAATTAGCATTATGACTTATATACGAGTCTTCTTTACGTACTGTGATCTAAAGATGCTTTTGGCATACTGAACAGAATAATTTAAGTTAATAACAGTATACTGCTTTCGATATACTTCTTCAAAATAATTATTCAGTCCATGCACATTAGTTCGTATATTGCTTTTTCTGTTTATCTCTTTTTACATAATACATTGTATAATTACAACTGTGGGAATTATTTTCTGCTCACTGTCTGTGTTCGGAAGCAGCATATTTTTTTTCTTCATTCCAAACGTCGTTCCGATGACAAGTGTTTTGTTTTGTTTGTTTTTGTTTAATGTCCATTAACTACTTGGTGATAAGGACACACCCGCATTCAAACCAACATCTCTCTCTCTCTCTCTCTCTCTCTCTCTCTCTCTCTCTCTCTCTCTCTCTCTCTCTCTCTCCTCTCTATATATATATATATATTATATATATATATATATATATATATATATATATATATATATCTGTTACTGTGTCTGTATCAATTAGTTCTGTACGCTGACTATCTGTTCTTTCCGTATGTGCTGCTCTATCCTTGTTTGTTCTTCCATAGTGTCCGATATATATTTTATATCCAGCATCTTCTCATCATCACTGACCTATGCATTTTTGAGCGCTTATCTTGACAACGTGTGTGTGTGTGTGTGTGTGTGTGTGTGTGTGTGTGTGTGTGTGTGTGTGTGTGTGTGTTGTGGTGTGTGTGTGTTGTGTGTGTGTGTGTGTGTAAACACGCGCCTCTATGTGTATGTTGTGTGCACGTGCACAAAGATCTTGTATAAACCCTATACACTCGACTGCTTTCACTGATTCTATATTGTTCTGTTTCCTGATTGTATCCAAACAGTTTGTTTTCGAATGTGGATCTCAGAATTACGCTTTTTGTCCAATAATGATGTCTAAACTGTAGATAATACTGTTCCTTGCCAGTTTTGTACGTGCGATGTTTTTCAACATGCTGATACTTAGATTACTTCTAGTTTTCCAAGATCATCTATATACCTGCTTCTACGACCTAGTTTTGTACACTGGTCCCTATACATGTCTTTGAAGCATTCTGTATTTCGGACATTTTTTAGTGAATTTGTCTCTGACAATCATCATGCTTCTACCTACTATGGGGAGTACACGTGTGATCTGAGTACATTTCTTCTTCGTTGTCAAAACGCTCAGGCAGCAAGTATCACTGTCTGCCAAATGAATGAAAGTGCGTTGTGCTGCCATTAAGCACCTGGCAAGTCGGGCCTAGCGCTTCCGACTTCGATGTGGGAGAGAATTGTTTTATCTTAAGTCTTTCTGACAATGGAGGCAGGAGATAGGACCATTTGATTTGATGATTTGACGGCACTATTTTAAAAAAAAAAAACGGACTCAGTGTCTCTTGGGATTGTGAAAGATTTGATGATGGCAGATGTGATTCTAATGATCCTTGTTGTTATTGTTGCTGCTGCTGTTGTCATTACTGTTGTTGTTGGGCGTTCCAAAGTTACACCCCCCCCCCCCCCCCATGATATTATTCACTCTGTTTTACCCGGGAATCACCGTGAGACGCGTAAGCACACACCAAAAGAGACGTTTTGCGTGTACGACTGTTTCTCACGTACGTACCTCACCATACAGGCAGCCATACTCCGCCTTCAGAGGAACTTCTTGTCTCCTCCCTCTTTAAACGGAAGAGTACGGGCTGTTACGCTAGCAGCTGGTGACATGGATGAAGACAACCCCAACACAACACGTTCCAAACCATAACAGCGCATCAACGTATACCTTGGCACTTCTTCTTCTTCATGTGCCAGGTCTGTTGCAGACATCGGCGATCATGGCCTTCCATTCCTCTCTGTTGTCAGTTCTCCTGATGAGTTCATTGTTGGGGGATTCTTTCCTCGTTGCGTAGCTATTCAGACTGTCTGTGTATTTTGTGCGTTGTCTTCCTCTGTCTTTGGTACCACAAATCTTTCCACACAATATTTGCTTTTCTATTCCGTC
>CM054142.1:44282446-44284946 GCA_028751875.1 Rapana venosa
AAGAAGAAAAACAAGCTAAACAATTTAGCCCTCAACTTAAAAAACAACAACAAAATAGCAAAACACAATTTATCTAGGAAAAACAAAGTGTCTTCCTGCTTGACACAACTGAAGGCAGGCACGAACGCAGGGCACGCGAGGTTTAATACGCATGCACGCACGTGTACATCCCAGACCGCGCATGCGCTACACTTACATACGCGCACGCGCACACACACACACACACACACGCTTGAGAGCACAATTTTCTTGAAAGAGTGAGAGAGAGAGAGGAAAAGTAAGCGGGACAGAGAGCGAGAGAGAGAGAGAGAGAGAGAGAGAGAGAGAGAGAGAGAGAGAGAGAGAGAGAGAGAGAGAGAGAGAGAGAGAGAGAATGACAATGACAAATTCTTTTATTTCGAGGATAATGAATAAGCACACATGTGCTTTTTTACATCCAGTCCCCGCCCGTTAGGGATACATCTTAACAATAATAACCCAATACTTATACAGTCTCACAATAAAAACAAGGGGAAATAACCCTTTTCAAAACAGCTCCCCCCCCAACAACCCTCCCCCCCCCCCCCAAAGCAAGCAATTAAAAGAAAATCCTAAAAATACCCCACCCCTACCCCCACCCCCAAAAAAACTCTAACCAAAACAAACAAACAAACAAACAAAAGAGAAGAAAAAACCAAACCAACAAAAGATGATAAAAAAGAGAAAAACAGACAAACAACAACAACAAGAACAAGAGAGGAGAAGTGAGCGGGACAGAGAGCGAGAGAGAGCGAGACAGACAGACAGACAGAAGGAAGGAAAGAGAGCGAGAGAGACAGACAGACAGAAGGAAGGAGAGAGTGAGAGACAGACAGACAGACAGACAGAAGGAAGGAGAGAGAGAGCGAGACAGACAGACAGACAGAAGGAAGGAGAGAGAGCGAGAGAGACAGACAGACAGAAGGAAGGAGAGAGAGCGAGAGAGACAGACAGACTGAAAGAAGAGAAGGGGCGAGAGGGACAGACGGGCAGAAGGAAGGAGAGAGAGCGAGACAGACAGACAGACAGAAGGAAGGAGAGAGAGCGAGAGAGACAGACAGACAGAAGGAAGGAGAGAGAGCGAGAGAGACAGACAGGCAGAAGGAAGGAGAGCGTGAGAGAGAGGCAAACAGACAGAGACAAAGAGAGACAGACAGAGACAGAGATGGACTGAGAAGGTAGGACAGAGACAGACAGGCAGCAAGGCAGAGACAGGCAGACAGTAGAGAGGACAGAAGTGGTGGGAACAAACAATTCAGTATTTTAGATGCTTACACTTGAGCTGAAGCCTCTCTCTCTCTGTCTCGCTCTCGCTCTCTCTCTCTCTCTCTCTCTCTCTCTTTCTCTCTCTCTCCCTCTGTCTCTGTCTCTCTCTCCCCGCTCTCGCTCTCTCTCTCCCCTCTCCTCCTCTCTCTCTCGCTCTCGCTCTCTCTCTCTCGCCTCCCTCTCTCTCTCTTCGATCCCCCTCTCTCTCCCCTTCTCTCCCCCCCCCCATCTCTCTCTCCCTCTCTCTCTCCCTCTCCTCTCCCCTTCTCCCCCCCTCTCTCTCTCCCTCTCTTTTGTCCCCTTTCTCTCCCCCCCCCCCCTCTCTCTCTCTGTCTCTGCGTCTCCTTACCGGGTGGGATGAGCACTGCCTGGTCTTCTCCTGTGCTTGTACATTTTGCAGGAGGCCTGCCCTGTAGCCTCAGCCGACACATTCCGCCTTCAGAGCAGCTCAGTATCATTGTACAGGTTGTACGCTGGCTCTATATTCCTGTTTCCGTAACCCACCCAACCACCACTGACACGATCTACAGGACCTTTAACGTCCATATTTGATCGTCTGCATGTATATACGCATACATATAAAACAAGAAATGAAGGCACTGGCAGGTCTGCACTTTGAAATTGATCTAGGAGATGGTAAAAATCCCCACCCTTAATTCACCAGACGCCGCTGACAGATTCAAACCCGCGACTTTGTGGACCCCCGAGATCGAAGTCGAACGGTCTTAACCACTCGGCTACAGCGTCCGTCAAGTTGAACCTCCTTCTTCATCAATAATAATAATAATAATAATAATAAATGGAACTTATATAGCGCTGTATCTTGCACAGACAAATCAAAGCGCTTGCACTCAACTCATTCTTACACAGTCATGCAACCAATAGCAAGTAATAGTTCTAACAAGTCCAAATGCACACACACAACACACACAACACACACACACACACACACACACACACACACACACACACACACACACCCAACACACACACACACGTTATCCCACTTTGGCAGGGTGATGGAATCTTTGGCTGTTGAAAAGCAGGGATAGCCATGAAATGAAACAGGAGAGGAAATCAAAGCCTTAGACAGCAACAATTGTCGTTTATTATTAATTATAAATTATGTTGTGTGAGCGAAAATGCATCGCGCTGCCGTTAAGCGCCTGACAAACCAGGCCCCCAGCACATCCTACTTCAGCATAAGAGAGAATAT
>CM054142.1:44289946-44307446 GCA_028751875.1 Rapana venosa
TAAAGAGAATAACAAAGGAAAGCAAGCAAGAAAGAAAAACAACTTTAAAAATACGACAGACAGAGGATAGAAGCACAAAAAGAAAAGAAAAATCTGACAAAAAGAAAGAAACTAAGTTAAAAGAAAAGAAGGAAAGAAAAGAAAAGGAAGGAAGAAAGAAGAAAACGTGGGGAGAGGCAGGAAAAAGCCCTAGCAAGGAGTCTTATGGAAATTGCATTTCCTCTCTCAGTCCAATCGGTGCAACGGGCCACAGACCAACGGCGCCTCCTTCCCACAAAAAAAAAGACCCCCCGGGCAAAACTCAAACGTACACACACACACACACACACACACACACACACACACACACAAAACACACACACACACACACACGCGAGACAAAGAGGACCCAACCCGAAGCAGTAGCAACGACGACCAAAGAAAACGAGTGTGTGTGTGTGTTGTGTGTGTGTGTGTGTGTGTGTGTTGTGTGTGTGTGTGTGTGTGTGTTGTGTGTGTGTGTGTTGTGTGTGTGTGTGTGTGTGTGTTTGTGTGTTTGTGTTTGTGTGTGTGTGTGTGTGTGTGTGGGGTGTGTAATCAAAATATGCTATTTCCAAGGTTGTAGATGATTAAAATTTTTCTTTTTTCCCTCTTGTCCATGGCGCGCGCGCACGCCTGCTCTCTCTCTCTCTCTCTCTCTCTCTCTCTCTCTCTCTCTCTCTCTCTCTCTCTCTCTCTTTCACACACACACACACGAAGAGAGAGAGAGAGAGAGAGAGAGAGAGAGAATTATCAAGACAAAGAGCGGCTGAAAATACTGAAAATACTAAAGCAAAGCAATAGTAGAACTTGAGACAACTGACCAAAAAAACCCAAACAAAACCACTTACACAGACAAAACAGACCCCAAAAAAAAAGTCAGACAACTTAAGAGTCAAACAGGTAGACTCCAACTTACGGAAACTAAGAGTCAAACAGGTAGACTCCAACTTACGGAAACTAAGAGTCAAACAGGGAAACTCCAACTCAAGGAAAAAAACAGACAAAAGCAGCCCCTCACCCCCTTCCTTCAACAAAACCCCCCAAAACGGCAAAAGCAGATACATATCAAGACTTGCTGCACTGAAGCCATGGCCCTCACCTTGGGGCGTGTAGTCCACGTTCTGCATGTGGAAGACTCCGTTGCGGTAGACGATCTCCTGACAGATGACCCCGAAACTGTACACGTCCCCTTTCGGGCTCCCTTCCGGCGGACGTGACGTCATACGAAGCAGTTCCGGGGCCGTCCACAGTTTGCCTGGAGGAAATGTCCATGATATAACTTAAGGTTGCTTCTATTTGTTTTGTTTTCATTGATTTATCTTATGCTTTTTGTTTGTTGGGTCAGTTTGGTATGATTGACGATAGGTTGGTAATATGTTCTATTGCAGCAAAAAAAACAACCCTTTGTATTGCAATGTGTAACATTGTATTGTATTGCATTTTATACCATATTCAGTCACGGCAGATTTCTCTGCATCAAAAATTCAGGCCGCTCTCTCTCTCTCTCTCTCTCTCTCTCTCTCTCTCTCTCTCTCTCTCTCTCTCTCTTCTCTCTCTCTCTCTCAATCTCTCTCTCTCTCTCTCTCTCTCTCTCTCTCTCTCTCTCTCTCCTCTCTCTCCTCTCTCTCTCTCTCTCTCTCTCTCTCTCTCGCTCTGGTTAGAGCGTGTCGCCACCAGAGCAGCGCCACTCGATATTTCTTAAAAATAATATTTTCTGTTTACAAGTTTATCTGTTTCTTTGAGTGAATAGTTTTTTTCTTCAGAAGTTTGCCAGAGACAACGTAACTTCTTCGTGGGTTCCTTTACGTGTGCTGAATATGTAATACACACGGGATCTCTGTTTATCGTCTCACCCCAAACATTCAAGCCACCACTGGTGGTCAAAAGGATGGGGGTGGGGGTGGGGAGTTCCGAGTTCAAACGGTGATTAAACCTGCTACTTCTTGCTTTCTAGGCAGGTGCATTACCTCTAGATCCATTTCGCTTCGATTTGACTCTGGGCAATTTCTTTGATTGTCGATAGCCGGTTCATAATCATGTCTTAGGAAGAAATATTCATTTATATTGCTTAGGCGTTCAGTAATTGCTCTTCGATTTTTCTTTTGGTCCATTTATTTCATTGGCAACGGCCAGGTCATATGGCCTTATGAAGAAAATCTTGAATCATATTGCTTTGTTGTTTAACCATTCGTCTTCCGTTTGCGTGTCGTGGTCTTTTTCTATTTAGATGATTGCTTCAAGAAAATCTGTTATATTGCTTTGTTGTTCAATAATCCATCTTTGATTTACCCGTTGTGAGTTGTGTGTGGGTGTTTTTGTGTGTGTGTGTGTGTGTGTGTGTGTGTGTGTGTGTTGTGTGTGTGTGTGTGTGTGTGTGTGTGTGTTGTGTGTGTTGTGTGTGATGATTGGCAAGTTCATACGCCTTTTTCCTTTATACTCTCTTTACACGAGTGAGAAAGATTACTATACTTTATTGCCACTTTGATGCAACACTGGTCAACAATCATTATTAGCGCTATGCGTTACATCTGAAACCAAAAAAAAACAGTCTATCAGAAACCATAGAAAAGAAACAGACTGACAGAGACGGAGACAGAGACGGTGATAAACATAAATAATTATTGATAACCACGTACCACCATATATACCCACCAGAACTGTCATCCTCACTACCACTACCGCTACCGTCATCAAGACTATTATACTCGATATCTCGTTTTCACCATCACCAACCCCATCACCACCGTCACCATCTCCATCACATTTAGTATCGCCATCCCCGTCGTTCTTATCTTCATAGCCATCATCACTATCACTAGCCATCATCACTATCACTTGCCCAGGCCCAAACCTATCTCCGTTATTGCTGTAGTCGTTCTTATCTTCACAGCCATCATCACTATCTCTTGCTATTCAAACCTATCTCCGTTGTTGATGTAAGCGAAGTGCCATGGCTTACAGTACAATGTTGTTATGTCTTGAAATATTATTTTCAGATTTTCTACATCCATGACAAAGCTCCTAGCATAACCTCAGCTTAAAATCTCACCCACGCTGGCAGGACGGTTAAGACGTCCACCTGCCCAACAAGTAAACAGTGAGGTTCTGGGTTCGATTCCCCCCAGCCTTGCCCTTTCTTCCCAGTTTGACGAGAAAGTCGAACTGAATGTCAAAGTCCTTCGGATAAGACTACAAACCGCGGTCCAGTGTGTAAATTCAGGCAGAACATCTTGCGCACAGGCTAAAACCCGTTCCGCTTTCCACAAGAGTAGGCCATTTTGTGCCGGTAGGAGTGGAAAACATTTTTTTTTAAAATGCGTGTACATAGGTGTCGCGTCCAGACACCATCCCCGAAATCGGAATACGGCTACCTAGATGGTGGTGGGTGGGTAGGTGGGTGGGGTGGGGGGGGGGGGGGGGTTAAGTTGCATGCGCAAAATCTCACCATTGGTGAACCTCAGAGCTCTAGCCGAGGAACGACAACACGTAACCTCATCCGAAGAGCTGTCAGAGGAGTGCATTCAGTCCCAATGCCCAATAGGTAAAGGTAAAGGAGTCCCAAAATCTAAACGGTCGTAGGGGGAGCGAGGCGTCAGAGACCTCACTTCTCTAGGGCCAGCATATTGAGGGCGGCGCCCATCTCCTCTCCCTCGCTGCTTTACCTTCCCTGACCCTAAAGAGGGCAGGTACCCATTTACAGCTGGGTGAACTGGGGGAACTGTACTGAAGCCAAGGCGCGCTAACGGTCACCCATCCAAGTGGTAACCACGCTCGACGCTGCTTAACTTGGCTGGGGGAAAGCGAGTGCTCCGACCACTGAGCTATCCCGGCCCAATGCCACCCACCCAAAAATTACTCTAAACTGTCACTTCAACGAAAACTTGAACCCATACCCTCAAATACGTCATACCACGATTCGGGTTCAATCCAGTAGGCTACCACGCTTCCTTGACACGCCACATCCACACTCCCCATTTATTTTATGCCCGACACTTTTCTCCCCTCCCATCCACTACACCGTGAGTCGTTGTGAGGGTGCTAGTCTTTTTGGATGAGAAGACAAACCGTGGTCGTAGGAACACACGTTATTCTAGTGAGCGTTAAAGAACCCACAGCAGCAGGAGAGTTGTCCCTGGGCTAAATTCTGTCGGAAAAAAGCCACTCTAATTAGGAAAACAAACACACATGCTGACAGGGCCAAAAAAACCCCAACACACAAAGTAATGGGTGGAGCTGCGCTGTTTTTTGTGTGGCGACACGTTCTCCCTAGGGGAGAGCAGCCCGAATTTCACGCAGACAACTCTGTCGTGACTTAACAAACAACAACAACAACACACAGTGAAGTCCAATCTTTCTCTCTCTCTCTCTCTCTCTCCTCTCTCTCTCTCTCTCTCCTCTCTTCTCCTTCTCTCTCTCTCTCTCTCTCTCTCTCTCTCTCCCCTTTTATATATAGAACCATAACTAAATGCATTAAATACTGGATTAAACTTATCAGGCTTCCTATGTTAAACATAAACAGACAAGCTACGAGATGCTGCTTAATACAACATAATAATGGTAAAGTACACTGGCGACTAAAGTAAAAGATCTTTGACGATAAATGGATTTGGTATTGTTTGGCTATGCCAGGGGTGGGTTATGAAGAACAGTTTGTTAGAGAATTGAAAGATAGACTTATTTTATGTTTTCATCAAAACTGGCATGAACAGTTAATGTCTAGTGAAAAATACACTTGGTACAGCTCCTTTAAAGATGCGTTTGGTCCAGAACAGTATCTGATATCGTTAACTAATAAAAGGCTTGGAAGTAATTTACTAAAATATAGGCTAAGATTGTGTGGTCTTTTGAACTGCAAACAATGGTATATTACAGCAGAGACAGACAACAACTCTTGTCCAGCATGTGGAGAAGAAGAAGAAGACGAATTTCATTTTTTGTTTGCTTGTAGAACTTATCATGACATTCGCCAAAAAATTGCTTTTTTGACAAACCCAACCAACAGGTCCACCAATCTTGTACAAAAGGTGTTATCTTCAAATAATATGTCCGAGCTTAAATCTTTAGCAATATTATATAACGCAGGCTCTAGATAAACGTAAGCAGACTATGAATGAAACGGATCCTATACGTAATAACTGAAAATATTGGTTGGCATTTATCTGGACTTTGGATTATTACTCATGTCCTTTTCATATTCATTCCTATGTTAATATGTTACTTACAATTACCCCCTTTGACTGATGGGCTTGTAGCTTTTGTCAAATAAAATTCGTTCATTCATTCTCTCTCTCTCTCTTTCTCTCTCTCTCTCTCCCCTCCTTCTCTCCCTCCCTCCCCGTCTCTTCCTTCTCTCTCTTCCTCTCCTTCTCTCTTCCTTCTCTCTCTCTCTCCCTCTCCCTCCTTCCCCCTCTCTCTCCTTCTCTCCCTCTCTCCCCCTCTCCCTCCCTACCCCCCTCTCTCCCCTCTCTCCTCCACCTCCCTCTCTCCTTCTCTCCCTCCCTCCCTCCCCCTCTCTCTCCTTCTCTCTCTCCCTCTCCCTCCCTCTCTCTCTCCTCCTCCCTCTCACTCTCCCTCCTCCCCCCTCCCCTCTCCCTCCCCCTCTCTCCTCCCCCTCTCCCTCCCCCTCTCTCTCTCCCCCTCTCTCCCTCCCTCCTTCCCCTCCCCACACCCCCCTCTCTCTCTATCAGATCTATGTACAGCCATTCATCCAGCCAGTGATTGACACTCACGCTGATACCAGGCGAAGGTCTCTTTCTCCGCCTCGTCCTGGCAATGCTGACGCAAGTGGTGCAGGCCAAAGTCGGTGATCTTGACCACGAAGCGACTGTCCACCACGCAGTTGGTGCTCTTCAGGTTCCCGTGACTGTGGATCTCCGTGCTGTGTAGGTACGCCATGCCCTGTACGCGCACACACACACACGCACACACACGCATATACATATGCATATGCATATACATTATCTTTTTTTTTCTCGCTTTTTTTTCTTTCTTTAGATAGATGGCTTGATGAAAAAAACCAAATGCACTGCTTATTCAATGTACCATCTGAAAATAAAAGTTTGACTTTGACTTTGACTTTGACGCACGCACGAGCGCGCGCACGCACATGTTCACAGACCCCGGATGCCAATACCAAATCTTTTAATATTAATATCAAAAGGGCGAGAAATTCATATGGGTTACGAGCAAGCATAGCCTAAAAAACAAGCAACAAATTAATAAACTTTAAAAGAGCGCAAATCAGCATCACGGGCCCAGGCAACCATGACCCCACTTTAACACTTTTTCATACACATATGGACACATGCATACATATATATAAAAGTAAAGGTAAAGGTGTCTCATAACCTATAAGGTCGTAAGGGAGCGAGGCGTCAGAGACCTCACTTCTCTAGGGCCAGCATATTGAGGGCGGCGCCCATCTCCTCTCCCTCGCTGCTTTACCTTCCCTGACCCTAAAGAGGGCAGGTACCCATTTACAGCTGGGAACCGTACTGAAAGCCATGGTGGACGAACGGTCGATCACCCACCCAAGAGGTAACTATGTTCAACCCTGCTGAACCTTAGCTGGGGATGGGGGAGGGAGGGGGGGAGAGAGCGAGTGCTCTGACCACTGAGTTATCCCGTCCCCCGTAAACTGGTCATTTTAAGAAGAAGAGACAAAGGTTGCGTTGTCAAACTGCATGGATAACTATCTTTGAATAAACCACAGAAACAAGAGTGTTGACAATAACACATGAGAATAATCGTAATAGTCTGATGTTGATGATGACTTTACTCCTACTGTTTCTGCTGCTGCTATTGTGCTGCAAGCACACACAAAACACGCCACCCCCCCCCCTCCCCTCCCCGCCCCGCTACACACATACTTCCTTTCCCACTCATACATATTCTCTCTCTCTCTGTTACATACATACACACACACATGCACACACACACCACACAAACGCACATACACTAATGTACTAACACACACCTATACACACACAATAACACACACATACACACACGCGCGCGCACACAAACACACACACGTACGCACATACACACGTACAACACACCACACCCACACACACACAAACACACACACACACTTTCTCTCTCTCACACACACATGGACACACACACACACACTCTCCTTCTCTCTCTCTCTCACACACACCAACACTCACACACACAACATACACACACGCACGCACGCACGCACGCACGCACACACACACACACACACACACAAACACACACACACACACACACACAAACACACATACACACACACACACACACACACACACACACACACACACACACACACACACACACACACACACAAACACACACACACTCACACACACACACACAGCATCACTAACCCGCACGATGTCTTGCATGATGGAGTAGCGGAACATCCAGTCCAGCTTGATCTCATCGTTCTCCAGCACGTCCTGACCCACAGACACACAGGAAAATGCATAAACACACTGACAGGCACACAGACAAATGCATAAATACACTCACAGACACACAAATGCATAAATACACTGACAGGCACACAGGCAAATGCATAAACACACTGACAGACACACAAATGCATAAATACACTCACAGACACACCGACAAAGGCATAAACACACTGACAGACAAACGCATAAATACACTGACAGACATACCGACCAATGCATAAACACACTGACAGACACACAAATGCATAAACACACTGACAGACAAACGCATAAATACACTAACAGACACACCGACAAATGCATAAACACACTGACAGGCACACCGACAAATGCATAAAAACACTGAAAGACACACAGACAAATGCATAAGCACACTGGCATACAGTGTGGAATGCAGGTGAAGATAAAAAAAACCACCGGAAAAGAAACAAAACAGGACAAAAAGATGTGTAAGTCAGTAGACTTACATTTAAAGCAATACGTAAACCCCCCCTCTCTCTCTCTCTCTCTCTCTCTCTCTCTCTCTCTCTCTCTCTCTCTCTCTCTCTCTCTCTCTCTCTCTCTCTCACACATACACATACACACACACACACACAGACACTCACACACACACTCACACACACACACACTCACACACACACACTCACACACACACATACACACACACACTCACACACACGTACACACACACACACACACACACGTACACACACACACACACACACACACACAACAGACAGGCACACACACACACACACAGACAGGCACACACACACACACACACACCACACACACACACACACACACACACACACACACACACACACGTACACACACACACACACACACACAGACAGGCACACACACACACACACACACACACACACACACACACACACACACACACAGAGGCATATGCACAGTCATTTAGATACAATTCAAGCGAGCTTGTTCGAAACAAATTCACTAAAATCTTAACCTGGAAAATACAACGACCCAATATCAACTAAAACAAGATATCACTTGCCTCATTTACCTCTGTGTGTGTGTAGGGAGGGGGATGTGTGAGAGAGAGAGAGAGAGAGAGAGAGAGAGAGAGAGAGAGAGAGAGAGAGAGAGAGAGAGAGAGAGAAGAGAGAGAGAGAGAGAGAGAGAGAGAGAGAGAGAGAGAGAGAGAGAGAAGGTTTTACGTATTGCTTTAAGCGTGCGTGCGTGCATGCGCGCGCGCGCGCGTGTGTGTGTGTGTGTGTGCCTGCGCGTGCGCGTGTGATCATTTTTCTATTCATTTTTTTCTATCTCTTATTTCGCGGATAAATGGAATGAGCACTCACATGCTTTTTTTTTTTTTAAACCATTCAATCTCCCGTGTACATGCAGTTTGGTAAATTGTCGTTCCTTCCTACAGGCACAAAGACCTTCCTCTTCCAAAAGGTGGAGCAGGTTTTAACGTGTTCTGCAGTGTGTGTGTGTGTGTGTGTGTGTGTGTGTGTGTGTGTGTGTGTGTGTGTGTGTGTGTGTGTGTGTAAGCGTGCGTACAGGCCCGCGCGCGCGCATGCATGCTTTTTTCCCTATACTACTATGTTTCTCCGCACGCTTCTGCATATGTGTTCGCTACCTCATATCCTTTTACCCTACATTTTCAGTTTTACCACCTTTTCACATTTCATCTCCCCCTAGCGCTCTGCGATCACACTTTAACGGGTGTACACATTTTTATGCGCATTATAAATCACCAGCTTCAATCATTCATTCATCGCAACAACAACCTTTGAAACGAGAAGAGAAGACCTGACGTACACAATTTCATGTTGAGAACAAGATGTTCTTGTTTTTTCCTGCGTGGGGGTGATTAAAGGGGTCTTTGATGTCAGGACTTAGCACAAAGGGGCACATGGCGCCATTACAATGGGATGAGGGGTCAGGGAATGGTGTGCTTCCTTGTAGAGGGGCTGGGGGGTGGGGGTGGGTGGGAGGGGGGTGGATGGGTTGGTTACAGTGCATCTTCTGGAAAAGAGGCCACAATGGCTGCGCATTTTGACAGGTTTGTCTGTCCCCTCTATGTCCTTCTCGTTATCTACGTCTGTCTCTTGCAGTCGTTTCACACCACTCGTTTTTGCGAGGAGCTAAGGCCTGTGATGAATAAAGTGTAGGTCTTCTCTCTGTGTGTCGCTCTGTCTCTGTCTCTTTCTCTCTGTCTCTCACTCTCTCCGCCTATCTCTTCTATACACTTAGATGACCCACGCATATGCACGTAAAACAATCACATTTACTGACAGACACACAGACAGAAAATGCAACAGTTTTTTGTGTTTTTGTTTCTAGTAAAACAAAAAAAAGCAACCCCCCCCCCTCCCCCCCCCCCAAAAAAAAAGAAGAACCCCCCAAAAAAGGAACAACAAACAAATTAAGTAATTTTCGCCAAGTTTGTCTTTTTTGATTTAATAAAATTTAAACCCAAATCTTAAAAAAAATTCCTCTCCTTCCCCACCCCCCCCCCTAAACACACGCACACACACACACACACAAACAGAAGATGAAAAAAAACAACCCAAACAATCCCAAACTCCAAAAAGCTACCCCCTTCCTTCCCCTCGAAAAGATAAAAGAAAAGAGAAAAAAAAGAGAAAAATCCAATTTTCCTCCGCTAAGAGAAAAACGAGCAAGGCGGTGATTACTACTGTCATCATGTACACCATCTCTTATAAGTAGCGCGCCAACCGTTTAACTTAAACAATCAAAAACACAACCCAACAACAACTTTGAAGAGCTATCTTTGATGTAGGAACTTGAAGACAAAGGACCAGGTCTTTGCAGTAAGCCGCGAAAGAGAGGGCTATTGAAACGAACGTGGCTGATTTGAAATTAGCTGTTGAGAGGTTGGGATTTAAAAAAAAAAAGTTCAAAAGGGCTTTTTGTCTCTTAGTTGTGTGTGAGTGCATGTGCCATGGTAATTAATAGTAATGCCGGAGTTTGTGTGTGTCCTTGTTGAACTTTAGTCTGTCCGTCTCTCTTTCAGAGAAAAAAAAAAAAAAAAAAAAAAAAAAAAGGGTGAAAGGGTGGCGCAGCGCTAAGTGGCGACGCGTTCTCCCGCTCTCCCCGGGGAGAGCAGCCCGAATTTCACAGAGAAAAATCTGCCGTGACTTAAAGTGGTATGAAATAAAATCTGAGCGCTTTGATTTGTTGCTTTACAAGATTCAGCGCTATATAAATTCCATACATTATTAATTATTATTATTTCCCTCCGCCATCTTCCATCTCCAACAGAGCAAAGAGAGAGAGAGACAGAGAGAGAGAGAGAGAGGGAGGGAGGGAGAGAGAGAGAGAGAGGGAGAGAGAGGAGAGAGAGAGAGAGAGAGAGAGAGAGAGAGAGAGAGAGAGAGAGAGAGACAAAGAGAAAGAGAGAGAGAGACAAAGAGAGAGAGACAAAGAGAAAGAGAGAGAGAGAGAGAGAGAGGGAGAGAGAGAGAGAGAGGAAGGGGGGGGGGGGACATATTAGGCTACAGATCAAAAACTCTTCAAAACATTTTGGACGGTAAGGTTTTTTGGTTTTGTGTGTGTGTGTGTGTTGTGTGTGTGTGTGTGCTCTCTCTTACTGACAGACAGACACCCATACACTTACTCCCACACACACACGCGTGCATCCCCAGCCCCCCCCCCCCCACAAGCCCCCCTCCCCCTCCTCGCCCCTCTCCCACACACGCACGCCGATGACGTCAAACATAACTGGACTTTAAGTAGAACCGAACATTGGCCCTAACATTTATTGCTCCATTTTGAAAGTCTATTCCCCTTTTGTTTCATTTCGCAAGATCTGATGTTGAAATAGATGTTTTTTCAAAAACTCAAACAAACTGCTAACTACATTCAAGCGATTGTTTCGCCAATGTCCTCAACTTGTCAGTTTACGTGCACACACCAAAACGAAAGCAACAACAAAACGTGACAACTCCATCACCATTATCTGTCATTATTACTGTTTAAGATCGCCGTTCTTTTTTTTTTCTCCTCCGTTATTATGTTCTGCTCCTTTTGTCTGTCCATTATTGCTAAATTGTTCTCTTTTCAACTCTGACATAAACGGAGTTCAAGTACATAACAACAAAGAAAACAACAACACAAAAGAGGCCAAGAAAAGGGTGAGGAAGATTTGCTTGTTTGTAAAACATTGGTTCATTCACTTGTAACAAGTTGCCAATAACGAGTGTAAACTTTTCTGAAGATTAGGCATCGAGTTTTGCGTTATTGTTGTTGTTGCTGTTGCTGTTGTTGTTGCTGTTATTGTTGTTGTTGTCGGACGTTCCCTAGCCTGACATCCAGCTGGTCCACCCATGTGCATGCACGCTGTCTCCCTCATCTAACCTGGAGAATCACCGTGAGACCATACATACGCACTGGATGAGAAATTTCCGCATGCAACCGTTTTCATGTCCGACCATTTTAGGCATCCGCATTCCGGCTTCTCGCTCGCGCGTGTTGTTTTTGATGCTATCTTTCGTCAGCTCTCTTTCGCAGCTTCTCTGAGCACGTGCGTACTTGCGTTCGTCCGTGTGGACCTGTGTGGGGTCTAACGACACGCAGTCAGATACAGCCCCGTTCTACAGTGTCTGCAAATGCTCCGCTGTCTTTTTCGCCTCAAGAAAAGGTGTTGCGGTCCTGACCAAGTGACAACGCTATGAAAATAATAATAAAAATTAAAAAAATAATAATAATTTTTAAAAAAATAATGTATGGAATTTATATAGCGCTGAATCTTGTAAAGCAACAAATCAAAGCGCTCAGATGACATGATTAAAATTTTTTTTATATTATTTTATATCGAGGATAATGGAATAAGCACTCATGTGCTTTTTTTTACATCCAGTCCCCATGTGTATGCGGTTTTGTTAATTTTGTCATCTGTTCCCACCGGCACACAATGGCCTACTCTTTCGAAAAGCGGAACAGGATGTAACGCGTGCGCAAGATGTTCTGCGTGCGTTCGCACACGGGGCCTCGGTTTACAGTCTCATCCAAAGGACTAACCAAGTTCCTGACCAAGTGACAACGCTATGAAAAATAACACGTCTACTCTGGTGACTTGTCCTCGGTACAATCAAGCGTACCCCCCCCCCCCCCCCACCCACCCACCCAAAAAAATATAAAGAGAGAGAGGGAGAGAGAGAGAGGGAGAGAGAGAGAGAGAGAGAGGGGGAGAGAGAGAGAGAGAGAGAGAGAGAGAGAGAGAGAGAGAGAGAGAGAGAGAGAGAGAGAGAGAGAGAGAGAACTCGAACTCGAAAGATTTATTCACAAAAAGGCCATTGACCCAAACATGAAGGGGGGGGGGGGGGGGGGGGGGGGGGGGGGAGGTGTTGCCGAACTGCTTAGTATTTTAGTGAGAAACATAGGGAAGCACAAAACCCCCCAAAATGTCATTGTATATCCAGAGAGAGAGAGAAAGAAAGAGAGAGAGAGAGAGAGAGAGAGAGAGAGAGAGAAGGGGAGGGAGGGAGAGAGAGAGAGAGAGAGAGAGAGAGAGAGAGAGAGAGAGAGAGAGAGAGAAAAGAAGAAATAAAGCTCGGCTGATAATGATCACTCCATATTTTTTATATCTTTCTTTCTTTCTTTCTTTCTTCTTATTTGATAGGGTGGATTAGGTACGCTTACAAAAAGGAACGCACCTCGAGTTGAAGATCGCCATTATTTTATGTTTCGTGTTCACTCCTTCGCCTTTCCGTCATCAACTATTTCTGCTTCCTTAGAGGATGCTCTCGGTTTTCGATTTCGCCCTTTGTAGCGTCGCACGGATAGCCTGTCTGGTAGGATTTCCACATAAAGACCACCTCTGTTACTTCTGTGCTTATATATATATATACATATATATATATATATATATACATATACATATATATATATACATATATATATATATATATATATATATATATATATATATATATATATATATATATATATATATATATATAAACGCGGTGAAAAACAGACTATACAGCAGCGTCAAATGTCAATGCTCATTTCTTTGTTCAATTCTTGTCCTCTTTTCTTGGTTTGACTTCTTCCTCAACTCCTTGAGGATTCATTTGAGAACTGCACGGGATTTTTTCCCCACAAGTAGTGTTTCATGGACAAACTGAACCCAGCGGAGTCCATCTCTTTCCAGGTAACAGGATGCATGCTAGGTATGTTCGAACCCTCCCCACCACCAACCATAGCTGGTCTACCCATCCACGAAAAAAAAGCAGAGCTTTAACGTGTGCGCAGGATGTTCCGCACGCGTTTCACAACACACAGCTTTAGATTATTAGTTTCACCCGAAGGACTTTTTCAGGGGAGTGGGGTCAGTACCAACGTAAAACTGCAGAGGGAAAAGTTAAACAACTCCCAGGATCAGGTGCTTGAGCAGAGGAGACTCGAACCTAGGTCCTCAGTTACCGTCAATGCACGAGGTGGAAGCTCTAACCACCAGGCTATCTGATCCGCCAGAAAGTTTGTATTTCTTCAGGAAAAACCAGAACGGTTTGAAACAGGTTTTCATTTTAGCTTTGGCCCCGGGGGTAGGGGTGGTAGGTGGGGTTGTAAGATAAGGACACATACAAAACACAACAACGAAGTCCTTCGGATGAGACTATAAACAGAGGCCCCGTGTGCGAACGCACGCAGAACATCTTGCGCACAAGTTAAATCCCGTTCCGCTTTTCGTAAGAGTAGGCCATTGTGTGCCGGTGGGAACAGATGACAATTTACGAAACCGCATACACATGGGGACTGGATGTAAAAAAAGCACATAAGTGCGTATTCCATTATCCTCAATATAAAGAATAAAATAAAAAATAAAAAATAAATTTAAAAAAAAAGAAGAAACTCCAAAGAAAGAAACCGAAAGTTTTAGCCGATAACAACGGTTGTTCATGTTTTGCTCTCTCTCTCTCTCTCTCTCTCTCATCTCTCTCTCTTCTCTCTCTCTCTCTCTCTCTCTCTCTCTCTCTCTCTCTCTCTCTCTCTGTCTGTCTGTCTGTCTGTTTGTCTAGTCTGTTTGTCTGTCTGTCTGTCTCTCTCTCTCTCTCCCCTCCCTCCCCCCCCCCCTCTCTCTATCTCTCTCTGTCTGTCTAGTCTGTTTGTCTGTCTCTCTCTCCCTCTCCCTCTCTTCTCTTTAACTTTACAGAAAACGTAAGTGTCTTGTGTTTCAATCTTGAAAGCGTCCTTACAATGAGCACGATTAAAGAACTCTTTGATGCAACAACTTTACACATTTTGATGGCGGCCTGCAGTTAACATTTCTGCCAGAACATGTAAATCAACCATCGTCCTTCTTCTTTTGTTGTTATTCTTGTTGTTGTTGTTTTCGTTTTCACAATGACGCAAAACTAAAACCGTTTGTCCTGTGTTATGGCGTTCATTCAAAGTTTTTTCCAATCACAATCCATTCTCAAAGTTTCACACACGCACATAAGCATGCACTTGCATGCGTACCTGCACAAACACACATTTTTCACCGACCCCCCCCCCCCCCCCCCCCGACCCCCCACACACACCAACATCTCCACACCCCTAATGCACCAACACCCCGCAGTCACCAGGTTTTCAAATCTAGAAAGGTTGTCCGGGTACATTTGATAAAGCAAGTTCTTTGATGTAAGGACCGAACACAAAGAGGACAAAAACATGGCAGCATTGCTGTTAAAACTGTGTAATGGAATGAAAAGGGGAGACACCTTGTTGTACGCTTTTTATGGTAGCGATAAAAAAGCTTCGTGTTTTTGTTGTTTTTTTGGGGTTTTTTATGTGTGTGTGTGCGTGTGTGTGTGTGTGTCGTGGTGTATGTGTGGGTGTGTGTGTGTGTGTGTGTGTGTATTGTGGTGTTTTGGTGTGTGTGTGCGTGTGTGTGTGTGTGTGTGCCATGACAAAACTTTTGAGTCATTTGTGTTTTGTTTCCTCTCTCTCTCCCCCTCTCTTTGTCATGTCTCTCTGTCTCATTCTCTATCTCTCTGTCTCTGTCTCTCTCTGTCCTCTCTGTCTCTCTCTCTCCGTTTGTGTTTCGCGATTTTCTGTCTGTATGTTCCCTTTCTGTGTGTCTACTCTATCCTCCCCCTTCTTTCTCTTTGCGTATTTGTTTTTGCCTTTGCTCCCCCCCCCCCTCCCATTTCCCTCTCCTTTTCTGTCTGTCCTTCTCTCCTCTCCTCTCTCTCTCTCCCCTCTCCCCTCTCTCTCTTGCTTGACCTACCCTCTTTCTCTTGCTGTGTGTCTTTTTCCCTGGGTCTTTTTGCTTTCCCCCCCTATCCTTTTCTTGTCTCTGTCTCGGGTGCATTCTCCCAATTTTTCTGTGTTTAGATTTTCTTGATCAAATCCCGGGTCCCTCTCTCTTTCCTCTCTCTCTCTCTCACCCCCCCCCCCTCCCCTCTCCTCTCTCCATTCCCCCTCTCTCATCTCCCCTTCTTCTCTCTCTCCTCTCTCTCTCTGTGTACCTTTTTTTTTGGAAAATATCGGTAAAATGATTCAGTGTTCATTTGCTATAATACCTCTTGCGCAATGTTGAAACGATGTATAGTTTATCCTTTCCCCTCAGGGGGGCAATGGCCTATACATGACGAAACTTACTGGTCTGTCGTCTGCCCTGTCTGTCTCTCTCTCTCTCCTCTCATTCTCCCCCTCCCCTCCCTCCTCTCCACTCTCTCTCTCTCACTCTCCTCTCTCTCTCTCTCCCCTCTCTCTCTCTCTTCCTGGTTTCTTGTCGTATTGTTGTTTTTAGTTGCACGATGCACTTGTTGTGATGCAACCAGAGAGCTGGTTTGGGGGGAAATGTGACGATCTCTTATTTGTGTTGTATATCATTTCCCTCGCTTGCCTTTTTGCCCTTCTCATTGAATGTATTGTGGCCAAGAGCCAATGTACCTTAAACACGTTCAGAGCTCAACTCTCTCTATATTTCTCTCTCTCCGCCCGCCCCCTCTCAACCACCCTCTCTCTCTCTCTCTCTCTCTCTCTCTCTCTCTCTCTCTCTCTCTCTCTTCCTCTCTCTCATATTCCATTTTCCCGAAAGAATTTGGGTTTTTTTCTGAATGCTCACCTGCCCTCTTTTCTTGTATGTTTCATTCATCTCAATTTACTCCTTCCCCCCTCCGTCTCTCCCTCACCTCTCCCCCCACCCCCTACCCTCTCTCTCTCTCTCTTTGCTCTCTCTCTCTCTCTCTGATCCACTCTCCAGACTCCCCTCTCCTCCCCAAAAGTCCTTCGGTAGACTATAAACCGAGGCCCCCGGTGCAACGCATGCAGAACATCTGCGCACACGTTAAATCCTGTTCCGCTTTTCGTAAGAGTAGGCCATTGTGTGCTGGTGGAACCCATAAAACAGAACTTAAACAAAACCTCATACACACGGAGACTGGATGTACAAAAAAACCCCAAAATAAGTGCTTATTCTATTATCCTCGATATAAAAGAATAAAACAAAAAAATCCCCTCTTCTCACTTTCTATCCATTTTGGACTCCCCAAAAAAAAAGAAAACAACAAAACCAAAACAAAACCCAAACCGCCACTGCCACACACATAAAAGGAAACACCACACACACACAACCAGGCGAGGCAGGTGGAAAAAACAAACACCAACACCACACCAGGAGGGGCAGACGAGACACACACAGTACCTGCAGGGATCCCTTGGGGCAGTACTCGGTGAGGATGCACTGGTCTGGAGGGTCTATGCAGGCTCCCCACGAACCTCACATGTGATCGTTCTGCGGGCCCCTTGATCTGTGCAAGCAGTAAAAGTATTTAACAAGTTATTTATTTGTATATGTTGGTTGATGATGTGATGAAGAAAGATGATGATGATGAGGAGGAGAGGAGAGGAGGATGAGGATGAGGATGATGATGATAAAGATGATAAAGGTGATGAATAAATGAGGTAGACATGAGGAGCAAATTCCCATGACATATGTAGGTGGCACTGTTTTAATCAGGATAGCATTGTGCGAATCGGGGTTAGCACTGTGTGAATCGGGGTAGAAATGAGGCAAATTC
>CM054142.1:44312446-44317336 GCA_028751875.1 Rapana venosa
TATGCATTTTTGTTCTTGAGCGGGTTTTTTGGTGACAGCCTTGTTTGGTTTCAGCCATCGGGTAAGACAACACAAACAAACAACAAAAAACAACAACAAAACGAAAGATCCCTAAAACATCTCTATCTTTTTCTCAAAGACTTTTCCTTCCCAAATTCAGACTGGGCTAAGGGGCTTGAACATGTATGTGCACGTTGTGGATTGTGAAGGAAAGCGACGTAAGGGGTCATTTTTCCTTCCCCACCATCCCTTTGTGTAGGTAAGAAGAGAGAGAGAAAGAGAGAGAGAGGAGAGAGAGAGAGAGAGGGGAGAGAGAAGAGAGAGAAGAGAGAGAGAGAGAGGGGGAGGGGGCCTATTGAGAGAGAGAGAGAGAAAAGAGAGAGAGAGAGAGAAGAGAGAGAGAGAGAAGAGAGGAGAGAGAGAAGAGAGAGAGAGAGAGAGAGAGAGGAGAGTTCATCTAGTCGAGAGAAGTGACACTGATGAGGCATTTTTTTTCCAACTGCTGTCTCTTTTTACCCAGCTTCTCAATACTGTAAACTTGTTGTTGTTGTTGTTGCTGCAGCTGTTTCTGCTATTGTTGTTGTAGGAAAGTTCCACAACCTAACACACACCCGGGATTATGCAGAATATGCCCTCTGTCTCACACAACCACAACACCTTAAAAACAAAACTGGATTTATAAAATTTGAATAATTAATGATCTGTCGTTTTGAAGCATCTCGCCACAGAGAAAAGCCATACTCCGACTTCCGATGATTTCCATCCCCTCCTTAACGGAGAGTTAAGTTTGGCTTTACTAAGCGCTTTATCATAGATGTAAAAAAACCAACCCAAAACGAATAAACAAATTTGAAAAAACCGAGAAACCCCAGCAAATACAAATAAAAATGGTTTCTACAATTGAGAGGTAGGATTTTCTCTCTGCCTCTGTCTGTCTCTCTGTCTCTCTTTCTCTCTAAGGCCGAATGAAAAAAAAAAATATCGCATGCTTATTCTGTTACCCTTGAAAAATAAAGATTCATTCAAAAGAAAGATTTCCTCTCCTCTCTCTCCTCTCTCTCTCTCCTTCTCATCTCTCTCCCCCCATCTTTCTCTCTCTCTCCTCTCTCTTCCCCTACCTCCTTCCCTCCCCTACCCCCGAAACATTTCAAAAGCGCTACAACATTTTAATGATAATATAGACATTGGCGCTTAGCTTAACGTGTCAAGAACTTACGAGGGTTTTAGCCCGGGCCACTTATAAAAGCAAAGCGAAGGGCGACGATTCTATCTTCTTTTTTTTCTGACAAAAGGGGTCTCACACGAGACAGTCTGCTCTCTCTTCCCCTCTCACCTGCGTGTCTTTAAACCCCCGCCTCTCTCTCAACTCTCCCCACCCCCTTTACGACTGATTGTTGAATTTTTGGGTTTTTTTTGGAGGGGAAAGGGGGGGGGGGGGGGCCCATGTTGTTTGTTTGTTGTTCGTTTGTTCTCTGGGGAGAGGGGAGGAGAGGGAGGGGGAGCGTTTGTTTAACAGAATGCAGCCTACTCTCCACAACCCTGGAAGTTTTAAATATTTACTTTATTGTCAGTGTTTTTTTTTAACAAAAGCTGATTGTGTTTATTATTTCCCTTTTTTTTTGGGTCTTTTGTTTTGGGAAAGACAATTTTGTGTTTATTCTAAAGCTATTAAGTGACACAACAACGTCTAAGAGGAAAGAGCAGGGATGTTGAGAGAAAACAAGACAAAATACAGCATGTGCATTTTAGACATTTTGGCGTACCGAAGTGGGATAAAAAGGAATGTGTGTTTCAAAGTCACGAGAACCTTTCTATGAGAGCTGTTGAATCGCGTTAATATTCAATATCTTTGCTATATACAACGAAAAATTTGTTTTTTTATTACAAAGGCCTACCTCCCCCTCCCTACCCTAGCTCACACGCAGACAGAGACAAAGACATGCAAACACCCCACACGTACACGTGCAAACCACCACGCACACACACACACACACACACCAACACACACACACACACCACAAATACAAACACACAAACACACACAAACACGCACACAAACCACACAGGCACACAACACACACACTTTACTCCCTTACCCAAAAGATGATGAGAATGCAAGGCAGGTTTACACTTTCTTTCCGGTGTGTGTGGTGTGTGGTGTTGTGTTGTGTGTGTTGTGTGTGTGTGTGTTTGTGTCTGTCCCTTTTGTCCCGTCTCTGCTCTGTCCCTGGGCTCCCTCTCTCCTCTTCTCCTCTCACTTCTATCTCTCTCGTCTCTCACTCCCCTCCCCCCTCCCCCCCCCCCTCCCTACTATAGCAGACAATAACGTCAATTACAGTTTTGAACAAATAAGAAACGCAATTAGACCTCCCGTTTTCCTTTTTTCCTTACATAATTCACCCACTCTCCGTATAAATATTTCATTGGTTTTTCATGTTTTTCATTGTTCCTTGTCTCTTGTAGCTTTTGTGTCCGCGTTTTGTTTCTTTGTTTGTTTTAAATTTTATCTTTCAAACTGGTTTTTTTCAAAGCAATTTTCGTTGCTCTTCCCCCCCCCCCCCCCCCCCCCCCCCCTCATCTAACATCCATTATTTGCTGTATCTAATACGTTAACATGTCTGAAAAATGCATCATAAATCTCTGTCTTCACTTTATTTTTTCTTTCGTTTCCTTGTCGCTTTATCTTCTTTTGTTTATTATTTATTTCTTGTATTTTCCAACTGATTCTCTCGTTTTTAATTTGTGTGGTGTTTCTACGCTTGTCTTTTCAATAACTAACTGGCTTCTTTCTGTTTCCCGCTCTTCTCGTTGTATATTCAGAGTCATTAGAATATGTTTACCGTACTTCTCCCTCCCCCCCCCCCCCCCCCCCCCCACCCACCTCACACAACACACAAACGCTCTCTCTTTTTCTTTCTCCCTGAGTCCTCTCTCTCCCTCTCTCCCTGACTCTCTCCCCCCTCTCTTTCTCTCCCCCTCTCTCTCCCTGGCTCTCTCTCTCCCTCTCCCTGAGTCTCTCTTAGAGTCTCTCTTACATTGACTTGATATGTCCTCTCTGTAAAAGTGGTAAAGATGATGAATTACATTTAGTTCTGTGCTGTCCATTTCTTAAGGAGCTCAGAGATAAGTTTATTTCACCTAAATATTTTCGACAGCCTTGCACGTTCAAATTAACTTTGCTGATGTTGTTGTCCTCTGCAAGACATAACGATATTTGGAACTTGTCTCTCTTCCTTCACAAAGCCTTCAAGCTGAGAGAAATTGCAACATCATAGTTCATTATTATGATTCTCATATTGTTGATTGTATGCTTGTTTTTAATGTTTCTGATGAATTGGTTTTTTGTTCACTTTCCCCTTCATTATGGGCTATGGCCTAATGAATAAACATCCGAATCCGAATCTCTCCTCTCTCTCTCCCCCCTCCATCTCTCCCCCCCCTCTCTCCCTCCCTTTCTCTCTCTGCTTTTAAAAGGGTTAATCAAAAACAGATTACACAAATAATGGACATGTCCAAACTATATGCAGGGGAAACAAAAAGAGCATAACTATATAATTATTATAGTGTACCAGCCACTGGTACTCACATCTTAGCCTTTCTTACCGTTCCATCTTCTTGTCATTATTGCTTAGCTGGACTAGTCAACTGTGTACTCAACGGGAAGAACCAGCGGCTTCATAGTTTGTCTATTTTATTATTTATTAGAAAAATAAATTATTCTTTTATTTCGAGGATAATGGAATAAGCACTCGTGTGGTTTTTACATTTACTCCCCGTGTGCATGCACTTTTGTAAATGTTGTCACCCGTTCCAACCGGCACACAATTGGCCTACTCTTCCGAAAAGCGGAACAGGTTTTAACGTGTGCGCAAGGTGTTCGTTCAGAGTAGCTGAGCTAGTGTACATGTCATTATAACTACTAAACATAGCAAAAGTAACAACTACTGCAGCACCAACAACAATAACAACAGCCGATGTCGCTGCTGCTACTAGTGCTACTACTTCTGCGACGACGACAAATCTACTATCACAACAACTAATAGCACAACTGGCACCATCACTACTACTACTACTACTGCTACTGCTACTACTACTACTACTACTACTACTACTGCTACTACTACTACTGCTACTACTACTACTACTACTACTACTGCTACTACTACTACTGCTACTACTACTACTGCTACTACTACTGCTACTACTACGACTACGACTACTACTACTACTACTACTAAATGAAATTGATATAGCGCCATATCTTGTAAAAAAACAAATCAAAGCGCTATCACCATTCCACTATGACCATCATGTCCACAACCGTTTTTTTTTCTACTTCAAATGCTGCTACTGCCGCTGCTGCTGCTGCTTCTGCTGTCACAATCACCAGCACTATTGACCATCACTGAACCCAAGCTATCAGACCAGAATCCAAAGCCTTGTCTAAAAGTCAGACCGAGTTGTCTTTCATTCAGAAAAAAGCTACTTTGCACGGTTCTGCTATCTCTTGTGACCTAGAACTAGAAGAAAAAGAAAGAATTTGGTTGGGAGGCAGTTTTATTCTGGCTTGTTCAGCCTTCTCGTCTGCAACCTGACCTTATTGCACTCTGAAGGGGGAGGGAAAGGTGTGTGTGTTTGTGTACGAGTGTGTGTGTGCGTGTGTGTGTGTGTGCGCGCGCGCGCGCGCGCGTATGTGCGTGTGTATGCGTGTGTGTGTATGTGTGTGTGTGCGTGCGCGCGCAAGCGAGCGAATGAGTGAATGAGTGAATGAGTGTGTGTGAGAGGAGAGAGAGAGAGAGAGAGAGAGAGAGTGAGTGAGTGAGTGAGTGAGTGAGTGTGAGTGTGTGTGTGTGTGTTGTGTGTGTGTGTGTGTGTGTGTGTGTGTGGTGT
>CM054142.1:44317836-44320336 GCA_028751875.1 Rapana venosa
GTGTTTTTTATTATCATCTTTAATTATCATTATTTTAATAATTATTACAATCACCCATCAATATATCAGCATGTCATTATCTCATTCAACACTCAAAAGCGGGAGAGAGAGAGACAGACAAAGATAGAGACAGAGAGACAGACAGAAACAAACAACCAAACATACATACATACATACATACAGACAGACAAAACAGACAGAGACAGACAGACAGACAGACAGATAGCCTTTTCCCCCTAGAAAGACTTTTGTATAACAATTCTTTCCCCACACCAAAGTCAAGCTTAACAGCAGCACAACGCATTTTCGATTATATGTATAATATGCCGAACAGCCGTAGTTGCTGTCTGAGCGTTCGATGACAAAGAAAAAGAAAAAGAAGAAGAGACAGGACATTTCAAACTCGTGTAACATCTTAAGAACCTGGAAATGAGCTAAAATCTTCGGCGAAGAACAAAATAAAAAATTCCCAATTTTGTGGCCTTTCTCTTGTGTTAGTTTTTGGGAGGCCGAAAATAGGACGACACGTTTACAAAGAAAACAGAGCGAAATCACACGGTTTTTCTCGTTGATTTTTTTGTTTTAAAGGAAAGTTTGGGGTGGAGGTAGAGAGGGTGAGGGTAGGGGAAGGGAGGGGTGGTGGGTTGGTAGAGAGGTTTATCTTTAGGCTTGTGAGATAGAGAAAGAACAAAATCGGACAAGATCTGTGAAGGTAGAATTCCATTGTTTCGGGCTTTGTTTGGGAGTCGTAGTATTGTTATGAGTGCTAATGGTTTGAATGGTATTGCATTTGTCCTGTGTTGTTGTATGATTTCGTTAGTTACTGTCATTGGTGCTGTGTTGAGCTGTATGGGTGAAGACGTTGAGCTGTTATTGATGTGTGTGTGTGTGTGTGTGTGTAGTGTGTGTGTGTGTGTGTGTGTTGTGTGTGTGTGTGTGCGTGTGTGGTGTTTTAATGTAGTGAAGTTGGTGTAGTGTAATAAATAAGATAATAATAAATAATAATAATAATTATAAAATATGGATTTTTATAGCGTGAATCTTGTAAAGCCAAATCAAAGCGCTCAGATGACATTAAACAAATTAATATTATTTTTATATCGAGGTAATGGAATAACCCTCATTGTTTTTTTTTTACACCCATCCCTTTTGTATGGGTTTTGAAAATTTTTGTAATCTGTTCCCCCGGAAACAAAAAATGGCCTACCTTTCGAACAGGGGAACGGGGATTTAACGGTGCGCAAGAGCTGCAGGGTTCGCCCCGGGGGCCTCGGTTTATAGTCTCCTCCAAAGGGACTTTAAACCAAGCATGTAGTGTAGTGTATGCATGTGGTGTAGCGTACGTAGTGTGGTAGTGTCATGTGTCGTGTCGTGCTTTCGTGTCGTGCTTTTCGTGTAGTGTGGTTATATAGTGACGTAAGTATGTATTTAGTGTAGCAATAAATTTAAGTGTAGTAAGGTGCTTTGGGTTTTTAAAAGCATTACATTGCATTGCACTGCAATTGCTTCACAAGGGTACTTTCCCGGGGGAAAAAGGGGGGAGACAGGGGGGACAGGGGAGGATGGGGGGTGGGGGGTGGGGGGGGGGGGTAGGGGGGGAGGTTGGGAGGGATAGAAGTACCCCTTCCTAAAAAAACTCTATGGCCTTTTGTTCTTTCTGCAAATCAGATCGGAAAAAAAAAACACGCAGCAAGAGCGGGAAAAGGGCTAAGGAGGGGTGGGGGGGATTTTTTTTTTTATTTATTCTTTTTTTATCGTGGGTAATGAAATAAGCCTTTTGTGCTTTTTTTTTTTTTTACATCCGCCCCCCGTTGATGCGGTTTTTTAAATTCGTCATCTCTTCCCCCCGGAACACTGGCCCAGTCTTAGGAAAAGCGGAACAGGATTTAAAGTGTGCGCAAGATGTTCTTCGTGCGTTCGCAACAGGGCCTCGGTTTTTAGCCATCCGAAGGAGAGGAGAGAGAGAGAGAAGAGGAGAGAGGGAGAGAGAGAGAGAGAGAGAGAGAGAGAGAAGAGAGGAGAGAGAAGAATGGAAAGGGGGGGGGGAGGAGATGGGGAAGGGGGATAGAGGGGGGGGGGAGAAAAAAAGGGGGGAGAAAAAAGACAGAGGGGGGGAGAGGGGGGGGAGATAGAGGGGGGGAGAGAAGAGAGAGAGGGAGAAAGAGAGAGAGGGGAGAAAGAGAGGTGGAAAGAGATAGAGAGAGGAGAGGGAAGAGAGGGAGAGAAACGGGAGGAGGGAGGGAGAGGGAAAAGAGAAGAGAGAGAGGAGGGGAGAGAGGGGAGAGAGAGAGGAGAGAGAGGAGAGAGAGAGAGAGAGAGTGAGAGAGAGAGAGAGAGAGAGAGAGAGGAGCGAGAGAGAGAGAGAAAAGAAAAGAAGAAGAAGAAGAAGAAATAAAGACAGAGAATGCACTTGGCGACCTCCCCATCCCCCCCCCCCCCTCCACCTCCCCGCCCCGCCCCCCTCCTCCTGTCCATCCCTAAGTCAAAAATCCTTTCTACA
>CM054142.1:44330336-44347836 GCA_028751875.1 Rapana venosa
AGGGAGAGAGAGACACAATTATTAGGGAGGCAGACACATGCTGCATACAGATGAGTGGTTGGTGGGTGAAACAAGTAACAGAGATAGTCAGACATGCACAGAGAGAGAGAGAGAGAGAGAGAGAGAGAGAGAGAGAGAGAGAGAGAGAGAGAGAGAGAGAGAGAGAGATAAAGACAGAGACAGACAGAGACAGGGACTGAGAGATGGAGACAGATAAACAGAGAGAGAGACAGACAGACAGACAAACAGAGCGAGAGAGGGAGAGAGAGAAGAGAGAGAGAGAGAGAGAGAGAGAGAGAGAGAGAGAGAGAGAGAGACAGATAAACAGAGAGAGAGGGAGAGACAAACAGAGAGAGAGGGAGAGACAAACAGAGAGAGAGGGAGAGAAATACAGACAGAGACAGACAGACAGAGATACAGAGACAGACAGACAGACATACAAAGACACTGACGGACACACTATAGATAGCTACACACACACACACACACACACACACACACACACACACACACACACACACACACATACTACAAACATACATACACACAAACATCCATCCATCCATCCAACCATCCATCCATCCATCCCTACGTACGTACGTACATACATACATATGTCCAGGCAGATAAACAGACAGATTAACACACACAGACACAGACACAGACACACACACACACACACACACACACTATACGAGCAAGCACAACATACCTGCGCGACCACGACCACGACCGTAACGATGCTTGAAATCCCCAAAACCAAGCAGACGACAGCAGCAATTCTTGGAGGTAGGTATCCATGATCATACTTGTCCCAGAGAAAACAGAACTCCTTGTAGTCAGATCGTGTTCTTCATTCTTCGCCACAGATGTCCTTTTCTGGGAGATCCGCCTCAGTCCTTGAAAAATCCCTTTTCTGACATTTTCAGTAAGGTTTTTTTTTTCCATCATCAGAATATCTGTGTACCAATGAAAAATCATATATTTGCCATTATCCAAAGGTCTTTTCAAACTGTTTTTGTCAATTCTTTTGCATTGTCGTCAAAAGTAGCTTTTGTTGAACTGATTCCAGTTCCTTGCCAAAGCCTTGACAGTGATAATATATTTTCCCCACGCGAAGAAGTTTTCGCAGTAAATATCATCCTGAAGTGTTCACAGTGTATATCCTAAACAATGTTCACAGTGTATATCCTGAACAATATTCACTAATGTATATCCTGAACAATGTTCACAGTGTATATCCTGAGCAATGTTCACTAGTGTATATCCCGAAAAATGTTCACTAGTGTATATCCTAAACAATGTTCACAGTGTATATCCTGAAAAATGTTCACTAGTGTATATCCTGAACAATGTTCACAGTGTAAATCCTGAAGCGTTTACAGTGTAAGTCTTGAAAAGTATTCACATCGTATTCCCTAAAGTGTTCACAGAGTATATCCTGATCACTGTTCACAGTGTACATCCTCAGCGGTATCCACGGTGTCTGCGCATCCTGAAGAGTGGTTACAGTATAGATCTAAATTTCCTGAACAGTATTCACAGCGAATATCCTGAGATTTTTTCCCCCAGACTAGATCTTGAAAATGCTTACAGTGTGTAGTTTTCTTGAACAGTATTCACAGTCTATATTTTGAAGAGCATTTTTAGCGTATATCCTCAAAAGTGTTGAGTGCGTGTATCCTCAACAGTTTTCACTGCGCAAATCCTGAACAGTTTTCACTGCGCACATCCTGAACAGTTTTCACTGCGTAATCCTAAACAGTTTTCACTGCGTAATCCTAAACAGTTTTCCCTGCGTACATCCTGAACAGTTTTCACTGCGTACATCCTGAAGCGTATTCACAGCGAATATCCCGAAGTATTCACAGCAAATATCCTGAAGCATTCACAGAATATATTCCGTAGTATTCAAAGCGTATAACCCGAGGAGTATCCACAGCATATATACATCCTGAAGAGTATTCACAGTATATCCCAAAAAAAACTTTTTGCAGCGTATAATGATCCTGAACGGATTCACGGCGTGTATTTTGAACAGTATACACAGCGTGTATATCCTGAAGCGTTTTCACAGTGGGTATATCCTGAAGCGTATTCATAGCGCGTATATCCTGAAGCGTATTCATAGCGTGTATATCCTGAAGCGTATTCATAGCATGTATATCCTGAAGCGTATTCATAGCGTGTATATCCTGAAGCGTATTCACAGCGTGTATATCCTGAAGCGTATTCACAGCGTGTATATCCTGAACAGCTTTCATCCTCTCCTTTTCCACTTTGTTCAGTACTCGGCTGCCACACAGTGTCGTCCTTGAAATGTCCCCCAATGGTCATCTGGGCTGTAAACAATATAAAAAGGAAAATAAGTGTTCCTTAACCTATGTGGTCGTAGGGGTGCGAGGCGTCAGAGACCTCAGCTTCTCTAGGGGCCAGCATATTGAGGGCGGCGCCCATCTCCTCTCCCTCGCTGCTGCTTTACTTTCCTTGACACTAAAGAGGGCAGGTACCCATTTACATCATACAACGAATAAATCATTCATGAGGCATATGCTTCTCACTGTTGCTGGGTAAAGTTTACACTAACTGTGAATTTTTATTTTTCGTTCCTCGGCTAGAGCTCCGAGGTTCACCTATGGTAGAGAGAGTTTGCGTGTAGGAGTATTAAAATTTTTCAAACCCACCCTGCATTTAGGTAGCCGGATTCCGACATCGGAAATAAACTGTGAAGGATTTCCATCTGTACCCCATTGTCTTCTGTCGACGGTCGTGATTCACTCCGCTACATTAACATCGAAACACTATTCTAAAAATAATATTTTCTAAAGCAAAAGCTAAGTTACTTGTGCCTTGTGCAAGACTTGACTTTAGTTAGAAAAAATACACATTGGCAAGAAGGAAAGAAGGAGCGGGATTTGGGGGTGGTGGTGAGATATTACCATGCGTACTATTTTAAATGGAATTTTATCTCTGTGTGTGTGTGCGTGTGTCCATGCGTGTGTGTGTATGTGTGCGTGCGTGAGTGCACGCATCCAGGTATGTATGCCTGCATGTAGGCGTGTGTGCATGCGTGCGCGCGCGTTCATGGCTACGGGCGTTTTAAAAATCACTTGACAAGCGACACACACTTTCTCGAGTTTTTAACAATGAATGATTTTTGGGCGAGGTCAAGGGAAGTGGGAGTGGGAGTGGGGTAGCCTAGTAGTTAAAGCATTGCCTTCGTGATGTGAAGGCCAGAGTTCAATCCCGGGCTTGGGCCACTCGCGAGACACCCGTTCATGGGGATCTTTGTTATGGGGCTGGCCCGCTATTGCACGGCCCGCTATTGCGGGGGCCCGCTATTGCGCGAACGAAGAAGCGGAAAAGTTCATTTTGTCCAGGTTTTCGGAAAATGCGAAAAATGACTGGCATTTCCTCATGTATTAATTTTGTTCTTCCAAGTTACTTTAGTTGTTTTTTTTTATTGAGAAGTTGAGAAGACGAAAGATGATTTCAGGATGCCCTGTTATGTTTTGAATTTATTTTCAAGATTCGAATGAATGCAATATCAACATTTTCTTTGCCAGTTTATTTGTTGGTATCATATTATGACCACCTGAGATTTGTTTATAAGGTAGTGATTTTGAGCTCGATGCTTTGAATGTTGGGATTGCAAAAGTGATTTTGTGGAATAAAAAAACTGTGACACCTCTTTATTTCCCTTTATTGTTTAAAAATATGCATTGTCTTTGCCATGAAGATTAGCAGCCTAAAGTATAAAACGACAGTGTCGCCGGTATAATATACGTTGCAGCCTTACTGCATCGTACGTAGGCTGCAAGTTTACTACACCTTAGGCGGCCCTATACCTTAGGCTGCATCGCATGTTATTGTCAGTACAGTATTCCCCAGGCTGCGTCTACACTGTCGCGCAATAGCGGGCCCCCGCAATAGCGGGCCGACCCCTTTGTTATACCCCGGAGCTAACATCAGTGCTGACTCCACTTCTTCCAAAATCCCGCGGATGAGACTCGACTATATGGATGTGGATCGGTGGTCTAGAGGTAACGCGCCTGTCTAGAAAGCGAAAAGTCCGGGTTCGTATCCCGTCTGGGCCCGAAACTTTTCCCCCATCCATTAGACCATGAGTGGTGGTCTGGGCGCTAGTCTTTCGGATGAGACGATAAACCGAGGTCCCGTGTGTTACAGAAAATTATGCAGCGCACGAAAAAGAACCCACGGCAACAAGAGAGTTGTCCCTGGCAAAATTCTTAGAAAAAAGCCACTCTGATAGGGAAACAAATACAGTTGCAGACAAAAAAAAAAAAAAAAAAAAAAAAAAAAGGGTGGCGCTGCTCTTGTGGCGACGTGCTCTCCCCGGGGAGAGCAGCCCGAATTTCACGCAGAGAAATCTCGTGACTTAAAGTGGTATAAAAAATAAATAAATAAATAAATATATAAACCGAGACCCGTGTGCGCACGCACGCACGCTGAACTTCTTGCGCGCACGTTAAATCCCGTTCTGCTTTTCGGAGGAGTAGACCATTGTGTGCCGCTTGGAACGGATGGTAAAAATTTACAAACTGCATACATACGGGGACTGGATGTAAAAAAAAAGTAATGAGTGCTCATTCCATTATCCTCGAAATAAAAAAATAGAACAAAATAGAATAGAAGGCACGAAGAACATCTTGCGCACACTTTAAAACCCATTCTTCTTTTAGCAAGAGTAAGCCATTTGTTCTGGTAAGAACAGATGCCACAAATCCCTTCAAAATCACAAACATAGTAGTGTCGTGTTTTAAAAATCATTCCTGACGGCGGAATGCTGCTACCTTAAGGGTGGGCAAAAACGGTCACATACGTAAACTCTTGGTGAACTACCCCAGGAATGAAAAAAAACCCCGTAGCAAACCAAAATAAGCACCCTCCCAAAAAAACAACAACAAACAAACCCCAAAACATGCCTCAAACATCCAACAAAGTAAAATATAACCTATTACTATACTAAATTTTTTTAAAACCTATAAATGACAAACTACATTTTCTTTTGCATTCATCATATCAATTAATTTTGAAAGAGATTATATAGCCCTTTAGTTAAATGCTTAGCTCCAATACTTCTAAAGCTTACCTGGTTAAAACAAATCGCCCCCAAAAATAACCTCTCACTAAAGAAACTCCCACAATTGAATCCAGCCATCAATGAAATTCCACAAAAGGAAAACTCCAGCATTTCAGTAATCTTTCTCCTTTTTTTTTTTTTTACAAACTACAAGAGTAGCCTATACAATGACACAATCGACTTGGGCAACAATAACATTCAAACGATTGGGTAATAGCCTAAGTTCAACCCCCTCTAAAGTCAAGTGAGGTGTGACGTCAACAAAATATTCACTTTCGTTTCCGCCAAAAATATTCACATTTTCCTCTTTCACTGAAAAAAAAAAGTTTGCATACACAAACACTAACATTTACACCAGTCAGCCTTTTTGTTCGTGGATAGGGGCAGAAACGTAGATTTGCTGGTGACGTCACCTTTAATGGGCTTCAAGGGTAGAGAACATACACCATACACCAGTCAACAGCCTAGACACAGACGCTTTGTGCAGCACGTGCATTTCGGTTTGTTGCGGTGAACACTCCTCAAGTGACTCGTCCGTTTACGTAATAGCAGAAAATCACCGAGTTGTGTGTGAAACATCGAGGAACATACACACAAAAAATAATTAGACTTACCTTAAACTCTGGTGCGCGTGCATGCATGCACACACACGCGCGCGTGCGCGCACACATAAACGTTTGCACGCACGCGCGAGCACATTTAGACACACACAGATACGCGCACACTCTTACTCTCACAAACGCGCGCGCTCGTACCCACACAATCACACACATGCACTCGCGCGCGCACACACACACACTACATAATATTTATCAAATCTTCCCTCTTTTAAAGTTTATGAATATTCACGTGTGTGTGTGCGTGTCTGTGTGTGTGTATGTGTGTGTGTGCGTGTGTGTGCGTGTGTGCGCGCTATCAAGCGCGCATGTGTGTGTGTTGTTCGCCCGCACGTGTTAGCTCATGTGTGTGCGTGCGCGTGTAGTTGCCCCTGCGTGCGTGCGTGCGTGCATGCTTATGTGCTATATGTCTGTATGATGGTGTGTGGGAAGAAAGTCATGCAATTTTGTCTCCAGCTAATAACTAGGAGTCGACTGGAACGAAAATAAATATTTCCTGAAAATGATCAGCTCTAAATCCCACCACGCCCTAACCCGCAGACAGTGGTTTATGAGAATTAGAGTAACTTCTTCCTATTCTTAATGTCATATTGACTTACTCCAAATGCGAGGGCTTTTCTCATAGCTGTGTGTGTGTGTGTGTGTGAGGAGGGGGAGGAGGAGTATTTGATTCATTCGTATCATACACACACACAGAACATACTTGTGCACACGTTAAAACTTGTTCCACCTTTCGGAAGAGTAAGCCATTTGTGTGGGTGGGGACAGATAACAAAATTTACAAAAACTGCATGCATACAGGGACTGGACGTTTATAAAGCACACGAGTGCTTATTTCATACAGACAGAGAGAAAAATGTGTGTGTGTGTGTGTGTGTGTGTGTGTGTGTGTGTGTACGTTCGTGCGTGCTTGTGTGTGTGTATGTTTTAAAATTGTTTTACAATTCTTTTATATCGAGGATAATGGAATAAGCACTTATGTGCTTTTTTTACATCAAGTCCCCGTGTGTATGCGGTTTTGTAAATTTTGTCATCCGTTTCCTCCTGCACACAATGGCCTACTCTTCCGAAAAACGGAACGGGTTTAAACGTGTGCGCAAGATGTTCTGCGTACGTGCTTGTGTGTGTGCGCGTGTGTGTGCGCGCTTGCTCGCTCGCATGCGTGCTGGCGCGCCCTTAGGTCTGTGTTTATTATTATTATCCCGCATATCTCTTCTTCCACTGCGTTGTCAAGTTTCGGGGGGAAAAAATCCAGCGCATATAGCACAAATATGAGAGAGAAAAAACCCTGTCCTTGAGAAAATTAATGTGGCTATATTGTGACACCATGGAGTGGATCTGATGCCAAAGGAAACCTGTCTCCCCTTCACCTGGACCTAATAACCGAGATCGTGCACCTGGCTCTATCTTAGCCTGCATGTCCCGCCAGCTGGTTTATTGTCTTCATTTATCGATTTCCACTCGTTAGAAAGACTATATAAAGCTTGGGTAAGCTGGCCAGACAATCGTGTATCGTCCCTGGCATCAAAAGTTGCTACACCTTCAATACCCAGCGTCTAAGGTAAGAGGTGTTTTTTTTCCTGAATGTAAAGAAAAGATGATGACGATGTCTTTGAATTAGTCTGGCTACTTAGTTTTTGTTTAGAGCCAAAGAGTTTAATGTCTAAGTCCCTGTCATCTTTGATGTGATCATTTTAGATGTTGATGGTGTGTGTTGGCGCTATTGCTGCTCCTACAAAAGCTGTCTGAAAA
Source organism: Rapana venosa (assembly GCA_028751875.1). Classification (NCBI taxonomy): domain Eukaryota; kingdom Metazoa; phylum Mollusca; class Gastropoda; order Neogastropoda; family Muricidae; genus Rapana; species Rapana venosa. Next base: position 44,337,810 of record CM054142.1, read on the forward strand.
GTTAGTGATAATTTATTATGGTAGGGACGTTTGCGATGTATTCGACTTTTACCAATACTTTGGTCAAGTTGAATTTTTTCATGTAGCTAAAAACTACTCAAACATCTCCCATCTAATGTATTCTCTATGCTTCTCTAAATAACGGAGTCAAAGTTGTGTATGGTATACAGTGTGTACAATAATTCATAAAATGAAGTAGACATCTTCTTAGTATCTTTTCATTACAAAAATTGACTTGGACAATATAAGAATATTTAATACTCTTCAGTTTCTCATCGCATGGAACAGTGGACAAATCTGTTAATGGTGCTCTGTAACTTTAATATCACCGATTGATCACGTTTGTTGCCTGCAAGTATCATTGTCTTAACTGATCGGTCGCTCAATATACATTGATTTTATTCCCTTATCACATTTCGGGTGGGTACACTTGTAAGGGAAAGCCACTAAGGTGCATCTGACTGGGGACAATGACAGCTTTTCCACACGTCTACTCTTTTCTTTAGCTTTCAGGCACAGCGTTGTGTTAATGTTAAACCCGGCACAGCCCATACTTCAACATGTAGCTGGTTGCATGCTGGGTATGTTTGTGTAACAATGTCACTTGTCGAAGCTGGTCTTCATCTCCAGCTATCCTGTAGACTAGCTGACTGTTGGGGCAGCACTGAAGATTTTTTTAATCAGCTTCCTCCTCTCTTCTCGATTCTCAGCTTTCCGTAGAGTGTCGTTCCACTCAGGGCCAGTCCACTCTCTGATGTTGTCTTCCCATAGTTTTCTCTGTCTGCCTCTTCGCCTCCCTCCTTGTACTGTTCCCTGTAGGACAGTCTTGGCCAGTCCAGATGTTCGTGGGACGTGCCCGTACCATTTCAGTTTATCACTGAAGTCAGGAGCTCTTCATAAGGCCTGATGGCGTATTTAATCCTGGTTTTCACTTCCTCGTTAGTGTTGCGATCTCTGTATGAGATACCAATAAGTTTGCGAAAGCATCTCATCTCCATTGCCTGCAGCCTTCTTTTAAAGTCTGCTGTTAAAAGCCACGTTTCATATGCATAAAAAAGTATGGACATGACCAGGGAGTTGATCAGTCTGATCTTGAAGCTGATGGCGATGTTCTTGTCGTTCCAGAGGACTTTCAGTTTGGTCATTGCAGCTGTGGTCTAGGCTATCCTGGAGAGAATTTCAGGTTTTGATCCTTCATCCGACACTACAGCTCAAAAATATTTGAAGCAATGGACAGTCTTAATTTTCTTCTTGTCTATGAAAATATCAATGCTGATGCCATTGGTGCTTCGCTTTTTGTCATCAACTGGGTGGGTCTTATTTTCTGGTGTACTCTGTTTACTGTTCACTGGTCCCGTAACCCGCCAGGGTCGTAGGGGCGCTGCATAGTGGACGAACGGTGGACCAGCTGGCTCCACTTAGCGCGGTCGTGGGCGAGTGCCTGGGTGACACTGAAGTCCTTCCCTGTCCAATCACGGATGTCGTCGGCCCACTTTCTCCTCTGTCTGCCCCGTCTTCTCTTCCTCTGGACTGTTCCTTGCAGGATGGTCTTTGCAAGTCCTTCTGAGCGTGTTACGTGCCCATACCATCTGAGTTTCCTCTTTTTCGCCGTGGTCAGTAGGTCTTCATAGTCCCGCACTTGTTGAGTGATCTTTCTGCGGACTTCATTGTTGGTGACATGGTCCTTGTATGAGATGCCAAGGAGCCTTCTGAGGCATCTCATTTCTACTGCTTGATCCTCCTTTGTAGGTCTGCGTTCAGTGTCCATGCCTCACATGCGTAAAGCATGATTGAGGTGACTAGCGCGTTTAGTAACTTTACCTTGGTTCCGAGAGGGATGTTTCTGTCTCTCCATATGGTCTTCAGTCTTGCCATTGCTGCTGCTGTTTTTGCCGCTCTTGCTAGGATTTCGGTCTTCGATCCTTCCTCACTTATGATGGCTCCAAGGTACTTGAAATGGTCAACTGTCTCCAGTTCATTTCCGCTGAGAGTGATCTTGGTGGTGATTGGCTGGGCACTGTTTGACATGAGCTTGGTTTTCTCGGTGCTGATTTCCATGCCATATCGTGAGGATATTTCGTCCAGCTGCTTCACTAGGTTGGCCAGTTCCTCTTCATTTCCTGCCAGACCGTCAATGTCATCGGCAAACCTGAGGTTGGTGATTGTTCGCCCTCCAATGCTGACTGTTCCTGTGTGGTTTTCCAAGGCGTCAGTCATGATGCGTTTGAGGAAAATGTTAAACAGTGTCGACGACAGCAGACATCCCTGTCGGACCCCAACTGAGGTACGGAACCATTCCCCTACCGTGCCCTGTACGAGTACTGCACTGGTGGCCTTTGAGTAGAGTTCCTTGATGGTGTGAATCAGCTTCTGGCCCATGTTGAATTTGTTCATGGTGGCCCACAGAGCGTCATGCCATACTCTATCGAAGGCCTTCTTAAAATCAATGAAGACGTGGAAGATGTCTTGTTGATGCTGGCTGTATTTCTCGCACAGAACCCTCAGGTTGAATATCTGTTCTGTGGTGCTTCTATTTGGGCGGAAACCGGCCTGCTCTTCGGCGATGATCTCTTCTGCCTGTGGTTTCAGCCTGTTCAGGATCACTTTTAGCATGACTTTACTGGCATGACTTATGAGGCTGATTGTCTTGTAGTTTTGGCACTGCTGGAGATTTCCTTTCTTGGGGAGAGTGATGATTAGTGATTGAGTCCATGGTGTAGGCCACTCTCCGGTCTGCCAGATCTTGTTGCAGATACTTGTAAGGATGTCTGTCACTGCTTCTCCCCCGTGTTGGATCAGCTCTGCTGGGATGTTGTCGATTCCTGCTGATTTTCCTTTCTTCAGCGATCTAATTGCTACTTCTACTTCCTCGCGTAGAATTGGGAAGTTGTCTTTATTTGATGAGGCTTGGCTTGCAAGTACGCTGGGGTCGCCTAGTGTCTGATGATTGTAGAGTTCGGAACAGTATTCCGTCCATCTGCCAACGATTTCCTTCTTTTCTGTTAGGCAATTTCCTTCTTTGTCCTGGATGTTACTGACTCTTGCCTGTTTCTGTTTGGTGAGCTCTTTCACAATCTGGTATGCTCTTCTGCTATTATTCTTTGTCAGGCTCTCTTCGATTTCTGTACATTGTTTCTCTATCCATTCCTCCTTGGTCTTCCTCATGTCTCTCCTGATCTTCTTGTTTACTTCTCTGTACTCAACTGCTCCTGTAGTGTTCTTGCTCTTCTTTAGGTCTCGTCTTTTGTCACACATATTCAAGATTTCATCTGTGACCCATGGTTGTGTTTTTCGGCGATGTTTGCCAAGGAGTATGCTTGCTGTCTCAGTCATCACTGCGTTAAAACTGATGGTCATCGTTTCGGCATCTTCTTCAAGTGCCAGCAGTGGTGCGAATTTCCCTCCTATTGTTGCTTGGAAGGACTCGGCGATGGTTGGGTCCTTCAGTCTGTCCAGGTTGAACTTGAGTCTGGTGTTCTTTGTCTTATTGATCTTCTTCAATCGGACTCTAAAGTTCAGGAGCACGAGGTCATGATCGCTGCCCATGTCTGCACCAGGGAATGTCCTCGACTTGGCTCTGTTGATGTCAGATCGAAACCGGTTCTGCACCAGGATGTAGTCAATCTGGTTGTGATGGATCCCATTGGGTGCATGCCATGTCCAGCGTCGGGATGCCTTGTGTTCTCCAAGGGTGTAGTCGGAGTCCTCGCTCATTGGTGATCGCATTACAGGAGGGACCGCAGAATTTGCTCCAGTCTTTCAGTGCGTCTCCGCCCACCTTGGCATTCCAGTCTCCCTGGATGATCAAGATGTCTTTCTTGTTCATCTTATCGATGATGCCCTGTAGTTGGTTGTAGAATTCCTCTACGTCTTCATCATCGTGATCCGTTGTTGGTGCGTAGGCTTGAATCACTGTAAACAGCCGGCTTATGGCCATCCGCCTCAGGGCAGCCCCATTCAACATCACGGTGTACTCTACTTATCTATAAAAGGCCAATACATTAGTGCGACAAATTGTATACATCCCAACACTGTGTGTGTGTGTGTGTGTGTGTGTGGTGCGTGTGTAGTTTTTTAAATTTTATTTTATTTTATTCTTTTATATCGAGGATAATGGAATAAGCACTTATGTGCTTTTTTATTTTTTACATCCAGACCCCGTGTGTATGCGCTTTTGTAATTTCTACCATCTATAGTTTGTGTGCGTGCGCACGCGCGCTTGTGTATACTTGTGTGTGTGTACGGGCTAGCACGCATGCACACGCGCGCTTATTTGTATGTATGCATGAGTGAAGTGCACACGTGCGCACGCGTACTTTAATGAGCATGTACATTCCTTTCTCCTCTTCTCCTTTCTCTCTCTCTTTTCTAGCCACGCAAAAAAAACAACCCCAACCCCAAACCCCAAACAAAACCCCGTCTCTCCCACACCTACCTATCTATCTATCTATCTATCTATCTATCTATCTATCTATCTATCTATCTATCTATCTATCTATCTATCTACCTACCTACCTACCTACCTATCTATCTATCTATCTATCTACCTATCTATCTATCTATCTATCTATCTATCTATCTATCTAGTCTATCTATCTAATCTATCTGTCCCGTAGTCTGACGACCGTGGGGGGCACCCTCAAAGACTCGACAACCCAGTTCCCTCCCAACACCATGGCCAAGAAAACGCCAGTCCTCCTTCTCCTCCCTATGACGGTGATGCTGCTGCTGCTGCTGCTGCTGCTGCTGCTGCAGACGGAGGGGGTGGCCGGTGCCCACATCCAGTGCGCCTCGTGCGACGAGGCCAAGTGCGTGCCCCCTCCCCCCGGCTGCGAGCTGGGCAGACGACCCTGCAACTGCTGCCTCCAGTGCCGCGTGCGTCAGGGAGGACAGTGCGGGCCCTTCACTGCCGAGTGAGTCTCCGGGTGTGTGTGTGGTGTGGGTGTGTGGGGGGGGGAGGGGAGGGTGGGGGTGTGGGGGGGGTGGGGGGGGGGCGGGGGTTGTAAGGGGGTGTGGTGGGGGGGTGGAGTGGGTGGGTGGGGGGTGGGGGTGGGTGTGGGTGTGGTGGGGGTTGGGGGAGGGTGCGGGAGGAGGGAGGTGTGAAAGTGTGAGTGGGAACTTACAGAAAACAAGTGTGTGTGTGTGAGGTGGTGGTGGTGGTGGGTGGACTTTCACTGCCGAGTGAGTCTCCGGGTGTGTGTGTGGTGGGGGGGGGGGGGGTAGGGGGGGTGTGGAGGGAAGGGGGGAGGGGGGGGGGGAGAGGGGTGGGGGAGGGGTAGGGGTGGGGGAGGAGTGGGGTGGTTTGAAAGTGCGTGGGAATTTTACGGGGATTAAGTTTTTGGGGGTGTGGGGGTGTGTGGGGTGGGGGTGGGGGGATGGGGTGGTTGTGTGAGTGTGTGTGTGTGTGTGTGTGTGTGTGTGTGGATGAGTGTGTGTGTGTGGGGGGGGGAGGGTGGTGGGGTGGTGGGGGAGTAGGTGGATGTGGGAAGTTGGGGGTAGGGGTAAGTGTATGTGTGTGATGGGGGGGGGGGGGAGGTGCGTGTGTGTGTGTGTGTTATTCTCTATTACGAAGATAATGGAATAAGCACTCGTGCGCTTTTTATTTATTTATTTATTTATTAGATCCAGTCCCAGTGTGAATGTGTGTGTGTGCGTGCGCGTGTGCGCGTGCGCTGTGTGTGTCTATATTTCCCCTGCGCACCTGCATGCATGCAAGAGCATGCATACCCTCATGCACACCAAAGTACATACTTGCTCTGTGTGCTTTTAACACAAGAGTACACCTAGCACGCATTTTTCCGTCACTCCTCTTTTCACAGCGTGCGTCAGGTCACTTGACTTCTCCGTTAACTCCTCGAGGAGTCATTGGGGGACTGCACTGAATTTTTCAGGCAGTGTATGGTGGGCAAGTTGAACCTGACGGAGTCCATCCCCCGCTAGGTAGGAAGATGCATGCTGGGTATGTTCGTGTCATCTATCCCATCTGCTATGCCTGGCCTACTCTTCGACAAAAACAAGGGGTTGGACATGTGCGCAAGATGTTCTGCATGCGTTCACACAGGGGACCTCGGTTTATGACTTTATCCTAAAGACACTCGGGGAAACGGAATCAGTACTAACGTTAACTCCAGGGAAAAAATCCTTTTGGAAAAAAATCCTCTTAAATAAACACCTTAGCCAAGATTCAGACCCCTATCCTCAGTTACTTTCAGATGAAGAGCACGACGCTCTGACCACTTCGCCACCTAACGTTTTCTATTTTATTGTTGTTTTGTTTTTTCACGTCTGTCTTCTTTTTTTTTTGTTATTTATTTATTTTATTCTTTTATATCGAGGATAATGGAATAAGCACTTATGTGCTTTTTACATTCAGTCCCCGTGTGTATGCGGTTTTGTAAATTCTGTCATCTGTTCCCACCGGCACACAATGGCCTACTCTTACGAAAAGCTGAACAGGATTTAACGTGTGCGCATGATGTTCTGCGTGCGTTCGCACACGGGGCCTGGGTTTATAGTCTCACCCGAAGGACTTTGGGGGAGAGTGGAGTCTGCACTGAAGTTAACTCCAGGGGAAAATATCCCCTTGAACGGGAATCGAATCCGGGTCGTCAGATTGCGAGCGCAATGTTCTAACCACTAGGCTATCCCGTCTTCTTGGTCCAGTCGGAAAGCTGTGTCAGTTATTGATGTAAGCAAAGTGCAAAGGCCTACATGAAGATGTTGCTATGTTGTAACATGTCATGTTGAGGATGTCTCCAGCCATGACAAGCTCTTGAAAAACAACCACCCGCACTTTTCATTCGAGGAGAGAAACAATAATCCTCTGAAGTCGGACTATAGCTGTCTATGCAGTTAACTAGCCAGGCACATGAAAAAAAGCCACACACTACACTTTCTCACCCAAGTGTGTCCTTTCCTCTTCTTCTTCTTCGTCGAACCTTCAAACAGCAAACTATTGTTGTCTGTCACATGCGCGAAAATGCGTCGCGCTGCCGTTAAGCGCCTGACAAGTCAGGCCCAGCTGATTTGACCGACTTGTAATTTGTCAATCTCACAGAGATTTTCCAATAAGTGGAATACGTCAGCCAAGAGCGGCATATAGTCTAAGTGACCCTCTCCCACCCCAACCCCCCTCAGTGTGTTGTTAAACAAAGCCGAGCAACGCGTAAACGGGGACGGGATAGCTCAGTGGTCAGAGCACTCGCTTTCCCCCAGCCAAGCTTAAGCAGGATCGAGAGCGTGGTTACCAGTTAGATGGGCGACGGTATCCGCGCCTTGGCTTCAGTACAGTTCGCCCAGTTCACCCAGCTGGAAATGGGTACCTGCCCTCTTTAGGGTCAAGGAACGGGTAAAGCAGCGGAGAGGGAGAGGAGATGGGCGCCGCCGCCTTCAATATTCTTGCTCCCCTTGGAGAAGTTGAGGTCTCTGACGCCTTACTCAACCTCTTAACGACCACTTTAGGTTACATGGGACGGCCTTTACCTTCTGACCTGTCCTGTCCTGTCTTGTGTCAGGTGCGAGTCTCACCTGGTGTGCCACACCTTCGATGGTCAGATGTACGTGGGCCGGCCGCCTGTGCACGCACTGGTCACTGGCCGGTGTGTGCCCAGCCCCATGGTTCCATCCCCTCACGCCCGGCTGCAGAGATCAATCGGGTAGGTAGGATGGTTGTGGTGGTGGTGGTGGGGTGGGGGTATATGTGTGTGTGTGTGGAGGGGGGTAGGGGGGAGGGGTGGTGGTGGGTGGTGGCGGGTGGTGGGGGGGTGAGGTTGTGTGTGGAGGGGTTGGGGTGGGGGAGGGGAGGGGTTGGTGTTGTATGTGTGTGAGGGGGTAGAGAGCTAGAGAAAGAGAGAGAGAGAGAGAGAGAGAGAGAGAGAGAGAGAGAGAGAGAGAGTGTGTGTAAAATCTATCTATCTATCTATCTGTATGTGTGTGTATGTGTATTCTTGCGAGCGCACGCATACACACATACACACACACATTCGTAATTGTTCAAATGCGTTGAATGTGAGAGCGTGTGTGTGTAACAGATATATACATCACACACACACACACACACACACACACACACACACACACACACACATATATATATATATATATATAATATATATATATATATATATATATATAATATATATATATATATATATATATATGCGTGTGTGTGCGCGTGTGTGTGTGCATGTGTGTGTGTGTGTGTGTGCATTCGAAATTGTTCAAGTGCGTGGAATGTGACTACACGCACACGCACATATACACAAACAAACACACACACATACCCCCCCCCCACACACACACGCACACCTACACACACACACACTTACACTTACACACACAATCAACCCTCCACCCCCTCACACACGCGCGCGCGCATACAAACCGTTGTACGCATGCACACACACGCACACACACACACACACGCACACATACACACACACACACACGCACGCACACACACATACACACACACACACGCGCGCACACACACACACACACACACACACACACACACACACACACACACACACACACACACACACACACACACAGCACTTTTCTCTTGGTTCAGTTGAGTTTGAAAAAGAGCCCACGGCAATGGCAGCCATTCAAATGACTTTTTAACGGATTCAATTCAAAAGTTTATCAGTAAGGAGCTAAGACAGCACAAAGGTCAGGACTGTTAAACACGTCATCTGAGGGCGTGACGTTCAAATCTCCTTGGAGATTTCTGTTTGAAGGGGATTTCCCCCCTGGAGTTAACATCAGTGCTGGCTCCACTCCCCTGTAAATCTTTTCGGATGAGACAATAACCCGAAATCCTGTTTGCAAACAAGCGCAGAACATCTTGTGCATATGTTAAAATCCTACCCACCTTTCGTCGAAGAGTGGGCCAGCTATAGCCGTAAGTATGTATGGATGACACGAATGAAATTATACCCAGCATGCACCCTACGACCTGGAAAGGGATGGGCTCCGTCAGGCTCGACTTGCCCACGGCACACTGCCTGAAAAATTCAGTGTAGTGCTCCGAGACTCCCTCCTCAGTGAGTTACAGAGAAATGCTTTATCACGCGAGTAAGCACTACTGATATGGGATTGGTTCAGAAATCAAAGTGATATAGAAATTACATCAGAACCATGCACTCATGTGTGTATGTGAATACTGAATAATATATAGATATTAATGTTCTTTGTTGTATTGCAGAAACTAGAGAAAACAGATGCAGTCGTGCCAATACAATAGAAGAGATACCAAGCGGAAAACCTGTCCTGAAGACTATGGCAGATAGAGTGTTTCTGGGTTATTGTCAGCACAAAACGATAATTTTGTTAACATTTAACAACGTTGTGTAAAGAGGAAAACGGCAAAATGGTTGACTCTTTTCTTTCCTTTAATATCGAAAGAAACCAGGAGTTGTTTCATTTATTTTTGTAGGAATCTTTTGTTTCACGTTTCTTTTTTGATTTTGTTTTTCTAGTCTAAATCACAGAATACCCGCGTTGTCTCTGTCAAGATCTTGAATTTTCTCACTATGATTATGAGGCAGAGAATGAAAAAATTCTCTCACATTCATCAAAGTTTTATAATGTCCATTTCTCTTTATTTCTAGTTAGGGAGTGTAAAACACATTTGTTGCAGGGTTGATAAAAACCTGATAGACTTTGGACTCCATAATAAATGAACAATGGCACTCAGTGTGTTGCGTTTGAGCTTTCGAACGAATGTTTAAATCACTGGTTTTCTTTCGTGCGATTCATGACTGTATAGTCGTCACGTGTTATAATAACTATAGAAAACTTGATTCCAACAAACTGCTGCGGTGAGGTGGACGCCTGTTTGTGTATCATGCTTTGAGTATGTGTGAGTGTGTGTGTGTGATTGTGTGATTGTGTGTTTGTGTTGTGTGTGTGTGTGTGTGTGTGTGTGTGTGGTATGTGTACGCGCTTGCTTGTGTGCGAGTATGTGCTAGTGATTGAGTCTGTGTACGCTCACGTGTAGTCGTTCAAGTACGTGCGCATAACT
>CM054142.1:44352836-44362836 GCA_028751875.1 Rapana venosa
GGCAAAAGAGACAAAATTAAGTTTTAAAAAAAAGAAGGAGAAAAGAGACATAGATGGAGACAAAGCAAAACAGAAAGACTAGGAAACAACAACAACAAAACAAACAAACCCAAACAAACCCCAAAGCCCCGCCCCCCCCCCCCCCCCAACAAAAAACAACCCAGAAAACAAAACAAAAAACCACAAAAAAAACAAACGAAACAGACAAACAAAACAAAAGGGAAAAATCCCCAAATACCCACATTTTTACCCCACCCCCCACCCCCCAAATAGAAACAATACTGTACAATGATAAAATAATTTGAAGCACACACACAAAAAACCCCGACCCTCCCCCCAAACCCTCCCCCCCAAAAAACAACCAACCAACCCCAAAATACATCATCGCTCCTGTCATCCGCGATCGCTTTCCCTAAAAGAAGAATCACATAATATGCCATAGTCAGTGCTTTGACAACATCCACAGTCATTGGTTAAGTGTTTAGTGTTTGACGCCACAGTCCAGCCAACAACCGCTGTAAGCTACACGAGGGCTGAGCAAGGTCACAGAGAAGAAGCGGCATGCATACATACACATCCAACTTCCTCACCAGAAAAATCATCCCCCACAAAAAATGGGCTCCACCCTTTAAATCTCTCCCCCCATCCCATCCAACCCCACCTTCTCCAAAAACTGTATGCAAAAATAACGTCACACATCTCGAAATATTCAAAAACAAAGCAATTTTTAACAACACACACACACACACACCGAAGCTAATACGAAAGCAAACAGGGAAGAAAACTGGTTTCTTCTCTCTCTCTCTCTCTCCTCTCTCTCTCTCTCTCTCTCTCTCTCTCTCTCTCTCTCCTCTCTCTCTCTCTCTCTCTCTCTCTCCCCTCACACACATACACACCACACACACACACCAAGCTATACGAACAATCAGAGAAATGTCCCCCCTTCACACACACTACACACACACACACACACACACACACAACACACACACACACACACACACACACACACACCCTAAGCTAATACGAAAGCAAATCAGGGAAGAAAACTGGTTTCCATCATCACTCTCACACACACACACACACACACACAACACAACACACACACACACACACACACACACACACACCACACACACACACACACACACACACACACACACACACCTCAATACGAAAGCATCAGGAAGAAAATGTAGCACACAGCTATGAAGCAAACGATGCATCGACGGGGCAAGCAAAAACACTAACACATTTTTTTTTACAAACACCCCACACACAATATAGGACTAACTTCATACACCAAGTATCCTGAAAATAACTCACCTTTCAAACGTGTAGCAGAGAGCTAGAAGTAAGGTAATGCATGACGGGAGGAAGGCAAGAAAAAACGAGATTTTTAACGAAACAGATGAGTAGAGACAAGAACTTTCAATTACAACAGTATTGGAAATAAATCACCTCTTACACACACTGAGAAGTATTGAAAAGAAGACGCAGAGAGACAGCGACGATGAGAGCCGATTGTAGGACGAGGGGCACATAACAGTTCAACGCAACGATTAAACAACACTCATGTACAAAACACTATTTCAAATCGATGTCGCTCAGCTCCTGGCCGCTTTCGCAAAGCAACCAAGCTAACATAAAGTGAAAACAAATACATTTTCAGTCGACTTAGAAAATTCTGAACAAATTTACATCTTCAACATTTCTGGGAAGAAAAGGAATACCAATTCCTCCAGGATAGATGAACCATCGTTATGCAATCATTCAAAGGTCTGGAACTGTTTTCAACATAAAACGCGTTTCTCTGAAACGGCTAAGATGTTCTTTTTTTGGATCGACTGCTGCAATATTGTAAACAATAACAAAACGAAAAAAATCAACAACGTAACTTTCCTTCCCTTCCCCTCCCCCCCCCCCCCCCCCCCCCCCCCAAATAAACAGCTAGGAAAACTGGTTAATGGCAAAACACTGTTACTGTCTTCGCGCCAATTTGAGAGTTGAACGGGAGTATTTGCTTATGGTGTTCTGATAACAGCTCATGTTTTATGAGTATAAAAGAAATTCGAAGTAATCGCTTCAAAGTTTACAATACAACACCCCCCCAAAACCCCCCCAAAAAACAACAACAACAACAACACACAAAAACAAAACTAAAACAACAACAAAAATCCCCACAAAAACGAAACAAGAAAACAACAACAAAAGCATTAATTTCAATTTATTTTAGATGTGGAAATATCTCAATTTTAAAAAAAAACCACCACAACATTGTAATCAATCTATTCTTAGTATACATCCACACATAACCGCACACCTATAGAACATACACAACACACACATGCAATTTCGTAAACGCTAAAAAACAGACAGAGTTATACACGAGATTTATAAAAAAAAAGTAATCACAAAGAACAATCTCGGCAGGGACAATAATACTTTCTTTTTTGTTTTGTTTTGCTTTCTTATAAATGGAGTTTCTTGTAAAGCGAAGTTCATATAAGCGGAGTCGACTGTAAGAAGCACGTCTACTTAGCTATATTGTAGTCAAACGGAACGGGGGTATGACGCTAAGATTCACTGCCAAACTGTTCAAAATACTGCGTTCTTACTTCCAAAGAGTCTGAATCGTAACATATAGGATCCACACACACAACACATTGACCACGCCAGTGTTCTCACATTCAGCAACCATATCACAGTACGTCTTGGTGAACTGCCGGTGTCAAGGACCAGAATGACCACCCCTCTGTATTTTTCCCTCCATACACGGATAAGTTTCTATTATCATAGCAAATAGCGATGTGTTTCGTCATTGAATCTTGAATGTACTAAATAAAAAAACCAACAACCCAGAAACTACATGATGAAAAGAATGGCTAAATTTCGAAAAAAATGGCACTTTGTTAATAATAGTAAAGCTAAACTGTTGGGTTTTTTGTTGTTGCTGTGGAGGTAACTATACTAATCTTATCAAATAATAACACAACCATTTTGCCATTCTAAGTATTATAGTATAAAGGTCATTTGAAAATCTCCAATGTTGGATTCATCTATCTCGAATTTTCAAAAAAAATGTACATTATAATCTTAAGCTTTTAAATAATTATTGCAAGAGAACGAACACATACTCGCCACTCATTTTCTTTTAACCGATTAGAACATTCTTGATATCTTAAGATAGATAGATAGATAGATAGATAGGTAGATAGAGAGAGAGAGAGAGAGAGAGAGAGAGAGAGAGAGAGAGAGAGAGAGAGAGAGAGAGAGAGAGAGAGAGAGAACTCGACACAGGACAATGCAATCTTAATTTTTATCCGTGGCTGGAAAAAAAATAGGAGAGGGTGTAAATTCTTGCCCGCAACACCGGCGCTTTTACTCTCCAACTTTCGAACAAACAAACAAACAAACAAACATTTAAATGCAAACACGCACACACACACGACATCAAACACATTGCTGCAACTTGAGGGTAAAAAAAAGGTTACAATAAAACCACAGCTGTCTTCACTTATAGTTCAGTTCCTATCACAGCAAGCTTTCGCTTCTATCTTGAAACAACAACAGTAAAAAAACCTAACTTTTAATAAAAAGCTTCTACGTTACTGGTTTCTGTTCAGGGCTGTCATTCTTGTCTACACGCGAAGTAAACACCCTCACTAACACACAGCCATGGTCTCAAGGATATAAGTATCAGGTCTCTCTATTCCGCCTCCCTCTCTCCACCCTCCCCCCCACCTTAGGCCTCTCCCTCAGGCATCTTTCTCCTCTCACCTACCCTTGAAACACCCATCACAGCTGCTAAATCTTGATTAAGAAAACGAAATAGGATAAGGGTCCACTCTTTACAAATATGCAGGAAGTGAGACAACCTTCCAATAGAATGCAGTATAAACATTGTGATTTTGTTTTATGTTTCCAGTTTTTAAATCAACTATCAAACAAAATGCACAGTTGGATTGAGTACCCAGTTGTCAAGTTCGGTACCGGGTATCTTAGCCTGCTTTGTCCAAAAGAGACCATGAGAAAACGGTTAAAACTGTGGTGGATCAAAGTTATTGTCAATGTGCGTTTTTTTAATTCAAATTTTTCAGGTTGCGCAATTATAACGATACTAACAGTTACTCTAAAAGTTGATAATGAAGGATATACTTCTGTAGACATGTACACACTGTTTTAACCAACAACAATTGTGAATGAAAATTTCTATATAATTTGAATCACTATACTTTTTTCTAAGTAGTTTAGGGTCTTTCCGCATAGTCCAAATTGATCTAAGCTATAAAATAAAAGAATTACGCTACCAGCACAAAATGCCGGATTCCATCAGCTCTCAAAATCCACCTCCTCCAAAATATGTAACTAGAAAAACTAATACACAAATAGATGAATCTAAGGATAAAATCTCAGAATAACTCCACGATCATTCTTTTCCCACCATCCACCAACAAGACACAAGGGGAAAACAGTAGGCGGAGGAAAACAGAAAATTATGCTATCAAAATAAAAAAGACAAAAGATAACCGAAACTAATTCAACACGCTTGATTAACCATACAAAAGAAAACCCTAACCACTACCATCAGCTAGAATTAATACTAGAAGTTACTTTTCAATCACGAAAGGCATTAGCTATGTCGCATAATTATCTAAATGATTTGTGACGGCTAACTATAACAATAGTGGAAAAGGACAAAATGTACAACTAATGATAATTTTTAAAAAAATATATAGCTTGGAAATAAACAATGATTATTTAAAAGTCAACAAGTCACATGATTTGTAAACATCACTATTGAAAAGCAATCAAGACATCAAAATACCCACAATCATTATTGAAAAGACCAGATACAGCAATGATGATAATGTAAGAGAAGACTAGATATACGAATAACAATAACCAATTTTACAAAGACCAGAATATAGAATAGTGCTAAATGCTATTGAAAAGTCTAAATATGAGGATAATGATAATCATCGTTGCAAACTATCCGATATAGGAATAATAATATCATTGTTGAAAAAGTACAGATATGGAAATAATGATAGCTGAGAGTACCAAATACACGAGTATTGATAATCGTTATTGAAAATGTAAAAAAAGAAATATCGATAATCAATATAGATAGCCCCTCAAACACAAGAAAAAATGATAATAATTTCTATTTAAAAAAAAGACCAAAATAATATAGAATATCAATAACCCTTTTTAAAAAGCCCAGTACAAAAATAGTGATAGATACTATCAGAGAGAGAAAAGCTTTGCGGATAATGATATTCATTCTTGAAAAAAGACGACATCTAGGAATATTAATGACCATCAGTGAAAAGACCAAATAAAAGAAATAATACTCATTGTGGAAAGCTCCCGACACAGAAATAGTGTGATAACCATATTAAAGAAACCAGCATAATAAATAGTGATAATTTACTGAAAGAGCGAACAAAAGGAATAACGATAAAAAGTGTTGAAAAAGATCAGATATACGAATAATGCTAATCATTATTTAAAAAGACCAGATACACAAATAATGATAATCATGTTCGCAAAGATCACATCAAATACTGAATCACTGTATTCACTGGTGTTTAAGCTGGTGTAGTCATGGTAGTAATCACTTTTGAAAAGACAATATATAGGAATGATAATAATAAAATCTGCGGAAAAAATAGGATACAAAAGTTTTAATGATAAGCATCTGGAACAAGACCTCTGATATATTAACGATAACAGCTCAGTTGGAAAAGACAAGGTTTATGAATGATGACAACTGTAAGTGGGAACAATTCAAACGATATAGGAATGACGATAGCGTTTGCAGAAAAGGCTTAGATGCAGGAATGAGATGTATCCTACCTGGAAACAAAATATTCATTGTTCCTCGGCTACAGATCTGAGGATCACTTCACCTGGTCACCTGTGTATGCGGCCGTTTTTTACCCACTGTTAAGGTAGCTGCATTTTGACTTCGGAGAACAATAAAATAATGACTTTGGCCCGATCCATGGGAATGATACAGACATACTCAGCAACGATGCCAATGAGCAATGAATACCAACATAACACCAAGTATTGTTAGGGTCGAGTATTGTTAAAAGTCCTTTTTGAAAACCAATCATTCTCCTTGAGAGCAACCGTGCAATAGAAATGTAGTCGATACTGGAAAATCAACGAAGAGAAGGTTCTGTGAAAAATAAGCCATCACTGCCCAACTTGGAGAGCGGACAGGTTCTGGACCAAAAGAACATCAAAAGAACCATACCACCTTCCCATAAATAATGATGTCCTGGAATGTCAGGTCTGAAAAAATCTGTGGAATGCCTCGCGTTAGGAATGGGAACAGAACAGGGAAACGCATGGGATTTTTTTCCCGTTCCTCCGCTAGAGCTACGAGGTTCACCAATGGTGAGATTTTGCGAATGCGGTCGTTTTTATTTTGCCCAGCATTAAGGTAGCCGCCTTCCGACTTCGGGAAAACGAATTTGATGTTTTCGAGGGGATCATCCAGAATATGCAGAGGGGATCACCCAGAATATGCAGAGGGGATCACCCAGAATATGCAGAGGGGATCACCCAGAATATGCAGAGGGGATCATCCAGAATATGCAGAGGGGATCATCCAGAATATGCACTCTGTCTCGTTCATCGCGTACGTTATTCAATGTCAAACTCGGGAGCGCAAACTGGATGAGAAGATTTTGTGTATGACAAATTTTAAGCCACCTCACCATACATGTAACAGTACTTCGACTTCAGAGGATCTGTTTTCGTATTTCATGAATGAAACCGGCAGCGTCACAAGTCATGTGAGTAACATCATTACAAATAATTGTTCTATTCATAATTTCACAAAAATGTACTATAGATAAGTCATTACATGGCTGGTTGTTTTAAATTGTCAGGGTAATCTTCGCCTGCCTTTCTTACGTTTTCATCTTTCTATACTTCAGTATAACCATTTTCAAATTCGTCACATTGTTTTCTGTTTTATGTAAAGCCTCTGCTTTATTTTCCCAGTTCTTATATTTCATTAGAACCATTTTCAAATTCTTTTATTATTTTCTGTTTTATCTAAAGCCTCTGCTTTATTTTCCCAGTTCTTATATTTCATTATAACCATTTTTAAATTTTTCATATCATTTTCTGCTTTATTTAAAGCCTCTGCAATATTTACTCATTTCTTCCTTTCAAATTTTTTTATCAACCAGTTTGTTTTTTTCTTCTTACAGTTAAAAGAGAAATTTTTTATCAACCAGTTTTTTTCTTTTCTTCTTACAGTTCAAAGTGGTAGGCTACTCTGCGTGCTCTTCAAGAGCCTGCCTGCATAGCAGCTACCTCTTCCACAGACACAGGGACTAGTGAACACTGTACGTGAACATTGCAGATGTGTGCATAATACCAACGAGGATGAAGTCACGCGCAGGGCTCAGCAGTTCTCTCGTGCTCTAACAGTGGCTGTCTTCAAATCTTCCAGCTATAATATGTCTGGAAAGATAAATCTCTATTTCATCTTTCTTGGAAATGTGAACACACACACACGCTCACGCAAGCGCGAGCTGGTGCATGCACGGGCGTGCGCGTGCACACACGCATACACAAACACGTACACACACACACACACACACACACACACACACACAGGCACACACAACAAACACACACAGGCACACACACAAACACACTTTTATGGTAGACCTGATAGCTTGATAGTGTGTCCTTCTCTCTCTCTCTCCCCTCTCTCTCTCTCTCTCTCTCTCTCTCTCTCCCTCTCTCTCTCTCTCTCTCTCTCCCTCTCTCTCTCTCTCTCCTCTCCTCTCCTCTCCTCTCCTTTCCTTTCCTCTCCACTCCTCATGCCCTTTGTCTTGTCTAATTCAATAGATTTTATCGTGGATGTTGTTTTTATTGCAGTTAGAGATGAGATTATTAGTACTATTATAAGCGATACTGTTTTAGTATGATATTGTTTTTAGTTTGATAGTCCAGTGGATTATGGGCTTTTGAATTATGTATCGTATAGGGGTTCTACTTGTTTGAATATTTGTCTTTTTTTTAAAAACTATTAATTTGATTGAAGGTGTATTTCCCCTTCCCCCTTGATACTCCTCCCCCACCCCCATCCTTTCCAATGCTTTTCTGTTATCATGGTTATGTTGTTGTCTCATGGTGATGGGGATCATTTGTTATATTGTGGTCTCATGGTGATGGGCAATTGTTGTTATAATTGTATCTCTATTATGATAATCATTATTATAATCTTATTTGCCTTATCTTGCTTTGATAGCTATTGTGTCAATATGTCATTTTTTAAAAGCGCTATTTGAAAAGTATGAACGCAAAAAAAGCACACGTTTGCTGGGTGGAGGAGGAGAGGAGTGAGGTCATTGAAGGTAATATTGTCAGTAATGACGAATGCCTAGTATTTTCTAACGTTTTATTCTTGTACCTTTTTACTATCTAAAGTATAAACGTGAAAGAATGGATGTAACAGTAGGTGAAGTAGTTTGTTTGTCCTGACGTTTTATGATTTTCCTTTTTAATTCTTAAAACATTTTTATTTAAATGTGTGTGTGGACGTGAGCGCGCACGCGCTCAGGCGTGCATGAGTATGTGTGTGCATGTATATGTATATGTGGTAATTTGTATTTTCAATGTATCTCCTTATCGATTTTTTCCTCTTTTTTTACTGGTTTAATTTAACGGTAAATGATGCAATAATGTAATGTCTTAGTATAATCATTACGAAATTTGTTCTTAGATAGATGGCTTGATGAAAAAAAGCAAATGCATTGCTTATTCAATGTACCATCTGGAAATAAAATTTTGACTTGACTTGACTTGACATGTACGCTGAGTAGTTAAAAACATAGGGGGACACAGCTGGTGACCAAGTCTACACCTTCTGCTTTTGTTGTTCAAGTCTCTAAATAAAATATGTCCTTTAGAATCAAATGTTCAGGCCGCACTTTTTCTTTTTAAAAAAAAAAGTAAATTCAATTTTCTTTATACCACCAAAAAACCCAACAACATGGACAAAAACACCCTCAGCCAAATAGTGTGATAATTAGTTCTGTATATGCCATTAGTAAAACTGTCTCGAAATGTGCAAGTTGTATGTTTTAGCTCTAATGACACTTAAAAGTTTCACTACAATGCCATCAAAACGAAAAAGAAAAGATCCACCCCACACCTCCGCCCCTGAAAAACATACACCTCTCACCCTTCCTCCCCCCAACCCCCCCCAAAAAAAAATCAGCCAATTGTTTTCGTCATTTGTAAAACTTTCGGAACGCATTTTTTGTATAGTAAAACGTTTATCTCATTTATAATATTAGAAAGCCATCGTTAGCTACAATTTGTTCTCTCTCTCCAAAAATCAATCATAAAATATATTGCTAAAGAAACGGCAGAAAATACTACGCACTGATGAAACGCAGAGATCATAGGCCTAAAATAAATCAACATAGAATAAAGCATCTAAGCAAAGGAACATGTAACCATAAACAAGTTTTAAAAAATAACAGTATGACTGCTCAAAACAGATACATCCTTAAAAAGAACAAACGAATACAGACACGAGAACATACAGAGACAGAAGAATACCCCCACCCCCACCCACCCACCCACCCCCGGAAAAAAAGGGAAGAAAAACATGTGCGACCGCTTCAGATATTTATTTATTTTTTAAAAAGTTAATTCTTTTATATCGAGGATGATGGAATAAGCACTTATGTGCTTTTTTACATCTAGTCCCCGTGTGCATGCGGCTTTGTAAATTCTGTCATCTGTTCCACACCGGCACACAATGACCTACTCTTACGAAAAGCGGGACAGGATTTAACGTGTGCGCCAAGATGTTCTGCCTGCGTTCGCGCACGGGGCCTTGGTATATAGTCTCATCCGAAGGACTTTTGGGGAGAGTGGAGTCTGCACTGATGTTAACTCCAGAGGAAAATATCCCCTTGAACGGGAATCGAGCCCGGGTCGTCAGATTGCG
>CM054142.1:44365336-44375336 GCA_028751875.1 Rapana venosa
GAGAGAGAGAGAGAGAGAGAGAGAGAGAGAGAGGAGAGAGAGAGAGAGGGGAAGACAGAGACAATGGGAGACAAAGACAGAGAGAGATAGAGAGAAGAGAGAGAGAGAGAGAGAGAGAGACAGAGAGAGACAGAGAGAGAGAGAGAGAGAGAGAGAGAGAGAGAGAGACAGAAAGAGAGATAGAGACAGACAGACAGACAGGCAGAGAGACAGTCAGAGAGACAGACAGAGAGACACATACATCAATTCAGTGGAAAAAAACAACTAACAGCCGATCGCTGCGGAGAATCAATTTTTTTTGTCACACACAAAAATGTTGAAGATTGAAGAAACAGACGCACGTTGGTTGGTTAACGGCTGAAATATGTCCGAAAAAAAAAATGCAACCCTCCGAAGACGGTATGTGGAGAGCTAAAACATAAAGAGACAGGGCAGAGAGTCACAATTCTCCATCACACACGAAGACGACCATCGCAGATGGAAATGGGAACCACCACCGCAAATCCTTTGTAGATCTTGAAAAGTTTGATTGAATAAAAAAAGAAAAAAGTCAATAAAAGCCACAGAATAAAAAAAGAATATTCACCCAAAATAACGTTTGCTCTTTTTGAGACGTCATCAGCGTCCTTTGTTCCTCGTAACGTCACCAGCACTTTGAGTGGCGTGACCACTTTGCGTCACAACGTCATCAGCCAGCGCAGTGTCACCAACCAGCGCGCATAGATCGGAGAAAAGGAAGATTCCCGAAGCGCATCAAATCTTGAAGCCTCTCAGGGCAGATCTACATATACTTCCTTTGAGATCTCACCCCTCTGCTTTTTTTTTTGCGGTGTGTGTGCAAAATGTTCTTACTCTATGAACCAGCGTCATTTTTATCCCAGCATCATTTTTATCCCAGTTATCCCAGCGTCATTTTTATCCCAGCGTCATTTTCTTTTTCAAAATCCTAGAGTCATTTTCATGCTAGCCTCACCGGTTCGCGTCACGCTGTTCTTTCAAACTCGTCACCACTTTGCGTCACAAAGTCTTCAGCGTCACGTGTGCGCTTGCAACCCGAATTCCTCAGCTGCAGCTGCGTGTGAACAGACGAAAGGCCTCTCCTTCCTCACTGCAGGACTGGTGTTCTCACAGTCTTTTGAAGATGGGGGTACGATGAAACGCCATCACAGACAACAATAGTAAGGAATATATGGATTTAAAAAGAAGAAGAAATAGGACAAATCTCAGACTAGTGCCTTCAACTGGTCTCCGAATCTCTGGGTCACACTCTTCTAATCACAGTGGGCTTGACCAGAGCAGGTGATTGGATCCCAAAATGCCCGCCCCCTCGTCAATCGACAAATCATTCATACGTAAGTCAAAGTCAACCAACAGAAACATAGTTATGTATCATGATAAAATGTTAAAAACAGCCCTACACCCTCACAAAACTGTTAGCTATTTTCACACTATCGGTAAAAGCATTATTGTATCATGACTCCAAATTCATGAAGGTGCAGCAACACTTGTTTTCTTTAAAAAAGAAAAAAAAATGATGAGATTCTGGTTGGCTTTTATCAAGACTTTCGTCGGTCTTAAGGAAGTAAATAAACGGTACAAACTGTCCGTTCAATAATCGATTGACTCTTCAAACGCTACTGCAGAGTGCGGAAAAGGGATAGAGTGTAAATGAACCAATAGGTAAATACATAAACCAAACGAAATAAAGGATAAGAGATCCAAATGAGAAAAAAAAGAGAAGAAAAATGCATAATGGATTGGTAAAACAAATGAATAAAACCGAAAAGCGTCTATAAAATGCCCTGCAATTCTTTTGTCCAGTGATAATAGGTTATTCAGGAACAAAAATAATGTTTTGCACAAGCTGGGATGTTGCAATTAAAGAATGCATTCAGGACAGGACAGGACAGGAAAGGCCAAAGCTGATCATAAGGTTCAGGATATCAAGGTTTTCACACAGAAACCAGTCTGCACTTTGGAGATTTGGTTCAGTGATGGCTTGCTTCTATCATGTTGAGATTCAATGTTCAAAATTCTTTAATGACAGCATTTAAATAAATATTAAATCTGTACCATTATTATTATTGATATTAACATTATCATTAGTAGTAGTGGTAGGTGTTTTTTTTTTCTTAGTAGTAGTAATAGTAATAATAACAATAGTGAACTGGACATAATATACTATGCAGTATGTCACATTATTAATATAATCATACTATATTACATTATTAATATAATCATACTATATTACATTCTATCACATTACATTATAAATTATCATATTACATTATATCACATAATATCATATCACATTAGGACTACTATTTTATTTGAATACACACTTTTTTCCAATTATTTATTCATCTATCACTTTTTGTCTTGAGCTTTTTAAAGCTGCATGATCTATATTAGTGTTAGCTGACAGTATACCACAACACACGATTTCTTTTTTTTCTATCAAGAAGATGTATTCTTTCATCGGTTATTTCATCTATCGTTTAAATAATGTTATTTAAAGTTGCAATAAGTTGAAATCGATGGCACAGTACAACCTTATCTGCCGTGTCTACATTTCTGCTTTCTTCAATTTTTTTTCTTTTTCCATTACGTGCAAGTGAGTCTATAAACATACACATGCACGTGTCCGCACCCGTGTGTGTGTGTGTGTGTGTGTGTGTGTGTGTGTGTGTGTGTGTGTGTGTGCGTGCGTGCGTGCGTGCGTGCGTGTGTGTGTGTGTGTGTGTGTGTGTGTGTGTGTGTGAGTGTGTACGCACCTGAACAAATGTGTACAGGTAATCTTACACATTTCAAGTTTGATGTCATTCTTTATCAATGTTGTACACGGTATGAGCAAAGTGTTACAGATGACTCACGCATTGGTGTGTGCTCTCACTTGAAAAGAAAGAGACCAAAAAAACTGTGTGCTTTCACATACGCTGACAGTTACGTCAAAGAGTTCATGGTGAGAAAAAGCTAGCACACACAAAGAGCAAACATTGAGCTGCTTTGGTTAGAAGACAACAACAGAAGGATATAAAACTAAGTAAATATATAGCAATGCAGAAAGAAAAAAAAAGGAAAAAAAACCCAACCAAACAAAATTTGATCCGCACTGTCAACAGGCAGTTACAATTATGTTTGGGTTTTTTCTCTTTTCAAGAGAAAACATTAACCTTCTTTGGGTTGGGGTTTTTTTTTTTTGGGGGGGGGGGGGGGAGAGGGAGATATTTTTGTTTGTTAGTTTCAGTATTATCTTAATGAGTATTTCTTCTTGCTTTTTTTCTCATGTTTGACCATATCTCAATGATTTAATATCCTACTTTACAATTTTGTTACAACATTAGTTTTCTTCACGAATCAGATCTCCTTCACATTTGTTTTTCAAACACACCTACATGAGTCAGCTTCAGTTTTAATTTTCTTTTTTTCAGTCTTTTTTGATTCAACATGTTTCCAGGAGTCGATTTCACTGAAGATATTTGTTTTTCAGATTGCCTAGATAAGTTAGTTTCACTGTTAAGTTTGCGCTTTACAAGGTATAATATATTACAGACTGGTATATCCGATGTGAACTATCAATAAAAAGAAACAGATAACAACAATGGGGAATAAAAGAAGAGAAAAAAAAGATGTATCGCTAAGTCTTGCCCGGGGGGATCTTTCAGAATGGGGAGACACTAATCTGGGTGGTGCTACACGGGTATGCCAGCTTCACAGGGGTGTACTCTGTCAGCATCAGCCGTCATAAACCGCCACACAAATTCGCTGTAAATGAAAAACCACAATCACAGCTTCGATAAACCGCGTCTGTCCGTGAAAAAGAGAACCAAAATATTTCAAACATCGAACACAGATTGTCCCAGTCTTCACGAAAAAAAAAGAGAGAAAGAAAATCAAACCCACTCACAAATTTTTTTTCTGGTAAATTTTTGTTATGCGTCTCTGCCCTGTCCAAAAACTTTATAATTTTAAATCCAAAACAAACAAACAAAAAAAGTCCCTAACTAAAAGAAAACGAAAGTTTACGCAATCAGACGGAGCGCAGAAAGAAAATATAGTACCAAAAAAAGAAAAAAAGTATTAATGATAATAACGACAAAAAGTGGTCACTTGTCACCGTTAGGCCTTGTGAGTGATAATAATAATAATAATAATAATAATAATAATAATAATAATAATGATGATGATAATAATAATAATAATAATAATAATAATAATAATAATAATAATAAATAATAATAATAATAGCAAAACCAAAAGAGTGATCACTTTTTGTCAGCGGTTAGGGAGGGTAGTAGTGTGTGAGTGCTCACTTCGTACCAGGGAAAAAGGGTCAAACTGAAGGTGGCAGGGACAGTGTTGGGGACGCCCTTTGCCCTGGTGGTGGTGGTGGTGAAGGTGGTGGTGGTGGTAGTGGTGGTGGTGGTGGATCGCCGTGTGGCGGTGACTGGAGGGTGGGGGAGGAGGGGGGCGGGAGGGGGGAGGGTCGTCACAAGAGGCCGTGGTTCAGCAGGCTGTCTGAAGCCACCTCCTCCTCCCCGTTCAGCCAGAATGTCGTCTGCTTCCCCTTCCCCTGCACACCAGCACACAACGGCCCGCTTTGAATGAGGCTGATGGTGATGACGATGACGATGATGATGATGATGATGACGACGACGACGACGACGATGATGATGAATACTACGACGACGTCGATGATGATGATGTTGACGATGATGAATACGATGAGGATGATGATGATGACGACGATGATGATGACGACGACGACGACGATGATGATGATGATATGAAGAATGATATAATCATGTGAACAATAGTAATGATAATGATGATGAAGTTGATCATGATGACGACGATGTTGATGATGACGTTGACGAATATGACGATGATCATGATGCTGCTGCTGCTGCTGCTGTTGCTGATGCTGCTGATGATGTTGCTGCTGTTGCTGCTGCTGCTGATGCGGATGATGATGATGTTGTTGCTGCTGCTGCTGATGGTGATGCTGCTGCTGCTGCTGCTGATGATGATGATGTTGCTGCTGCTGCTGATGGTGATGCTGCTGCTGCTGATGATGATGATGGTGATGCTGCTGTTGTTGTTGATGATGATGTTGTTAATCGTGATGGCCATTAAGCTTAATTCCCCGCACCTTATCTTCCAAAGGCCCTAAGCGTTCACCTTACGTCATACGTCAACAGGCAGTACAGTTTAAAACAGGAACCAATGCACTCCATCTCTCTCTCATTCTCTCTCTTTCTCACTCACTCACTTACTTACACACACACACACACACAAACACACACACACGCACGCACACACACACAGGTGCACGCACGCACGCACGCACGCACACGCCTTACCTTCATTTCTACCTCTCCGCGGAGTTCTATGATGAAGTGGCCAAAGTCGTCCAGGATTTCTTTAGTCTGGCAGCTCATGTGGATCCTTAGAGCTGAAACGGGTGGCAAGCAAAGTTTGTAAAACTGCATACACACGGGGTACAAACACCCATACATAAATCAACGACATATCCGTAACCAGCCTCTTAACTGCACTAAACAACATCATACACAAAAATCTTTACTTACAAAACCTGTACAATATCTTATCTTCATGTTGGCAAATTTTACTGGAGTTTACACACAAATGACTGTGTAACAAAATGTAAACCAAAAAACTCCCCCCACCTTCCCATAGGTAGGACTAGCGCCTTAGAACCAAACCAGTGGATCAGTAGTCTGGAGGTAACGCACCTGCCTAGAAAGCGAAAAGTGTGATCTGGGTGCTAGTCTTTCGGATGAGACGATAAACCGAGTACTCATTTAATGCACGTAAAAGAACCTACGGCAAAAAGAGAGTTGTCCCTGGCAAAGTTCTGTCGAAAACATGACATTCTGATTGGAAACCGAATACATAATTATGTAGTCAGAAAAAATAAAGAAAAATGGCTGGCGCTGCTCTTGTGGCGACGCGCTCTCCTCGGGGAGAGCAACCCGAATTTCACACAGAGAAATTTGTCGAGATTTAAAGTGGTATACAATACAATACAATGCAATACCATACAATACAATACAATACAATACAATACGATACAATACAATGCAATACAAAACATTGCAACACGATACGATATGACAACATTCGATACAATACAATACAACACAATACAACACGATACATAACAATACGATACAATACAACACGACAAAACACAACACGACACAATACACTACTCTATTCTATACCACACCACAAGACACTTCTCTACACCCCACCACACCACTCCACTCCACTACACACCACACCACATCATACACACACCACCACACCACACTACACCACACACACCACACCACACTCCACCACACCACACCCACTCCACTCCACACCACCCCACCCCAACCACACCACACTCCACTCCACACCACACCACTCCACACCACACCACACCACACCATCCACTCCACTCCACTCCACACCATACCACATCACACCACACCACACCACTCCACAAACTGTTAAAGGCATGCTTATCCAATCAGTTTTTGTGTGAGAATTTTCATGTAAAATTTTGTAAACAAATGCTAGGAGTTCATAAAAAAGCATTAGTACTACCCACTTTGGGTGAATTAGAAATATTTCCACTGACCTTTAAAATCATATGCCAGATAATAGCCTTTTGGATTCATTTGACAGAATCAAAACCAGACTCTTATATTAGAATAGTATACGATTATTTGTATCAGAAGAATACATACGATAAATGGATAAACAGAGTGAAAAATATTCTGTACACAATTGGATTTAAACATGTCTGGAAGAACCAAAGTACTCTTAATGTTCGTCGGTTGAGTTATGCTGTTAGAAGAAAACTTGAAGACATGTATAAAACATTTTGGATCTACCAAAAGAAAGAGTTTGCAAAACTAAAATTTTATGATTTTGCTACCAAAGAATACAGACTGGAACCATACTTAATAAACTATGAAAACAAAACTCATAAGAAGACATATTGTAAATTTCGCACAAGCTGTCACAATTTAATGATAGAGAAAGGGAGACACCAAAATATATCCAGAGAAGACAGAAAATGTAGACACTGTAACAAAATAGAAGATGAATTTCATTTACTTGACGAATGTATTTTATATGATGAACTCAGAAATAATTTGTTATTAAAAATCAAACCGAAAGACAAAGAACGCAAAAACTGTGTACATAAATTAAGTGACATAATCACAGTTGATATATATCAAGCAGATATCATGAGATATGTGTATGAGTGTTTTGAAAAAAAAAGAAAAAGAGAAGTAGAATGCAACATGTTTTTAGTGTACATCACTTTTAGCAAAAAATAGATAATAATTATAATTGATGTTTTTTGTTGTGTCAAATAAGTCTACATGACATAAATGGCAATAAAATATTATGAATCTGAATCTGAATCACTACACCACACCAGACCACATCACACTCCACCACACTCCACTCCACCCCACCACACCCATCCCACACCCCACCACACACACCACACCACTCCACCCCCCATCCCCCCACTCTACTCCACTCCACTCCAAACCACACAATCAATGCCCCCAGCACAGAAAGGAGGACAGGGGCTATCTACTCACGCAGGCCATTGGACTCCATCCTGGAGGCGGTGTTGACGGTGTCTCCAAACAGACAGTACCGGGGCATCTTCAGGCCCACCACCCCCGCCACCACCGAACCTGCAAGACACCCCACAAGATACAGATATAGGATGGAGACAGGTCACAACAGCGATACAATACGATACAATACAATACACAGGTATGAGGTATACAGGTATATACACACGTGTGCAGGTAAAGAAAAGGCCAGGTGAGGTTGAGGGTAGGTCAGGAATTGTGTGGTGAGGTTGAGGAGAGGTAAGGAATTGTGTGATCAAGGTTGAGGATAGGTCAGGAATTGTGTGGAGAGGTTGAGGATAGGTCAGGAATTGTGTGGAGAGGTTGAGGATAGGTCAGGAATTGTGTGGAGAGGTTGAGGATAGGTCAGGAATTGTGTGGTGAGGTTGATGATTGGTCAGGAATTGTGTGGTGAGGTTGAGGGATAGATCAGGAATTGTGTGGAGAGGTAGAGGATAGGTCAGGAATTGTCTGGAGAGGTTGATAGGTCAAGAGTTGTGTGGTGAGGTTTAGGATAGGTCAGGAATTGTGTGGAGAGGTTGAGGGATAGATCAGGAATTGTGTGGAGAGGTTGAGGGATAGATCAGGAATTGTGTGGTGAGGTTGAGGGATAGATCAGGAATTGTGTGGAGAGGTTGAGGATAGGTCAGGAATTGTGTGGTGAGGTTGAGGGTAGGTCAGAAATTGTCTGGAGAGGTTGAGGGTAGGTCAGAAATTGTCTGGAAATGTTGTGGATAGGTCATGAGTTGTGTGGTGAGGTTTAGGGTAGGTCAGGAATTGTGTGGAGAGGCTGAGGATAGGTCAGGAATTGTGTGGAGAGGTTGAGGATAGGTCAGGAATTGTGTGGAGAGGTTGAGGATAGGTCAGGAATTGTGTGGTGCAGTTTAGGATAGGTCAGGAATTGTGTGGTGAGGTTGAGGATAGGTCAGGAATTGTGTGGAGAGGTTGAGGATAGGTCAGGAATTGTGTGGAGAGGTTGAGGATAGATCAGGAATAGTGTGGAGAGGTTGATGATTGGTCAGGAATTGTGTGGAGAGGTTGAGGATTGGTCAGGACTTGTGTGGTGAGGTTGAGGATAGGTCAGGGATTGTGTGGAGAGGTTGAGGGTAGGTCAGGAATTGTGTGGAGAGGTTGAGGATAGGTCAGGAATTGTGTGGTGAGGTTGATGATTGGTCAGGAATTGTGTGGTGAGGTTGAGGGATAGATCAGGAATTGTGTGGTGATGTTAGAATAGGTCAGGAATTGTGTGGTGAGGTTAGAATAGGTCAGGAATTGTGTGGTGAGGTTGAGGATAGGTCAGGAGTTGTCTGATTGGGTGAGGATAGGTCAGGAATTGTCTGATTGGGTGAGGATAGGTCAGGAATTGTCTGATGAGGTGAGGATAGGTCAGGAATTGTCTGATGAGGTGAGGATAGGTCAGGAATTGTCTGATGAGGTGAGGATAGGTCAGGTGAGGTGAGGGCTGGTGATGTTAGGGCAGGTGAGGCGAGGTGGGGTGAGGTGATGTTAGGGCAGGTGAGGTGATGTTAGGGCAGGTGAGGTGAGGTTAGGGCAGGTGAGGCTAAGTGGGGTGAGGTGAGGATAGGTCAGGTGAGGTGAGGGCTGGTGAGGTTAGGGCAGGTAAGGTGATGTTAGGGCAGGTGAGGTGATGTTAGGGTAGGTGAGGCGAGGTGGGGTGAGGTGAGGATAGGTCAGGTGAGGTGAGGGCTGGTAAGGTTAGGGCAGGTGAGGCGAAGTGGGGTGAGGTGATGTTAGGGCAGGTGAGGTGATGTTAGGGCAGATGAGGTGATGTTAGGGCAGATGAGGTGATGTTAGGGCAGGTGAGGTGATGTTAGGGCAGATGAGGTGATGTTAGGGCAGATGAGGTGATGTTAGGGCAGGTGAGGTGATGTTAGGGCAGGTGAGGCGAGGTGGGGTGAGGTGAGGATAGGTCAGGTGAGGTGAGGGCTGGTGAGGTTAGGGCAGGTGAGGTGATGTTAGGGCAGGTGAGGTGATGTTAGGGCAGGTGAGATGAGTGTGAGGTGAGCCCAAGAACTCAGTTTTGTTCCCCTCTCTCTCTCCTGTCTGTCTTTCTCTCTGTCTGTCTCTCTTTCTCTCTATCTTCCTCCCCCCTCTCTCTTCACCCCTCTCTCGCTCTCTCACTCTACCTCTCCCTCCCTCCCTCCCCCTCTCGCTCTCTCCCCCTCATCCAGCAGCTACGCTAAAACACACACACACAAACACTACACACAAAAACACCAAACACAAACACACAACTACACAAACACACACAAACACACACTACACACACACAAACACAACACACAAAACACACACACACACACACA
>CM054142.1:44382836-44422836 GCA_028751875.1 Rapana venosa
CCTATTCTATATAGCCCCACGACCACAGAGGCAACATCAAGAGAGACAAAAAGGTGTCCCATAACCTATGTGGCCGCAGGGGAGCGAGGCATCAGAGACCTCACTGGAGGCATCAGAGACCTTACTCGAGGCATCAGAGACCTCAACTTCTCCAGGGGTCAGCATACTGAGTGGCCACCATCTCCTCTCCCTCACTGCTTTACCTTCCCTGACCCTAAAGAGGGCAGGTACCCATTTACAACCGGGTGAATCAGAGGACTGTGCTGAAGCCAAGACGCACGCAAACGGTCACCCATCCACTTGGTAACCACGCTCGATGCTGCTTAACATTGGCTGGTGGGGGAGAAAGCGAGTGCTCCGACCACTGAGCTATCCCGTCCCGGAGAGAAAGAGAGAGAGTGGTACAAAACAAGTCTTCTCCGCCCCAAAAGGAAAAACTCACTTGGGCAGCATGGAGTACAGGAGGTCCTCGGCTCTCTTCTTCTCCTCCAGGTAATCCTGGGTCCTCTCCGCCACCAGAGCCTCCAGGTTGTTGGCGTACTGTTCCATGCGAGACAACAGGTTGTCCAGGATGTTGCCTTTGTCCCCGCTCCTGAACAACATCAACAATATCAATAAGAACATGAACAACAATAACAACCTCACGAACAACATTAACAACATCAATAACAACAGGACAATAATAACAACATAGCGTACTACTCCATGCGAGACAACATGTTGTCCAAGAATGTTGTTGCCTTTGTTCCCGCTCCTGAACAGACAACATGAACAACAATAACAACATAGTGTAATGCTCCATGCGAGACAACAGGTTGTCCAGGATGTTGCCTTTGTCCCCGCTCCTGGGAAGACAACATCAACGACAACATGAACAACAACAACAACAACAACAACAATAATAATAATAATAATAATAATAATAATAATAATAATAATAATAATAATAATAATAATAATAATAATAATAGTAATATTGTATGGAATTTACATAGCGCTGAATCTTGTAAAGCAACACATCAAAACGCAATAACAACATAGTGTAATGCGCTATGCGAGACAACAGGTTGTCCAGGAGTTTCCCTTTGTTCCCGCTCCAGCCCAGACAACATGAACAACAATGACAACCTTATGAACAACATCAACAACATGAACAACATTAACAACATGGCGTACTGCTCCGTGCGGGACAACAGGTTGTCCAGGATGTTGTTGCCTTTGTCCCCGCTCCTGAACAACATCAACAATATCAATAAAACATGACCAACAATAACAACCTCACGAACAACATTAACAACATCAATAACAACAGGACAACAATAACAACATAGCGTACTACTCCATGCGAGACAACATGTTGTCCAAGAATGTTGTTGCCTTTGTTCCCGCTCCTGAACAGACAACACGAACAACAACATGAACAACAATAACAACATAGTGTAATGCTCCGTGCGAGACAACAGGTTGTCCAGAATGTTGTTGCCTTTGTCCCCGCTCCTGAACAACAACATGAACAACAACATGAACAACAATAACAACATGGCGTTCTGCTCCATGAGAGACAACAGGTTGTCCAGGATGTTGCCTTTGTCCCCGCTCCTGAACAACAACATGAACAACAATAACAACATAGTGTAATGCTCCATGCGAGACAACAGGTTGTCCAGGATGTTGCCTTTGTCCCCGCTCCTGAATAACAACACCAACGACAACATGAACAACAATAACAACATAGTGTAATGCTCCGTGCGAGACAACAGGTTGTCCAGGATGTTGCCCTTGTCCCCGCTACTTCCCAGACAACATGAACAACAATGACAACCTCATGAACAACATCAACGACAACACGAACAACAATGAAAACCTCATGAACAACAT
The DNA here is from genome assembly GCA_028751875.1 of Rapana venosa. Classification (NCBI taxonomy): domain Eukaryota; kingdom Metazoa; phylum Mollusca; class Gastropoda; order Neogastropoda; family Muricidae; genus Rapana; species Rapana venosa. The sequence goes on from CM054142.1 coordinate 44,384,715, forward strand.
CAACGACAACATGAACAACAATAACAACATAGTGTAATGCTCCATGCCAGACAACAGGTTGTCCAGGATGTTGCCTTTGTCCCCGCTCCTGAACAGACAACATGAACAACAATAACAACATAGTGTAATGCTCCATGCGAGACAACAGGTTGTCCAGGATGTTGCCTTTGTCCCCGCTCCTGGGAAGACAACATCAACGACAACATGAACAACAACAACAACAACAACAACAACAATAATAATAATAATAATAATAATAATAATAATAATAATAATAATAATAATATTGTATGGAATTTACATAGCGCTGAATCTTGTAAAGCAACACATCAAAACGCAATAACAACATAGTGTAATGCGCTATGCGAGACAACAGGTTGTCCAGGAGTTTCCCTTTGCTCCCGCTCCAGCCCAGACAACATGAACAACAATGACAACCTTATGAACAACATCAACAACATGAACAACATTAACAACATGGCGTACTGCTCCGTGCGGGACAACAGAATGTTGTTGCCTTTGTCCCCACTCCTGCCCAGACAACATGAACAACAATGACAACCTCATGAACAACATCAACATCAATGACAACAGAACAACATTAACAACATAGCGTACTACTCCATGGGAGACAACAGGTTGTCCAGAATGTTGTTGCCTTTGTCCCCGCTCCTGCCCAGACAACACGAACAACACTGACAAAACCTCATGAAAACTATAATAGTACTATATGTTGGAAATTCTACGCAGGACCTCACATCATCTGACACCATTAACAAACATGGCGCGACTACTCCGTGCACGCGACTAAACCTGTGGAACAGTGATGTTTTTTGCCTTTCTCCCGCTGTCCTGAACAACACTCAACAACAACATGAAACAATAACCAATACGTGTAATGCTCCGTGCGAGACAACAGTTGTCCAGAGCATGATGTTGCCTTTGTTCCCGCGCCTGGCATGACAACGATTGAAGATTAGTTGTAACGTTTCGTTTGTCTTCGTTGTTGTTGTTGTTTTGTAGTTGTAATGTAATGTAATTTACTGTACCTATATTGATTGTTACTGTGCTTGATATATTGTACCGTTCTGTATTGTAGAGGTATGCTTTCTTTGTTTGCTTCTGATAGTTGCATTGTATTGCACTGTATATTTTGGTGATGTGGTTGTTTAGAGAGACTGTGTACACTGTGCTGTATTGTACTGTCTTATATTGTATTGTGCTGTAATGTGCTATATTGTATTGTTCAGTATTGTACTGGTGCTATATTGTATTGTATTGTCCTGTGTATACTATTGATATTGTACGTAATGTGCTATATTGTATTGCCTTGTATTGATATCTAATTATCTGGGGTTGTATTATTGCTTGCGATTATATTGTAATTATTGTGTTGTTTGAACTGTATTGTATTGTACTGTGCTACATTGCATTGCATTGTACCTATATTGTTAAGTGCTGTATTTCATTAACAATTTTCGCACTGAACTGCATACTATATTGTACCTGTACTGTACTGTCTGGGTATTGTGTAGTGCTGTAACTATATATATGTGAGCATTATTGTATCACTGTACAATTAATACTACTGTTCAATCACTAGTAAATGCCACTTCTCTGCAGTGGGATTTGTGCTGCTTTTCCCCAGGGTAATTTCTGCTTTATTTACTTCAAAAGTGCGCACCCCCACAAGAGCATCCGCTACTTCAATTACATGATTTTACACAAATGTTAGCATGTCCTGGATGTGTATTTGTTACCTAAAGAGAGTGCCACTTGTTTTTTTTGGTGTAGTATTGAGATTTTGCCAGGGTTCAACCTCTTGTCGTTGTCCCTAATGGCGGTTATTTTAGTGCACTATAATGCAAGTTCCACCAATGCACAATAAATCGGTTCATTTTTTTAAGCACTCTCTCCCATCCCACCCTTCCCAACACTCCCCCAAACAACCCCACAACTCAACAACAAAAAAAACAAAACCAAAACAAAACCAAACAACAAGGAAACTTACCAAAACCACACCACACACCTTACTCCTAAAACATTCATCAGAAGTCAATCGCCCTCTCACTTTTTATCAAGTTACGACACACTTCTATCTCCCTCGAAAAGGAGGCTCTTCCCAATGTATATTTCCAATCCCTTAGGTAAGTTTCAAGGAGTAATAGTACAACGTCAATCGACAACAGTTCACTTTGCTAAATAAAAACATTTTAAAAAAATCAATTTTTCTCGTGTTTCCCCTAACAAAAAATTCCTACATAAAACCAAACGTTTCCGATACTAATGAGGAGTGGTCAGCTTTTCTTGGATGCGGGGAAGAAATGGGCTATGGAAGGTGACGTCACCACACTCACTCAATATCATGGGGGTCGCTGAACCTTAACGTTATTCTCGATTCCCTAGTTCATTTACGCATCAATTCAGAGGGGATTTGCCTTCTTTTCAGGGAAACCTTGCACGCTGCAAAGTATCGATTGTTATCTCGTGGGGGCTCGGGATTGGGGATGGTAGAGGGTGGATGGGGGCGTGGGGCGAGCGAGGGAAGGGACGAGGGAAAAGTGAAGAGGAGAGAAGAGCGAGAGAGCGAGGTAGAGAGGACGAATGAGAAGAGACGAGATGAGACAGAGACTCGATGGAGAGAGAGACAGAGAGGAGAGCGCGACGAGCTGAGAGATGAGAAAGTTCACAAAGATTATGGGCTTGAGAAACGAAATTTGATTCCAAATCCCGCATAATTTGTTACTTCAAACTTGCGGCAGTTTTAGCGCAGGAATAGCTAAACGGAATGACCTGGGAAGGGGGGGGGGGGGGGGGGAGGGGTAATATTTTTATTTTTGCGAGTGAGGGACTGTCCGGAATGTGTAATGTCTCTGCCATTTCTGAAGGTTACGTGTAGAGGTGTAGAGCGGGGACTTTCCAAACAGTTCAAGAAAAACTACATAAATACAACTTTTTCCGCAGATCTGAAGCAGTCCAGAATTAAAGCTCAACAGAGACTCGACACACGAGAGCTTGCCAGTTTATTCATGTTACTTATTCTTTTATTTTGATGTATGGAATAAACGCTGCAAATGGCTATTTTGAACTCCAGTAACCTGTGTGTTATGCAGTTTTGTCAATTCTTTTCATTCTGTTCCCAACTGGCACACAATGCCTTATCTTCCAAAAAGCGGTGACAGGTTTTTAAAGTATGCGCACGATGGTTCTGCTTGTGTTTGCAGCACCGCGGGACTGTCTTATTAGTCTCCCTGAAGGATTTTGGGGGAGTGGGGTCACGGGATTGATGTAATCTTCCAGGGGAAACTAATCCCCCTATGACCGGCCATTTGAACCGGGTCGGAAAGAATCAACGCGCGCGCAATGCGCACGGCTCTAACCAACAGGGCTGATCCGTTCCTTTAGGAGTGCGATTATGGCATGACCTTCTAGCTGACTAAGCGGGACGGGGAATAGTCCTAGTGGTCAGATACATTAGCGCTACTAGCAACTCTGACAAACGCCGGGTTCGATATCCATGTTCTAAGGGGGAGATAGTTCACTCTGGAGTTAACATCAGTGTCAGAGCTCACTCTCTCCAAAACGTCAACTTCGGAAGTGAGGAATATAAATCGAGGGGCCCCCGTGTGCGAACGCACGCAGAAACATTGATTGCGCCAAGTTAAATCCTGTTCGCTCTTTGAGTTGTTGTGCCGGTTGGAAACAGGATGACAATTTACAAAACCGCCTACCCTCGGGACTGCCCCACCCCCTCCATCCACATTTACCCCCTCCCCCCTCCCCCCCCCCCCCCCCCCCCACCCACCCCCCCCCCCCCCACCCCCCCCCCCCCTTTGGGGGGGCGGGTATGTGTAGGTGCCGGTGGGAAACAGCTGACATTTACCAAACCCGCATACACACGGGACTGGATGTAAGAGAAAAGCACATAAGAGTGCATATTCCTTCAGTCCTCGATATTAAAATATTAATAATATAAATAAACCCTAAGCGGTGCCTGACCTAGGAACGACCCAAACAAACAACACTATCGGCTCGTTCGCAAGTGGGTTGAGAGAGAGTGGAGTGGAGTGTAGTGGAGGGAGAGCTGGTGTGGAGTACTCTGGTATTAGTTTACGGCTAGGTAGAGGTACGTATGTCTAGTCTAGTCTAGCTATTAGCAAAGCAATAGCTGCATTGGCATAGCATAGTATAGTGGAGTGCGAGAAGGAGTGGAGAAGATGGTTCGGTAAAGTCTGTGATAGTGTAAAGTGCCTGTCCAATACACTGCAGTGCAGTCCGTACTCGTGTAGTATAGTACTTCAGTATAATATAGTATAGCTTAGTGAAATTCGGGTTCTCTTCCCTGGGAGAAGAGGACGTCGCTCACAACAGCCCGCGCACCATTATTTAATTTTTATTTATCTGTCTGCAGCTGTATTTGATATCCCCTATCAGAGTGGCTCTTTTTCTGCAGAAAATTTTTGCCAGGGACCAAAACTCCCTTGTTGCCCGTGAGTCACTTTCACGTGCCGCTCAATTATTCTGTGCAACCACGGTGAACCTCGGTTTATGCCTCATTTGAAGACCGAGCACCCAGACCGCCAACTGTCCGGGCCAGTGGATGGGGTGCAAGTTTTTGTTTGGTTCTTATTTCAATTTTATACATACCACTTTGTACAGCAGATTCTAACTGCGTGAAATTGGGTCTGTCTCACTTCGAGGAGAGCGGCGTCGCCACCAAAGAGCCAGCGCCACACCCTTCTGGCCAAAGTTTTACGGGCCCCAACGCGGCCATCAAGACCCACAACAACTCCCTTCGAAGACTCGGGCGTTTCGCTTCTGGGCAGGTGCGTTACCTGGCTAGACCACCGATGACAGTTGCTCGGCTCTCCTGAGCTGGGTCCTTCCTTTCCTTCCATCCTTACCTTCCTTTACCTGTTGAGTTTCTGAGATGAGGGATTAGAGGGCTGAAAAGTCAGGTCTCTCCGGAGGGTCTTCAGCCCAGCATCTGCGGATGACGCCTGCTCCAGCTCGTTCTGAGGGGACAGTTCGAACTCCTCCTAGGTGGCCTAAGGGGAGGGGGATGGGCCTCAGACAGCACGGGTTTCGTTCCTTTTGTCATCTTTTTCGCTACACTCTCTGCACGTTAAAGAACACACACAGGGGGAAGTAGTAGTAGATTATTTAGTAAGTCTATTAGGGTGTAAGGGTGAATGTATAGTGGGTCGGGGATGGGGTTAACCTAGTAGGTGGTGGTTGGGTCGGTGGTGGTGCGTAGTGTGTAGCATGTGTGTGAGAGAGTGAGTGCTTAGTGCTTGGTTGTGAGCTGATTCTGTTAATACAAAAGTGTGTGTGTGTGTTTGTAGAATATGTGTGTGCGTTAAGGAGTGGTATGTATTCGTGCGTGTTTGTGTGAGTGTGTGTGAGATGTGTGTGTGTAGTGCGTGCTGTTGTGGTGTGATGCGTGTGTGCTGTATGTGTGCGTGCGTGTGTATGTGTGTATGTGTTATATGTGTGTTAGTGAGTATGTGTAGCAGAATGAGTGTGTGTGCATAGTCAAGATGACCGCGTGTGTAATTGTGTGCTACATTAACGTTCACAGTGCATAAACTGGCGTAGGGTATGTGTACGCACATGGCGTGCGCACACACGCGCGTATACATACACGATCGCACATCCTACATATTACACACAACATACACAGCACGACACAAACAACACAGCGACTTACAACAGGAGTCAGTAGCACCAATATTTGTTATTGTGACAAAAGTTGTACAGGCCAGACAGAAGAAACCGACTCAGACCAATCCACGAACACCACCAGTAGAATGGCAACCTTGGAACATTCAGCTGAATGTTCCCGCAGCCACACACAAATGGTAGCCTGTTTAAACACATTTCAACAAAACACGACTGTTTGCATTGAAATGCTGTCCATTAGTGAGACAGAGAGTGTAGAGAGAGAAGACAGAGACGAAGGAGTGGAACGAGCAACAGACAGCCAGGACCAGACAGACCAGACGCATAAGAGCAGCATGAAATAAGGGAATAACCATACAAGGCGAAGAGAGAGAGAAGAGAGAGAGAGAGAGAGACTGACAGTACGAGGATCCAGACAGAGAATTAACCGTAAAGAGAGAGATGAGTAGCGAGAGAGGAGAAAGACGAGATGAGATAGAGAAGAGCTGACCGAGAGAGAGAGAGGGGGGGAGGGGCGGTTGGCAGACTCAGAGACAGAGCCAAACAAAGGACACAGACAGGCAGACAGACAGCTATGATCGACAGACAGAGAAACGAGAGAAGAGGGGCGGGGGATGAGAAGAATGAGAGGGAGAGAGAGAGAGGGACGGGGGTGAGATGAGAGAGAGGGATGAGTAGACGAGAGAGAGAACGAGAGCGAGAGAGAGGGAGGGATGAGAGAGAGGCGGAAGGGAGGGAGAGCGAGAGGGAGGACGAGGCGAGGAGAAAGAGAGGGAGGGAGGGATGGAGAGAGAAGAGAGAGAGAAAGAGACGACCAGTATGGATCTGAAGAATGAGAGAGAATGGTCTGACTGTGACGGAGCCGGCCAGAAGACAGACCGAATAGACAGACAGGTTGACAGATATAGAGACAGAGGGACAGAGACAGACAGGACAGACGGGAGCGAGAATCTGTGGAACGGACACCCACACACACACTACCACACACACCCCACACACACCACCACACAACACGACACAACACACACCAATAACCACCAGAAGCAGAAACAAACTTCGAGACAGACGAACACAAGACAAAACCAGCTTTGAATAATGAAACGCCGAAGAAGCACTTTCAGTCGGGCGACTCTTGAACTAAAAATTCCATGACTGTCTAACGTAGAGATCATGCTTTTAACCCCTCCGCGCAACAACCCACCCTCCCTTACCCTTACCACTCCGACAGTAAAGAATTTAGGCCCCAGGGGCAGACGACAAATGCCCTGACTGACCACACACGTGGGTATAGCAGCGACCTGTAGGCGGTTTATAGCGTGGCTGGGGTATTCGGGTTGTTTACTTATATGGCATAAGTACACCCTCTGATGTGTGTGTATGTGTGTGTGTGTGTGTGTGTGTATCTTTCTTAATTTAAAACGTGGACATGTTTCACTCAAGGTGACAATTAAGACAAAAGGTAACGTAGAGATCTGTCCTTAAACCCTCCGCCCCCCCTCCTCACCTCCTCCCTTACCCTACCCACTCCCAGACAGTAAAGGTCTCACCTCCACACACTGGTTGTGCACACTCTCCGGCGTGTGTGGTGTGTGTCGTGTGTGTGTGTGTGTGTGTTGTGTGGGTGTGTGTGTGTGTTCGTGTTGTAGTTGTCTACCATATTAACGTCCTGATTCACTCAATAAGTGATAATTTAAGACGAATCGTTGTATGTGTGATTTCTTAGAAGTCCCTGTGTGTGTGCGTGTTGCTGAGTGTTGTTGGTGTACGTCTGTAGTCTGGCTAGGAAGGGCTGGCTGGAGACACCAGTACAGCCAGACACAAACAACAAAAGGCCACACTGTAGCCTATATACTACTTTACTGACCTGTCTTGTCTTGTCTGTCTGACTGCAGACAAGAAACATTCCAGGATGAGGAAGAGAACTCGAACACACAACTTCCGTAAGCTTGCAGCCTAGATCTTTCTAGTCGTGTAGTTGTGTGTGTGTGTGTGTGTGTGTGTTGTAGTGTGTGTGTTCGTGAGGTGTATGTGTAGTGTGGTGCTATCCTTGTGTGTCTGTTGTGTGGTTGTGTGTGAGTGTGTGTGTGTGTGTGTGTGGGTGTGTAGTGCTGTGTGAGTGGTACGTGTTGCTGAGTCGTGGTGTTACTAGGGTTTGGTGTGTGAAAATGTGTAGTGTGCTGTGTGTGAAGTGTGTGTGTGTGAGTGTTTGTGTGTGGTGAGAGGGCGAGAGAGTGTGTGTGAGTGATTGTTGTGTGTGAGTGATTAAATATGTGTGTGTGTGTGTGAGTTATGTGTGTGTGAGAGTGTGTGTGTGAGTGTAGTGTGAGAGTGTGTGTGTGTGAGAGAGAGAGTGGTTACCTCATCCTTTGGTGTGTGTGAATGTGTGTGTGAATTTCGCTCCCCCAATCTCCCCGTCTCCACCACACAGTGAGAGTGAGTGTGTGCTCATTGTGTGTGTGTGTGTTGTGTAATGTGTGTGGAGTGAGTGTTAGTTGAGTGAGTTGTGTGATGAGTGTGGAGTTAGTGGGTAGTGAGTTGGTATGTGTGTGTGATGTCGTGAGTGTAGGTGTGTGTGTGAAGTGAGAGTGTGTGTGTGAGTGAGGTCTTCCTGTGTTGTTATGTGTGTGTGAGTGATGTGAGTGTGTGTGTGTGTGTGTGAGTGTAGAGCGTGTGTAAGTGTGTGTGAGCACTTCTGTGTGTGATGAGAGTGTGTGGGAATGGGTGAGTGTGTGTTGTGTGTGGTGTGTGGTGGTGTGTGTGTGCCTGTAGTGAGAGTGATGTGGAGTGAGTGTGTGTGTGTGTTGTGTGAGAGAGTTTGCGTGTGTGTGAAGATGTGTGTTGAAGTGTGAGTGTGTCGTGTGTGTGTGTAAGTGTGTGTGTGATGTTCTTGTGTAGTGTGTGAGTGTGGTGTGGCTGCTGTGTGTGTGGTGAGGTGTAGTGTGTGTGTGTGTGTGTTGTGGAGAGTGTAATTTTTGTGTGTGTGTTGGTGCAGAGAGTGTCAGAGGTTGTGTGTGCATGTTGTGGCGTCGTGTGATCGTGTGTCGAGTGTGTGTGAGTGTGCTATGTGAGTGTGTGTGTGTGTGTAGTGTGTGAGTGGGTGCTGTGATATTTTGTGTGTGAGAGTGTGTGTGTGTGTGCTGTGCTTGTAGAGTGTAATTTCAACGGAGTTGTCCGTTTTGCGCTGTGTGTGAGTGTGTGAGTTGTGTGCGAGCCTATTGTATGTTTGAACTTATTTCATGTGGTTTGTGTTGTGTGTGATGAGTGTGTGAGAGTTGTGTTGTGAGAGTGTGTTTGAGAGTTGTGTGTGAAGAGTGTGTGGTGGCTGTATGGCAACTGTGTGTGTGTGTGTAGTTGTGCGCGGCGCTTAGTAGTAGGCTTGCGCGTGCATGCAGTGTGTACGTGCTTGCACCGTATATGATTGCATTTGGTATAACTGTCGACACACTTTTTATGAATTGGCTCGTACGTCTATGGCAAACACTGTACATGCAGATGTCTAAAAAGGATGCGCGATAAGTTAAGACTGGGCGGGAAAGCACCACCCCCCCCCACCAACTCCACCTCTCCCCTACAAAGAGCCAAGCGGAATCTGAAAAGCTTTCCCGCTCATAAATTCGAATTCATCCCAACAGGTTAGAGTTGATCGATTCGTTTCAGAGACAACTGTTCAATTATAGACTAATTGCAATAGATGAAAATATAGCAGAAGACAAGGCGCTCTCGCGCTGGCGCGCACACACACACACACACACACACCCCCACACACACAACACACACACACACACACACCACAACCACCGACACACACACGAGCGCGCGCGGCTGATCACACCTAACGTAATGACTTATATGACGAAGTCGCTTCTGATATGTCTGTGCTTCTAATTAGATGCTTTTGGCATTACTGAACAGATCTACATAAAAGATACTACCAGTATACTGCTTGCTCGATATACTTCTTCAGAATGATTACAGTCCTATGCCTTTGTTCGCTGACATTGCTTTTTCTGTTTATCTCTTTACATAAAACTTGTTATAATTATAACTCTAGGAATTTTTTTCTGCTCTAACTGCATGCTGTACTGTGTGTGTTCGGAAGCAGCATATTTTTTTTATTGCATTCAAACGTCGTTCGAAGACAACGTATTCTCATTGTTGTGACTTCATTTCTTTAAGTGGTACTAAATCTGCTTGCGTTACTGTTTTCTGTGTTGCGCTTTTTTCTGAGAGTTTGACTCACAGAGCTCTTTATCTATCTATCTATCTATCTATTCTATCTATTCTATATCTCTACTATTCTACGTTCTCTCTCTCTCCTTCTCCTCTCTCTCTCTCTCTCTCTCACACCACCATGACATACCCACACACATCTATCTATTATACTATTTATATATATATATATATATATAATCTTATATTAATATAATATAAATATATATATATATATTCTTATATAAATATATATGATAAATATATTATATGTATATATCACTTATTGTATATATATGTTCTACTGTTAGTCGCTTGTAATCTCAATTAGTTTTGTACGATGACTATTGTTTCTTTCCGTCTGTGCTGCAGCCATATCCTGTTTTATTTCTCTTCTGAAAGTAGTCCGATATCTATTTTAATATCCAGGCATCCTTCTCATTATCATGACTATGCATTTCTGTGGGGATTGTCTCTAGACCAATGTGTGGGTGTGGCATCACGCGCGTCTCAGTGTGTGTGTAGCGCACGCGCGAGCACGGCACAATGATGCTTGTATAAACCTATCCGCTCGACTGCTTTTCACTGAATTTATAGATTGTTGTTCCGTTTCCTGATTGTATCACAAACATATTCTTTTTCGAATGTGGATCTAGAGAAAATAACGAATATTTTTCCATCACAAAATGATGTCTTAACACTGTAAGATAATACTGTTCCTTTCCAATTTAGTACAGTGCGAATGTTTTTCATATGCTGATAATTAGATATCTTCTTTAGTTTTCATAAGATCATCTACTACTCCTGCTTCTTCAACCTAGTTTTGTAAGCGCTGTCCTCGTATACATATCTTTGAAGCACTTCTGTATTTCGGGAACTAATTCTTTTGTGCATCTCTCTCGACAAGAATGATGCTTCTACCTACTAATGGGAGGTAAACGTGTGATCTGCAGGTACGATTTTCTTCTTCGTTGTCAAAACGCTCAGGATCGCAAGTATCACTGCATCTGCAAGAATGAATGAATAGTGCTCGCTGTACGCTGCCAATACGCCACTGGCCAGTCGGGCCTAGCGTTCCCCGATCTTCGCGTGGGAGCCGAAAATGTCATATTTACGTCTTTTGCCAGGCAGGCAGGCGCGACGGATCGTTTGATTTGCCGGATTGGGATGGCACTATATTTTAAAAAAAAATTACTCCCAGACTCAGTGTTATCATGGGACTGTGAACGATTTGATTGATGGCAGATGGGATTCTAATCGACATCTTCTTGTTGTTAGTTGCTGCTGTTGTACTTCCTGTAGTAAGTTGGGGCGTTATTACCAAAGTTTAACCCCCCATGCAAATATTCACACTGTTTTACCAGGACTCCAAGAGCAGACGCGTAAAGCACACACCCAAAGAGACGATTTGCGTGTACGACTGTTTCTCACGTACGTACTCAACCTATACAGGCAGCCATAATCCGACATCCAGAGGAACTTCTTGTCTCCTCCCGCTTTCCTTAAAACCGGAAGTGAAAAAGGTACGGGCTGTTACGCTAACGGACTGGTGTCATGGAATGAAGTGACAGCCCTAACCCACCCCGTCCGAAACATAACAGCGCAATCAACGTATGACCTTGGCATCTTTCCTTCTTCTTCATGTGCCTAGGTCTGTTGCAGACATCGGCGATCATTGGCCTCCATTCCTCTCTGTTGTCAGTTCTCCTGATGAAGTTTTAATTGTTATCATGTTGAGGGATTCAACCTCGTTAGAGTAGGCTATTCAGACAGTCTGTGTGTATTTTGTAGCGTTGGTCGTTCCGCTGTCATTGGTGAGCTCTCACAAATCTTTCCACACACTATTTGCTATTCTATTCCATCAGCACCTGGCACTTGGCTACATGAACAACCCTGACAAACACTGTTATTTTATTTCGCCCTGGACCCGCGGGAGATGCCACCGAACTACAGACCTCTTCTTTCCCTGCGAGTTTGAGCACAGCTGCCAACAGCAGTGACTTAAAACTGACCGCTGCTGCGTTGTTCCACACAGTTAGTGTATGTAGGCTGTTATTAGTTAACTGATTATGCCACAAACAACGAGAAGAAGAAGAAGAACATCGGGTTGGATGAGAGATAGCGAGAGAGAAGGGACGGGGGGAGGAAGAGAGCAGAGAAGGGGAGAGAGAGAGGTTGAGAGTGAGAGAGCAGAGACGATTGTGAGGACGAGCAGACGAGATGTGGTGAGATTTGGAGAGAGAGAGAGAGAGAAGGGAGCGATAGGAGAGAAGAGCGATGAAGAGGAGATGAGGGAGAGAGAAGTGGAGGGACGGAGAGGGAGCGAGAGAGAGGAAGGAGTAGAGCGAGAGGTGAGAGAAGAGCGGGGAGAAGAGACAGAGACAGAGGAGAGACAGAAAAAAAGAGACAGCGACAAGAGAGACAGCCAGAAAGATAGTGAGAGACAGAAGAGTGACAGAGTGACAGAGAATAGTAGAGAGGAGCGTATGACGGTAAGAGGAGAGATGACAAGAGACATGAGCGAGAGACAGACGACTGACAGAAGAGACTAGAGACAGTGACAGAGAATGAAAGAATAGCTCGATAGAGAGAGAAAGAGGGAAGAGATAGAGAAAAGGTCAGAGAGTAGAGACAAGCCGAGAAGACAGCGAAAGAGAGGACAGTAGACGGACGGACAAGACTAGACAGATGGCTGAGACAGAGAAATAGTGAGAGGAGAGACGAGAAAAGAAAAGAGTGACAGAGACAGAGGCGCCACAGGTAGTCACAGAGAGCGAGAGAGACAGAGATCCTCAACTCCTATTCGTGCCGCAAAGCAGAAAATCAAACATTTCTCTGTAGGAGCATGCTTTAGGGGGGCAAATCAGCACCAGAGTTTTTCGCTTCCATTTACCACTAAAGCACCTAGATAACTACCTGTTCTCTCCTCTCTCTCTTTTTTCTTTGTCTTTATTTACCCAATTTTCATTGTATGTGTTTGTTGTTTGTTTTTCTGCTCCTGATCAAAGTCATGCGGGCGAAATGGTCAGCCTTCTCTCGACACGCCAAGAACCGTTTCTGATCTGCTAACCAACGAAAATACACCCATCCGTTTCTTGAATTTTACGCGACTTTGTGCAATCGGTAGGTTAGGCTTAGTAGAAAGAAACACGTACACTGTTAGAAAGATGAGATGTCAGGTTTACCGTTTCAACCATAAACGACCGCCACCCCCCCACCCCCTTCCCTTCCCCCACCACCTTCCGAGGCCACCGTGCACTTATGACTTTGAGTGGCTTCTGTGGTGCTAGTGTTTCAGATCAGACGGCATACGAAATGGTCAGACTAGGTTACCAGTGTGTATAGATCATAGTATCTAAAATAGTGGTTGAGTTTTGGCTTGGTGGCAGTGTGTATTAGAGTGGGGTATACCATGCTCCTACTAATGGGGACTGGTGTGAGACGGAGACGTGCAAAATTGTTTTGTTTGAGACGCAAAGTCTCAGCTTGTGGACAGATGACTTTGCCGATGTATCTGGTGAGAAAGGATGTGCCGTGACTAAGCCATTGCACACAGCAACCCCCCTATGGAGGACAGTTGTGCCAGCTCCTTAAGTGCCGTGTATCCACTCCTATTGTACACACGAGTTTTGGAGATAAAGAGTAAGTAAGACGAGGAGGAGGAGGAGGAGGAAAGAAGGAGGAAGAGCGGAGAAAGAGTAGAGAAGGAGGAGGAGGAGAAGAAGACGACGAGAGAAAGGGACGAAGAAGAGATGACGACGGATGCGGGGGAACTGGAGAAATAACTGAACAAAAGGAGGTAGAAAAAAAGAGACAAACGACGAACGAAGGGGGGGTGGTGTGAGAAGATAAGTACACTGCACACGGTGGGCTCAACTGGATGGTTACCCGACTGAAGCCATAAGTGGAGTGGACAACGTTTTACTTGGCCGTATGGACAAGAATGATATACACGATCCCCCAAACCGCTCTCAACCTGCGTGCTTACACGCAAGGACACGAAAACGCTGTGTCTTTCACACACACACCACCACTCCACTCACACACACCACAACAGACATCACACAACACACACTCACACACAAACTCACAAACACAGAAACTCACACACACCACACATCACCCACACACACACACCCACAACCCACCACAACACACACAACACACCATTTACGCGACTCAACGTGTTTTCTTTTCCACATGGAACACCAATTATGTTTACACTCACAAAATGTAAGAACAAAAAAAAAAAGCAACAGAAAAGAAGAAGAAAAACAAGGCCTAAAAATTTTAGCCCTCAACTTAAACCCACAACAACCCAATCCAAAAACAGATTTATTAGGAAGAACAAGTGTCTTCTCCTGCTTGACACAACTGAAGGCAGGCACGAACGCAGGCGCACGCGAGCGGTTTAATACGCATGCAGCACAGAGCTGAACTATCCCAGGGGCCCGCGCGATGGCGCTCCACTTACTACGCCGCACCGCGCACACACTCACACACACACTCCGCTTGATTAGGCACAATTTTTCTTGAAGAGAGTTGAGAGAAGAGTGAGGACAAGTAAGCGGTGAGAGAGCGATGAGAGCGCGAAGCGGATGAGAGACTGCGGAGACTCGATAAGCAGTAAACGAAGACGGCAAGTAAGAAAATAAAACGAGATAAGAGATAGAGTGAGAATTTGAGTTGAGCGATGATTACTATCGAGAGAGAGAGAAAGAGCGATGATGTTTCGGTTAGAGTAATGATGAGATGGAGGATTAGGACTTTAGATTGATAGGAGGAGAGAGGAGAGAGCGAGAATGACAATGACCAAATTTTTATTTCGAGGATAATAGCATAAGCACAATGTGTTTTTTACATCCTTCCGCAGTAAGTGATCATAAACATACCAATAATTTTATATATAATTATTAAATTATATATATAACTATACCATTATTTTTATAATATAATAACCCTCCCCCCCCCCCCCCCCCCCCCCTCTCCCCAAAATATATATTTTTTTAACCCAAAATACTTATACAGTCTCCAATAAAACCCAGGGGAAATAACCTTTTCACAAACAGCTCCCCCAACACCCTCACCCACCCTCTCCAAAGCAAGCCATTTAAAACAGGAAACTCCTAAACTACCCCACCCTACCCCAGACCACCAAACACCTCTACACCAAAACAAAAAAACACAAACAAAAGAGAGAAAACACCAAACCAGACAAAAAGAATGAAAACAGAGAAAACATGACAAACACCAACACCAAGAACCAGAGAGGAGAAATCCATGTATGAGCCGAGACAGAGAAGCGAGAGAGAGCGAGGACAGACCGAAGACCGAAGGAAGGACAGAGTGCGAGAGAGACCGACAGACAGACGAATGGCGAGCGTGAGAGACAGACAGACCGACAGACAGAAGGAAGGTGAGATGAGAGCGAGACAGACAGACAGACAGAAGGAAGGGACGAGAGGAGCGGATGAGAGACAGACAGACAGAAGGCAAGGAGAGAGAGCGCGTAGAGACAGACAGCCTGAAAGAAGGAGAGAGAGCGGAGATGGACAGGACAGGCAGACGAAGGATGCAGCGAGCGAGACAGACAGACAGAAGAAGGCAGGAGCTGAGACGGAGCGAGACAGACGACAGAGAAGGAGAGAGAGCGAGAGAGATCTGACCGCAGAAGCGAAGGACGAGCGTGAGAAGAGAGGCAAACAGACAGAGACAAACGCAGAGACAGACAGATACAGGATGGATGACGAGAAGGTAGGACAGAGACCGACCGGCAGAAGGCAGAGACAGGCATGACAGAAGAGAGGGACCGAAGTGGTGGAACAAACAATTCAGTATTTTTAGATTGCTTACACTTGAAGCTGAAGCCTCTCTCTTCTTGTCTCATAGGCTTCTCGCTCTCTCTTATATCTCTTCTCTCTCTTCTCTTTACCCTCTGTCTCTGACTCTCTCTCCCGTCTCGCTCTCTCTCTCTCTCTCTGCCTCTCTCTCTCGGCTCTCGCATCTCTCTTTGCCTTTGTCCCCGCTCCTGATACCAACAACATGAACAAACACATGCAACAACAATACCCAAATGGGTTCTGCTCCATGCGACGAAAACACATGTTGACGCCAGGGGGATGATTGCCTTTGTCCCCGCCTCTCATCGAACCACCAATCATGAAACAACAATAACAACATTAAGTGTAATGCTTCATGCGAGAAAAAGTGTTCCAGGTGATGCCATTGTCCCGTCACGACTCTTGAATACCCACACCACCGACACATGACGGAAGCAACTAACAACATAGAGTCAATGCTCGTGCAGAGACTAACGGGGTTGTCCAGGATGTTGCCCTTGTCCCCGCTACATCTAGGACAACATGCACACCCCAATGAACAACCTTCATGAACAAACATACGCGACCACCGAACCACAATGAACCTCCTGTACAACATCCAACGACAACAATGCAACAATCAATAACAATCATAGTGTCCTGCTCCAGGCCAGACACACGTGTTGTCCAGGCAGTTGCTTTTGTGGCCCGCTCTTCTGAACAGAACAACAGACCACATAACCTCATAGTGTAATGCTCCATTGCGAGGAGACCTAACAGGTTGTCCACAGGATGTAGCCTTTGTCCCCGCTCTGGGATAGACAATCATCAACGACACAATGAACAACAACAACAACTCCACAAAAAACCAATAATATAAATAATAATAATACTAATAATAATCATAATAATATACTACTGATTGTATGGACATTTTACATAGCGCTTGAATTTGTAATAGCAACACATCAAACACCGCATAACAATCATAGTGTAAATGCGCTTTATGCGAAAGACAAACAGGTTGTCCAAGAGTTTCCTTTGCTCCCGCTCCATCCAGCAACTCATGGAACAAGCTAATGAAGAACCGTTAGTGAACAACGCTCAAACAACCGTCTGAGAACATCATTAACAATCATGGCGTAATGCTCCCGTGCGGGACACAAACAGAATGTTGTTGCCTTTGTCCCCACTCCTGACCAGACACATGAACAACAATGACAACTCCTCATGAACAACATCAACTCCATGACAACAGAACAACATAAACAACATAGAGTACTACTCGAATGGAGGACAACAGGTTGTCCAGAATGTTTGTCTGCGCCTTTGTCCACGCTACCATGCCCAGACAACACTCGAAACAACACTGACAAAACCTCATGAAAACTATAATAGTACTATATGTTGGAAATTCTACGCAGGACCTCACATCATCTGACACCATTAACAAACATGGCGCGACTACTCCGTGCACGCGACTAAACCTGTGGAACAGTGATGTTTTTTGCCTTTCTCCCGCTGTCCTGAACAACACTCAACAACAACATGAAACAATAACCAATACGTGTAATGCTCCGTGCGAGACAACAGTTGTCCAGAGCATGATGTTGCCTTTGTTCCCGCGCCTGGCATGACAACGATTGAAGATTAGTTGTAACGTTTCGTTTGTCTTCGTTGTTGTTGTTGTTTTGTAGTTGTAATGTAATGTAATTTACTGTACCTATATTGATTGTTACTGTGCTTGATATATTGTACCGTTCTGTATTGTAGAGGTATGCTTTCTTTGTTTGCTTCTGATAGTTGCATTGTATTGCACTGTATATTTTGGTGATGTGGTTGTTTAGAGAGACTGTGTACACTGTGCTGTATTGTACTGTCTTATATTGTATTGTGCTGTAATGTGCTATATTGTATTGTTCAGTATTGTACTGGTGCTATATTGTATTGTATTGTCCTGTGTATACTATTGATATTGTACGTAATGTGCTATATTGTATTGCCTTGTATTGATATCTAATTATCTGGGGTTGTATTATTGCTTGCGATTATATTGTAATTATTGTGTTGTTTGAACTGTATTGTATTGTACTGTGCTACATTGCATTGCATTGTACCTATATTGTTAAGTGCTGTATTTCATTAACAATTTTCGCACTGAACTGCATACTATATTGTACCTGTACTGTACTGTCTGGGTATTGTGTAGTGCTGTAACTATATATATGTGAGCATTATTGTATCACTGTACAATTAATACTACTGTTCAATCACTAGTAAATGCCACTTCTCTGCAGTGGGATTTGTGCTGCTTTTCCCCAGGGTAATTTCTGCTTTATTTACTTCAAAAGTGCGCACCCCCACAAGAGCATCCGCTACTTCAATTACATGATTTTACACAAATGTTAGCATGTCCTGGATGTGTATTTGTTACCTAAAGAGAGTGCCACTTGTTTTTTTTGGTGTAGTATTGAGATTTTGCCAGGGTTCAACCTCTTGTCGTTGTCCCTAATGGCGGTTATTTTAGTGCACTATAATGCAAGTTCCACCAATGCACAATAAATCGGTTCATTTTTTTAAGCACTCTCTCCCATCCCACCCTTCCCAACACTCCCCCAAACAACCCCACAACTCAACAACAAAAAAAACAAAACCAAAACAAAACCAAACAACAAGGAAACTTACCAAAACCACACCACACACCTTACTCCTAAAACATTCATCAGAAGTCAATCGCCCTCTCACTTTTTATCAAGTTACGACACACTTCTATCTCCCTCGAAAAGGAGGCTCTTCCCAATGTATATTTCCAATCCCTTAGGTAAGTTTCAAGGAGTAATAGTACAACGTCAATCGACAACAGTTCACTTTGCTAAATAAAAACATTTTAAAAAAATCAATTTTTCTCGTGTTTCCCCTAACAAAAAATTCCTACATAAAACCAAACGTTTCCGATACTAATGAGGAGTGGTCAGCTTTTCTTGGATGCGGGGAAGAAATGGGCTATGGAAGGTGACGTCACCACACTCACTCAATATCATGGGGGTCGCTGAACCTTAACGTTATTCTCGATTCCCTAGTTCATTTACGCATCAATTCAGAGGGGATTTGCCTTCTTTTCAGGGAAACCTTGCACGCTGCAAAGTATCGATTGTTATCTCGTGGGGGCTCGGGATTGGGGATGGTAGAGGGTGGATGGGGGCGTGGGGCGAGCGAGGGAAGGGACGAGGGAAAAGTGAAGAGGAGAGAAGAGCGAGAGAGCGAGGTAGAGAGGACGAATGAGAAGAGACGAGATGAGACAGAGACTCGATGGAGAGAGAGACAGAGAGGAGAGCGCGACGAGCTGAGAGATGAGAAAGTTCACAAAGATTATGGGCTTGAGAAACGAAATTTGATTCCAAATCCCGCATAATTTGTTACTTCAAACTTGCGGCAGTTTTAGCGCAGGAATAGCTAAACGGAATGACCTGGGAAGGGGGGGGGGGGGGGGGGAGGGGTAATATTTTTATTTTTGCGAGTGAGGGACTGTCCGGAATGTGTAATGTCTCTGCCATTTCTGAAGGTTACGTGTAGAGGTGTAGAGCGGGGACTTTCCAAACAGTTCAAGAAAAACTACATAAATACAACTTTTTCCGCAGATCTGAAGCAGTCCAGAATTAAAGCTCAACAGAGACTCGACACACGAGAGCTTGCCAGTTTATTCATGTTACTTATTCTTTTATTTTGATGTATGGAATAAACGCTGCAAATGGCTATTTTGAACTCCAGTAACCTGTGTGTTATGCAGTTTTGTCAATTCTTTTCATTCTGTTCCCAACTGGCACACAATGCCTTATCTTCCAAAAAGCGGTGACAGGTTTTTAAAGTATGCGCACGATGGTTCTGCTTGTGTTTGCAGCACCGCGGGACTGTCTTATTAGTCTCCCTGAAGGATTTTGGGGGAGTGGGGTCACGGGATTGATGTAATCTTCCAGGGGAAACTAATCCCCCTATGACCGGCCATTTGAACCGGGTCGGAAAGAATCAACGCGCGCGCAATGCGCACGGCTCTAACCAACAGGGCTGATCCGTTCCTTTAGGAGTGCGATTATGGCATGACCTTCTAGCTGACTAAGCGGGACGGGGAATAGTCCTAGTGGTCAGATACATTAGCGCTACTAGCAACTCTGACAAACGCCGGGTTCGATATCCATGTTCTAAGGGGGAGATAGTTCACTCTGGAGTTAACATCAGTGTCAGAGCTCACTCTCTCCAAAACGTCAACTTCGGAAGTGAGGAATATAAATCGAGGGGCCCCCGTGTGCGAACGCACGCAGAAACATTGATTGCGCCAAGTTAAATCCTGTTCGCTCTTTGAGTTGTTGTGCCGGTTGGAAACAGGATGACAATTTACAAAACCGCCTACCCTCGGGACTGCCCCACCCCCTCCATCCACATTTACCCCCTCCCCCCTCCCCCCCCCCCCCCCCCCCCACCCACCCCCCCCCCCCCCACCCCCCCCCCCCCTTTGGGGGGGCGGGTATGTGTAGGTGCCGGTGGGAAACAGCTGACATTTACCAAACCCGCATACACACGGGACTGGATGTAAGAGAAAAGCACATAAGAGTGCATATTCCTTCAGTCCTCGATATTAAAATATTAATAATATAAATAAACCCTAAGCGGTGCCTGACCTAGGAACGACCCAAACAAACAACACTATCGGCTCGTTCGCAAGTGGGTTGAGAGAGAGTGGAGTGGAGTGTAGTGGAGGGAGAGCTGGTGTGGAGTACTCTGGTATTAGTTTACGGCTAGGTAGAGGTACGTATGTCTAGTCTAGTCTAGCTATTAGCAAAGCAATAGCTGCATTGGCATAGCATAGTATAGTGGAGTGCGAGAAGGAGTGGAGAAGATGGTTCGGTAAAGTCTGTGATAGTGTAAAGTGCCTGTCCAATACACTGCAGTGCAGTCCGTACTCGTGTAGTATAGTACTTCAGTATAATATAGTATAGCTTAGTGAAATTCGGGTTCTCTTCCCTGGGAGAAGAGGACGTCGCTCACAACAGCCCGCGCACCATTATTTAATTTTTATTTATCTGTCTGCAGCTGTATTTGATATCCCCTATCAGAGTGGCTCTTTTTCTGCAGAAAATTTTTGCCAGGGACCAAAACTCCCTTGTTGCCCGTGAGTCACTTTCACGTGCCGCTCAATTATTCTGTGCAACCACGGTGAACCTCGGTTTATGCCTCATTTGAAGACCGAGCACCCAGACCGCCAACTGTCCGGGCCAGTGGATGGGGTGCAAGTTTTTGTTTGGTTCTTATTTCAATTTTATACATACCACTTTGTACAGCAGATTCTAACTGCGTGAAATTGGGTCTGTCTCACTTCGAGGAGAGCGGCGTCGCCACCAAAGAGCCAGCGCCACACCCTTCTGGCCAAAGTTTTACGGGCCCCAACGCGGCCATCAAGACCCACAACAACTCCCTTCGAAGACTCGGGCGTTTCGCTTCTGGGCAGGTGCGTTACCTGGCTAGACCACCGATGACAGTTGCTCGGCTCTCCTGAGCTGGGTCCTTCCTTTCCTTCCATCCTTACCTTCCTTTACCTGTTGAGTTTCTGAGATGAGGGATTAGAGGGCTGAAAAGTCAGGTCTCTCCGGAGGGTCTTCAGCCCAGCATCTGCGGATGACGCCTGCTCCAGCTCGTTCTGAGGGGACAGTTCGAACTCCTCCTAGGTGGCCTAAGGGGAGGGGGATGGGCCTCAGACAGCACGGGTTTCGTTCCTTTTGTCATCTTTTTCGCTACACTCTCTGCACGTTAAAGAACACACACAGGGGGAAGTAGTAGTAGATTATTTAGTAAGTCTATTAGGGTGTAAGGGTGAATGTATAGTGGGTCGGGGATGGGGTTAACCTAGTAGGTGGTGGTTGGGTCGGTGGTGGTGCGTAGTGTGTAGCATGTGTGTGAGAGAGTGAGTGCTTAGTGCTTGGTTGTGAGCTGATTCTGTTAATACAAAAGTGTGTGTGTGTGTTTGTAGAATATGTGTGTGCGTTAAGGAGTGGTATGTATTCGTGCGTGTTTGTGTGAGTGTGTGTGAGATGTGTGTGTGTAGTGCGTGCTGTTGTGGTGTGATGCGTGTGTGCTGTATGTGTGCGTGCGTGTGTATGTGTGTATGTGTTATATGTGTGTTAGTGAGTATGTGTAGCAGAATGAGTGTGTGTGCATAGTCAAGATGACCGCGTGTGTAATTGTGTGCTACATTAACGTTCACAGTGCATAAACTGGCGTAGGGTATGTGTACGCACATGGCGTGCGCACACACGCGCGTATACATACACGATCGCACATCCTACATATTACACACAACATACACAGCACGACACAAACAACACAGCGACTTACAACAGGAGTCAGTAGCACCAATATTTGTTATTGTGACAAAAGTTGTACAGGCCAGACAGAAGAAACCGACTCAGACCAATCCACGAACACCACCAGTAGAATGGCAACCTTGGAACATTCAGCTGAATGTTCCCGCAGCCACACACAAATGGTAGCCTGTTTAAACACATTTCAACAAAACACGACTGTTTGCATTGAAATGCTGTCCATTAGTGAGACAGAGAGTGTAGAGAGAGAAGACAGAGACGAAGGAGTGGAACGAGCAACAGACAGCCAGGACCAGACAGACCAGACGCATAAGAGCAGCATGAAATAAGGGAATAACCATACAAGGCGAAGAGAGAGAGAAGAGAGAGAGAGAGAGAGACTGACAGTACGAGGATCCAGACAGAGAATTAACCGTAAAGAGAGAGATGAGTAGCGAGAGAGGAGAAAGACGAGATGAGATAGAGAAGAGCTGACCGAGAGAGAGAGAGGGGGGGAGGGGCGGTTGGCAGACTCAGAGACAGAGCCAAACAAAGGACACAGACAGGCAGACAGACAGCTATGATCGACAGACAGAGAAACGAGAGAAGAGGGGCGGGGGATGAGAAGAATGAGAGGGAGAGAGAGAGAGGGACGGGGGTGAGATGAGAGAGAGGGATGAGTAGACGAGAGAGAGAACGAGAGCGAGAGAGAGGGAGGGATGAGAGAGAGGCGGAAGGGAGGGAGAGCGAGAGGGAGGACGAGGCGAGGAGAAAGAGAGGGAGGGAGGGATGGAGAGAGAAGAGAGAGAGAAAGAGACGACCAGTATGGATCTGAAGAATGAGAGAGAATGGTCTGACTGTGACGGAGCCGGCCAGAAGACAGACCGAATAGACAGACAGGTTGACAGATATAGAGACAGAGGGACAGAGACAGACAGGACAGACGGGAGCGAGAATCTGTGGAACGGACACCCACACACACACTACCACACACACCCCACACACACCACCACACAACACGACACAACACACACCAATAACCACCAGAAGCAGAAACAAACTTCGAGACAGACGAACACAAGACAAAACCAGCTTTGAATAATGAAACGCCGAAGAAGCACTTTCAGTCGGGCGACTCTTGAACTAAAAATTCCATGACTGTCTAACGTAGAGATCATGCTTTTAACCCCTCCGCGCAACAACCCACCCTCCCTTACCCTTACCACTCCGACAGTAAAGAATTTAGGCCCCAGGGGCAGACGACAAATGCCCTGACTGACCACACACGTGGGTATAGCAGCGACCTGTAGGCGGTTTATAGCGTGGCTGGGGTATTCGGGTTGTTTACTTATATGGCATAAGTACACCCTCTGATGTGTGTGTATGTGTGTGTGTGTGTGTGTGTGTATCTTTCTTAATTTAAAACGTGGACATGTTTCACTCAAGGTGACAATTAAGACAAAAGGTAACGTAGAGATCTGTCCTTAAACCCTCCGCCCCCCCTCCTCACCTCCTCCCTTACCCTACCCACTCCCAGACAGTAAAGGTCTCACCTCCACACACTGGTTGTGCACACTCTCCGGCGTGTGTGGTGTGTGTCGTGTGTGTGTGTGTGTGTGTTGTGTGGGTGTGTGTGTGTGTTCGTGTTGTAGTTGTCTACCATATTAACGTCCTGATTCACTCAATAAGTGATAATTTAAGACGAATCGTTGTATGTGTGATTTCTTAGAAGTCCCTGTGTGTGTGCGTGTTGCTGAGTGTTGTTGGTGTACGTCTGTAGTCTGGCTAGGAAGGGCTGGCTGGAGACACCAGTACAGCCAGACACAAACAACAAAAGGCCACACTGTAGCCTATATACTACTTTACTGACCTGTCTTGTCTTGTCTGTCTGACTGCAGACAAGAAACATTCCAGGATGAGGAAGAGAACTCGAACACACAACTTCCGTAAGCTTGCAGCCTAGATCTTTCTAGTCGTGTAGTTGTGTGTGTGTGTGTGTGTGTGTGTTGTAGTGTGTGTGTTCGTGAGGTGTATGTGTAGTGTGGTGCTATCCTTGTGTGTCTGTTGTGTGGTTGTGTGTGAGTGTGTGTGTGTGTGTGTGTGGGTGTGTAGTGCTGTGTGAGTGGTACGTGTTGCTGAGTCGTGGTGTTACTAGGGTTTGGTGTGTGAAAATGTGTAGTGTGCTGTGTGTGAAGTGTGTGTGTGTGAGTGTTTGTGTGTGGTGAGAGGGCGAGAGAGTGTGTGTGAGTGATTGTTGTGTGTGAGTGATTAAATATGTGTGTGTGTGTGTGAGTTATGTGTGTGTGAGAGTGTGTGTGTGAGTGTAGTGTGAGAGTGTGTGTGTGTGAGAGAGAGAGTGGTTACCTCATCCTTTGGTGTGTGTGAATGTGTGTGTGAATTTCGCTCCCCCAATCTCCCCGTCTCCACCACACAGTGAGAGTGAGTGTGTGCTCATTGTGTGTGTGTGTGTTGTGTAATGTGTGTGGAGTGAGTGTTAGTTGAGTGAGTTGTGTGATGAGTGTGGAGTTAGTGGGTAGTGAGTTGGTATGTGTGTGTGATGTCGTGAGTGTAGGTGTGTGTGTGAAGTGAGAGTGTGTGTGTGAGTGAGGTCTTCCTGTGTTGTTATGTGTGTGTGAGTGATGTGAGTGTGTGTGTGTGTGTGTGAGTGTAGAGCGTGTGTAAGTGTGTGTGAGCACTTCTGTGTGTGATGAGAGTGTGTGGGAATGGGTGAGTGTGTGTTGTGTGTGGTGTGTGGTGGTGTGTGTGTGCCTGTAGTGAGAGTGATGTGGAGTGAGTGTGTGTGTGTGTTGTGTGAGAGAGTTTGCGTGTGTGTGAAGATGTGTGTTGAAGTGTGAGTGTGTCGTGTGTGTGTGTAAGTGTGTGTGTGATGTTCTTGTGTAGTGTGTGAGTGTGGTGTGGCTGCTGTGTGTGTGGTGAGGTGTAGTGTGTGTGTGTGTGTGTTGTGGAGAGTGTAATTTTTGTGTGTGTGTTGGTGCAGAGAGTGTCAGAGGTTGTGTGTGCATGTTGTGGCGTCGTGTGATCGTGTGTCGAGTGTGTGTGAGTGTGCTATGTGAGTGTGTGTGTGTGTGTAGTGTGTGAGTGGGTGCTGTGATATTTTGTGTGTGAGAGTGTGTGTGTGTGTGCTGTGCTTGTAGAGTGTAATTTCAACGGAGTTGTCCGTTTTGCGCTGTGTGTGAGTGTGTGAGTTGTGTGCGAGCCTATTGTATGTTTGAACTTATTTCATGTGGTTTGTGTTGTGTGTGATGAGTGTGTGAGAGTTGTGTTGTGAGAGTGTGTTTGAGAGTTGTGTGTGAAGAGTGTGTGGTGGCTGTATGGCAACTGTGTGTGTGTGTGTAGTTGTGCGCGGCGCTTAGTAGTAGGCTTGCGCGTGCATGCAGTGTGTACGTGCTTGCACCGTATATGATTGCATTTGGTATAACTGTCGACACACTTTTTATGAATTGGCTCGTACGTCTATGGCAAACACTGTACATGCAGATGTCTAAAAAGGATGCGCGATAAGTTAAGACTGGGCGGGAAAGCACCACCCCCCCCCACCAACTCCACCTCTCCCCTACAAAGAGCCAAGCGGAATCTGAAAAGCTTTCCCGCTCATAAATTCGAATTCATCCCAACAGGTTAGAGTTGATCGATTCGTTTCAGAGACAACTGTTCAATTATAGACTAATTGCAATAGATGAAAATATAGCAGAAGACAAGGCGCTCTCGCGCTGGCGCGCACACACACACACACACACACACCCCCACACACACAACACACACACACACACACACCACAACCACCGACACACACACGAGCGCGCGCGGCTGATCACACCTAACGTAATGACTTATATGACGAAGTCGCTTCTGATATGTCTGTGCTTCTAATTAGATGCTTTTGGCATTACTGAACAGATCTACATAAAAGATACTACCAGTATACTGCTTGCTCGATATACTTCTTCAGAATGATTACAGTCCTATGCCTTTGTTCGCTGACATTGCTTTTTCTGTTTATCTCTTTACATAAAACTTGTTATAATTATAACTCTAGGAATTTTTTTCTGCTCTAACTGCATGCTGTACTGTGTGTGTTCGGAAGCAGCATATTTTTTTTATTGCATTCAAACGTCGTTCGAAGACAACGTATTCTCATTGTTGTGACTTCATTTCTTTAAGTGGTACTAAATCTGCTTGCGTTACTGTTTTCTGTGTTGCGCTTTTTTCTGAGAGTTTGACTCACAGAGCTCTTTATCTATCTATCTATCTATCTATTCTATCTATTCTATATCTCTACTATTCTACGTTCTCTCTCTCTCCTTCTCCTCTCTCTCTCTCTCTCTCTCACACCACCATGACATACCCACACACATCTATCTATTATACTATTTATATATATATATATATATATAATCTTATATTAATATAATATAAATATATATATATATATTCTTATATAAATATATATGATAAATATATTATATGTATATATCACTTATTGTATATATATGTTCTACTGTTAGTCGCTTGTAATCTCAATTAGTTTTGTACGATGACTATTGTTTCTTTCCGTCTGTGCTGCAGCCATATCCTGTTTTATTTCTCTTCTGAAAGTAGTCCGATATCTATTTTAATATCCAGGCATCCTTCTCATTATCATGACTATGCATTTCTGTGGGGATTGTCTCTAGACCAATGTGTGGGTGTGGCATCACGCGCGTCTCAGTGTGTGTGTAGCGCACGCGCGAGCACGGCACAATGATGCTTGTATAAACCTATCCGCTCGACTGCTTTTCACTGAATTTATAGATTGTTGTTCCGTTTCCTGATTGTATCACAAACATATTCTTTTTCGAATGTGGATCTAGAGAAAATAACGAATATTTTTCCATCACAAAATGATGTCTTAACACTGTAAGATAATACTGTTCCTTTCCAATTTAGTACAGTGCGAATGTTTTTCATATGCTGATAATTAGATATCTTCTTTAGTTTTCATAAGATCATCTACTACTCCTGCTTCTTCAACCTAGTTTTGTAAGCGCTGTCCTCGTATACATATCTTTGAAGCACTTCTGTATTTCGGGAACTAATTCTTTTGTGCATCTCTCTCGACAAGAATGATGCTTCTACCTACTAATGGGAGGTAAACGTGTGATCTGCAGGTACGATTTTCTTCTTCGTTGTCAAAACGCTCAGGATCGCAAGTATCACTGCATCTGCAAGAATGAATGAATAGTGCTCGCTGTACGCTGCCAATACGCCACTGGCCAGTCGGGCCTAGCGTTCCCCGATCTTCGCGTGGGAGCCGAAAATGTCATATTTACGTCTTTTGCCAGGCAGGCAGGCGCGACGGATCGTTTGATTTGCCGGATTGGGATGGCACTATATTTTAAAAAAAAATTACTCCCAGACTCAGTGTTATCATGGGACTGTGAACGATTTGATTGATGGCAGATGGGATTCTAATCGACATCTTCTTGTTGTTAGTTGCTGCTGTTGTACTTCCTGTAGTAAGTTGGGGCGTTATTACCAAAGTTTAACCCCCCATGCAAATATTCACACTGTTTTACCAGGACTCCAAGAGCAGACGCGTAAAGCACACACCCAAAGAGACGATTTGCGTGTACGACTGTTTCTCACGTACGTACTCAACCTATACAGGCAGCCATAATCCGACATCCAGAGGAACTTCTTGTCTCCTCCCGCTTTCCTTAAAACCGGAAGTGAAAAAGGTACGGGCTGTTACGCTAACGGACTGGTGTCATGGAATGAAGTGACAGCCCTAACCCACCCCGTCCGAAACATAACAGCGCAATCAACGTATGACCTTGGCATCTTTCCTTCTTCTTCATGTGCCTAGGTCTGTTGCAGACATCGGCGATCATTGGCCTCCATTCCTCTCTGTTGTCAGTTCTCCTGATGAAGTTTTAATTGTTATCATGTTGAGGGATTCAACCTCGTTAGAGTAGGCTATTCAGACAGTCTGTGTGTATTTTGTAGCGTTGGTCGTTCCGCTGTCATTGGTGAGCTCTCACAAATCTTTCCACACACTATTTGCTATTCTATTCCATCAGCACCTGGCACTTGGCTACATGAACAACCCTGACAAACACTGTTATTTTATTTCGCCCTGGACCCGCGGGAGATGCCACCGAACTACAGACCTCTTCTTTCCCTGCGAGTTTGAGCACAGCTGCCAACAGCAGTGACTTAAAACTGACCGCTGCTGCGTTGTTCCACACAGTTAGTGTATGTAGGCTGTTATTAGTTAACTGATTATGCCACAAACAACGAGAAGAAGAAGAAGAACATCGGGTTGGATGAGAGATAGCGAGAGAGAAGGGACGGGGGGAGGAAGAGAGCAGAGAAGGGGAGAGAGAGAGGTTGAGAGTGAGAGAGCAGAGACGATTGTGAGGACGAGCAGACGAGATGTGGTGAGATTTGGAGAGAGAGAGAGAGAGAAGGGAGCGATAGGAGAGAAGAGCGATGAAGAGGAGATGAGGGAGAGAGAAGTGGAGGGACGGAGAGGGAGCGAGAGAGAGGAAGGAGTAGAGCGAGAGGTGAGAGAAGAGCGGGGAGAAGAGACAGAGACAGAGGAGAGACAGAAAAAAAGAGACAGCGACAAGAGAGACAGCCAGAAAGATAGTGAGAGACAGAAGAGTGACAGAGTGACAGAGAATAGTAGAGAGGAGCGTATGACGGTAAGAGGAGAGATGACAAGAGACATGAGCGAGAGACAGACGACTGACAGAAGAGACTAGAGACAGTGACAGAGAATGAAAGAATAGCTCGATAGAGAGAGAAAGAGGGAAGAGATAGAGAAAAGGTCAGAGAGTAGAGACAAGCCGAGAAGACAGCGAAAGAGAGGACAGTAGACGGACGGACAAGACTAGACAGATGGCTGAGACAGAGAAATAGTGAGAGGAGAGACGAGAAAAGAAAAGAGTGACAGAGACAGAGGCGCCACAGGTAGTCACAGAGAGCGAGAGAGACAGAGATCCTCAACTCCTATTCGTGCCGCAAAGCAGAAAATCAAACATTTCTCTGTAGGAGCATGCTTTAGGGGGGCAAATCAGCACCAGAGTTTTTCGCTTCCATTTACCACTAAAGCACCTAGATAACTACCTGTTCTCTCCTCTCTCTCTTTTTTCTTTGTCTTTATTTACCCAATTTTCATTGTATGTGTTTGTTGTTTGTTTTTCTGCTCCTGATCAAAGTCATGCGGGCGAAATGGTCAGCCTTCTCTCGACACGCCAAGAACCGTTTCTGATCTGCTAACCAACGAAAATACACCCATCCGTTTCTTGAATTTTACGCGACTTTGTGCAATCGGTAGGTTAGGCTTAGTAGAAAGAAACACGTACACTGTTAGAAAGATGAGATGTCAGGTTTACCGTTTCAACCATAAACGACCGCCACCCCCCCACCCCCTTCCCTTCCCCCACCACCTTCCGAGGCCACCGTGCACTTATGACTTTGAGTGGCTTCTGTGGTGCTAGTGTTTCAGATCAGACGGCATACGAAATGGTCAGACTAGGTTACCAGTGTGTATAGATCATAGTATCTAAAATAGTGGTTGAGTTTTGGCTTGGTGGCAGTGTGTATTAGAGTGGGGTATACCATGCTCCTACTAATGGGGACTGGTGTGAGACGGAGACGTGCAAAATTGTTTTGTTTGAGACGCAAAGTCTCAGCTTGTGGACAGATGACTTTGCCGATGTATCTGGTGAGAAAGGATGTGCCGTGACTAAGCCATTGCACACAGCAACCCCCCTATGGAGGACAGTTGTGCCAGCTCCTTAAGTGCCGTGTATCCACTCCTATTGTACACACGAGTTTTGGAGATAAAGAGTAAGTAAGACGAGGAGGAGGAGGAGGAGGAAAGAAGGAGGAAGAGCGGAGAAAGAGTAGAGAAGGAGGAGGAGGAGAAGAAGACGACGAGAGAAAGGGACGAAGAAGAGATGACGACGGATGCGGGGGAACTGGAGAAATAACTGAACAAAAGGAGGTAGAAAAAAAGAGACAAACGACGAACGAAGGGGGGGTGGTGTGAGAAGATAAGTACACTGCACACGGTGGGCTCAACTGGATGGTTACCCGACTGAAGCCATAAGTGGAGTGGACAACGTTTTACTTGGCCGTATGGACAAGAATGATATACACGATCCCCCAAACCGCTCTCAACCTGCGTGCTTACACGCAAGGACACGAAAACGCTGTGTCTTTCACACACACACCACCACTCCACTCACACACACCACAACAGACATCACACAACACACACTCACACACAAACTCACAAACACAGAAACTCACACACACCACACATCACCCACACACACACACCCACAACCCACCACAACACACACAACACACCATTTACGCGACTCAACGTGTTTTCTTTTCCACATGGAACACCAATTATGTTTACACTCACAAAATGTAAGAACAAAAAAAAAAAGCAACAGAAAAGAAGAAGAAAAACAAGGCCTAAAAATTTTAGCCCTCAACTTAAACCCACAACAACCCAATCCAAAAACAGATTTATTAGGAAGAACAAGTGTCTTCTCCTGCTTGACACAACTGAAGGCAGGCACGAACGCAGGCGCACGCGAGCGGTTTAATACGCATGCAGCACAGAGCTGAACTATCCCAGGGGCCCGCGCGATGGCGCTCCACTTACTACGCCGCACCGCGCACACACTCACACACACACTCCGCTTGATTAGGCACAATTTTTCTTGAAGAGAGTTGAGAGAAGAGTGAGGACAAGTAAGCGGTGAGAGAGCGATGAGAGCGCGAAGCGGATGAGAGACTGCGGAGACTCGATAAGCAGTAAACGAAGACGGCAAGTAAGAAAATAAAACGAGATAAGAGATAGAGTGAGAATTTGAGTTGAGCGATGATTACTATCGAGAGAGAGAGAAAGAGCGATGATGTTTCGGTTAGAGTAATGATGAGATGGAGGATTAGGACTTTAGATTGATAGGAGGAGAGAGGAGAGAGCGAGAATGACAATGACCAAATTTTTATTTCGAGGATAATAGCATAAGCACAATGTGTTTTTTACATCCTTCCGCAGTAAGTGATCATAAACATACCAATAATTTTATATATAATTATTAAATTATATATATAACTATACCATTATTTTTATAATATAATAACCCTCCCCCCCCCCCCCCCCCCCCCCTCTCCCCAAAATATATATTTTTTTAACCCAAAATACTTATACAGTCTCCAATAAAACCCAGGGGAAATAACCTTTTCACAAACAGCTCCCCCAACACCCTCACCCACCCTCTCCAAAGCAAGCCATTTAAAACAGGAAACTCCTAAACTACCCCACCCTACCCCAGACCACCAAACACCTCTACACCAAAACAAAAAAACACAAACAAAAGAGAGAAAACACCAAACCAGACAAAAAGAATGAAAACAGAGAAAACATGACAAACACCAACACCAAGAACCAGAGAGGAGAAATCCATGTATGAGCCGAGACAGAGAAGCGAGAGAGAGCGAGGACAGACCGAAGACCGAAGGAAGGACAGAGTGCGAGAGAGACCGACAGACAGACGAATGGCGAGCGTGAGAGACAGACAGACCGACAGACAGAAGGAAGGTGAGATGAGAGCGAGACAGACAGACAGACAGAAGGAAGGGACGAGAGGAGCGGATGAGAGACAGACAGACAGAAGGCAAGGAGAGAGAGCGCGTAGAGACAGACAGCCTGAAAGAAGGAGAGAGAGCGGAGATGGACAGGACAGGCAGACGAAGGATGCAGCGAGCGAGACAGACAGACAGAAGAAGGCAGGAGCTGAGACGGAGCGAGACAGACGACAGAGAAGGAGAGAGAGCGAGAGAGATCTGACCGCAGAAGCGAAGGACGAGCGTGAGAAGAGAGGCAAACAGACAGAGACAAACGCAGAGACAGACAGATACAGGATGGATGACGAGAAGGTAGGACAGAGACCGACCGGCAGAAGGCAGAGACAGGCATGACAGAAGAGAGGGACCGAAGTGGTGGAACAAACAATTCAGTATTTTTAGATTGCTTACACTTGAAGCTGAAGCCTCTCTCTTCTTGTCTCATAGGCTTCTCGCTCTCTCTTATATCTCTTCTCTCTCTTCTCTTTACCCTCTGTCTCTGACTCTCTCTCCCGTCTCGCTCTCTCTCTCTCTCTCTGCCTCTCTCTCTCGGCTCTCGCAACCACTTTTTTTGGGGGGGGGGGCGGGGGGGGAGGTTTTTCTCTCTTCGCTCTCTCTCACTCTCGCGTCTGTCCCCTTACACTCACATACCCACGCAATGCACTAAAGCAAAACTTACTGACAGACACAAGACTGACATGCACACATTTTTTGGGTTTTGCTTCTAGTAAAAAAACAACAAAACAACAAATGGAAAAAAAAAAACAACAAAAGAAAATAATTTCGCCAAGTTTGCTATAATTATTAAATAAAAATCAAACCCAAATTAAAAAAAACACCCTCTCCTCCAAAACAACAATCCCCCCCCCCTCTAAACACACACACACACCAACACACACACACCAGAAATTATTTTTAAAAAACCAAACCAAAAAGCTAACCCCCTTCCTTCCCCCTCGAAACGAAAGAAAAAAAAGAGAAAACCAATTTTCCTCCGCAAGAAAAACGAGCAAGGCGGGTGATTACTGTCATCAATGACACCATCTCTGATAAGTAAGGCGCGCCAACCGTTTAACTTAAACAAGAAAAAAAAACAACCCACCACAACTTTGAAGGCTATCTTTGATGTGGAACTTGAAGACAAAGGACCAGGTCTTTGCAGTAAGCCGCGAAAGAGAGAGCTATTGGAACGAACGTGGCTGATTTGAAATTAGCTGTTGAGAGGTTGGGATTTAAAAAAAAAAGTTCAAAAGGGCTTTTTGTCTCTTAGTTGTGTGTGAGTGCATGTGCCATGGTAATTAATAGTAATGCCGGAGTTTGTGTGTGTCCTTGTTGAACTTTAGTCTGTCCGTCTCTCTTTCCCTCCGCCTCTTCCATCTCCAACAGAGCAAAGAGAGAGAGAGACCAGAGAGAGAGAGGGAGAGGGGGGAGGAGAGAGGGGAGAGAGGGAGAGAGAGGAGGAGAAGAGAGAGAGGAGAGAGAGAGAGAAGGAGAGAGAGAGGAGAGAGAAAAAGGAAAAAAAGAGAGAGAGAGCAAGAGGAGAGACAAAGAGAAAGAGGGAGAGGGGAGGGAGGAGAGAGGGAGGGGGGGGGGGGGGGGGGGGAACATATTAGGCAAGATTCAAAAACTCTTCAAAACATTTTGGACGGAAAGGGTTTTTTGGTTTTGTGTGGTGTGGGGTGTGTGGTGTGTGTGTGGCTCTCTCTTACTGACAGCAGACACCCTACACTTACTCCCACACACACCGCGTGCTCCCCCAGCCCCCCCCCCCCCCCCCCCCACAAGCCCCCCTCCCCTCCCCTCGCCCCTCTCCCACACACGCACGCCGATGACGTCAAACATAACTGGACTTTAAGTAGAACCGAACATTGGCCCTAACATTTATTGCTCCATTTTGAAAGTCTATTCCCCTTTTGTTTCATTTCGCAAGATCTGATGTTGAAATAGATGTTTTTTCAAAAACTCAAACAAACTGCTAACTACATTCAAGCGATTGTTTCGCCAATGTCCTTAACTTGTCAGTTTACGCGCGCGCACCAAACTGAAAGCAAACCAAACTTTACGTGCACACACCAAACTGAAAACAAACCAAACTTTACGTGCACACACCAAACTGAAAACAAACTAAACTGTACGTGCACACACCAAACTGAAAACAAACCAAACTGTACGTGCACACACCAAGACGAAAGCAACAACAAAACGTCACAACTCCATCACCATTATCTATCATTATTACTGTTTAAGATCGCCGTTCTTTTTTTTTCTCCTCCGTTATTATGTTCTGCTCCTTTTGTCTGTCCATTATTGCTAAATTGTTCTCTTTTCAACTCTGACATAAACGGAGTTCAAGTACATAACAACAAAGAAAACAACAACACAAAAGAGGCCAAGAAAAGGGTGAGGAAGATTTGCTTTGTTTGTAAAACATGGGTTCATTCACTTGTAACAAGTTGCCAATAACGACTCTACACTTTTCTGAAGATTAGGCATCGAGTTTTACGTTGTTGTTGTTGCTGTTGTTGTCGTTGTTGTTGTCGGACGTTCCCTAGCCTGACATCCTGTTGGTCCACCCAGACTATGCACGCTGTTTCACTCATCAAACCTGGGTAGTCACCGTGAGACCATACATACGCATTGGATGAGAAATTTCTGAATGTAGCTGTTTTCATGTCCGACCATTTAGGCATCGGTATTCCGGCTTCTCGCTCGCGCGTGTTGTTTTTGATGCTATCTTTCGTCAGCTCTCTTTCGCAGCTTCTCTGAGCACGTGCGTACTTGCGTTCGTCCGCGTGAACCTGTGTGGGGTCTAACGATACGCAATCAGATACAACCCCGTTCTGCAGTGTCTGCAAATGCTCCGCTGTCTTCTTCGACTCAAGAAAAGGTGGTGTGTTCGTGACCAAGTGACAACGCTACGAAAATAACACGTCTTCTCTAGTGACTTGTCCTCAGAACAATCAAGCGTAGCCCCCCCCCCCCACCCCCCACCCCACCCCACCCCACCCCCAAGAGAGAGAGAGAGAGAGAAGAGAGAGAAGAGAGAAGAGAGAGAGAGAGAACTCGAACTCGAACTCTAAAGATTATTCACAAAAAGGCCATCGGCCCATACAAATGGAGGGGGGGGGGGGGGGGGGGGGGGGGGGGGGGGGGGGGGGGGTGGGGGGGGGTGTTGCCGAACTGCTTAGTATTTTAGTGAGAAACATAGGGAAGGACAAAAAACAACCCAAAATGTTATTGTATATCCAGAGAGAGAGAGAGAGAGGAGAGAGAGAGGAGAGACGGTTGATAATGATCACTCCATATTTTTTATATCTTTTTTCTTTCTTTCTGTCTTCTTATTTGATTGGGTGGATTAGGTTAGGTACCCTTACAAAAAGGGAACGCAGCTTGAGTTGAACATCGCCATTATTTTGTGTTTCGTGTTCACTCCATCGCCTTTCCGTCATCAACTATTTCTGCTTCCTTAGAGGATGCTCTCGGTTTTCGATTTCGACCTTTGTAGCGTCGCACGGACAGCCTGTCTGCTAGGATTTCCACATAAACACCACCTCCGTCACTTATATATATATATATATATATATATATATATATATATATATATATATATATATATATATATATATATATATATATTCGGTACATAGGTAAAAAAGGTAAAGGAGTCCCATAACCTATAAGGTCGTAGGGGAGCGAGGCGTCAGAGACCTCACTTCTCTAGGGCCAGCATATTGAGGGCGGCGCCCATCTCCTCTCCCTCGCTGCTTAACCTTCCCTGACCCTAAAGAGGGCAGGTACCCATTTACAGCTGGGTGAACTGGGGGAACTGTACTGAAGCCAAGGCGCGCAAACGGTCACCCATCCAACTGGTAACCACGGTCGACGCTGTACATACGCGGTGAAAAAACAGACTATACCACAGAGTCAAATGCCAGTGCTCATTTCTTTGTTCAGTTCTTGTCCTCTTTTCTTGGTTTGACTTCTTCCTCAACTCCTTGAAGAGTCATTTGAGAACCGCACGGGATTTTTTCCTCCCACGAGTAGTGTTTCATGGACAAACTGAACCCGGCGGAGTCCAACTCTTTCCAGGTAACAGGATGCATGCTAGGTATGTTCGAACCATCCCCACCACCAACCATAGCTGGTCTACTCATTCTCTCTCTCTCTCCCTCCCTCCCCCCTCTCTCTATCTCTCTCTGTCTGTCTAGTCTGTTTGTCTGTCTGTCTCTCCCTCTCCCTCTCTCTTCTTTTTAACTTTACAGAAAACGTAAGTGTCTTGTGTTTCAATCTTGAAAGCGTCCTTACGATGAGCACGATTAAAGAACTCTTTGATGCAACAACTTTACACATTTTGGTGGCGACCAGTAGTTAAAATTTCTGCCAGAAAATGTAAATCGACCATCGTCCTTCTTTTGTTGTTATTGTTGTTGTTGTTGTTGTTGTTGTTTTTCGTTTTCACAATGACGCAAAACTAAAACTGTTTGTCCTTGTGTTATGGCGTTCACTCAAAGTTTTTTTTTTCCAATCACAACCCATTCTAGAAGTTTCACACACGCACATAAACATGCACTTGCATGCGTACCTGCACAAACACACAATTTTCACCGACCCCCCCCCTCACCCCCCCCCCACACACATACATCTCACATACACATACACCACCACATCTCCTAATGCACCAACACCCCGCAGTTCACCAGGGTTTTCAATCTAGAAAGGTTGTCCGGGTACAGTGATAAAGCAAGTTCTTTGATGTAAGGACCGAACACAAAGAGGACAAAAACATGGCAGCATTGCTGTTAAAACTGTGTAATGGGAGATGAGAAAGGGAGACACCTTGTTGTACGCTGTTTAGTGGTAGCGATAAAAAAGCTTCGTGTTTTTGTTGTTTGTTTGGGTTTTATGTGTGTGTGTGCGTGTGTGTGTGTGTGTGCGTGTGTGTATGTGTGGTGTGTGTGGTGTGTGTGTGTGTGTATGTGTGGTGTGTGTGGTGTGTGTGTGCGTGTGTGTGTGTGTGGTGTGTGCCATGACAAAACTTTTGAGTCATTTGTGTTTTGTTCTCTCTCTCTCTCCATCTCTTTGTCTATGTCTCTCTGTCTGCATGTCTGTCTAATCTCTCTGTCTCTGTCTCTCTCTGTCTCTCTCTGTCTCTCTCTCTCCGTTTGTGTTTTCGCTGAGTTTTTGTCTGTATGTGTCTTTCTGTGTGTCTATCTCTATCTCCCCTTCTTTCTCTTTGCGTATTTGTTTTTGCCTTTGCTCCCCCCCCCCTCCCACTTCTCTCTCTCTCTGTCTGTCTGTCTCTCTCTCATCTCTCTCTCCTCTCTCTCTCTCTCTCTCTCTCTCCTCTCTCTCTCTCTCTCTCTTGCTTGATCCTCTATCTCTTTCTCTTGCTGTGTGTCTTTTTCTCGTTCTTTTTGCTTTCCCCCCTATCCTTTTCTTGTCTCTGTCTCTGTGCATTCTCCCAATTTTTCTGTGTTTGATATTCTTGATCTATACCCGTCCCTCTCTCTTTCCTCTCTCCTCTCTCTCACCCCCCCCCCCTCCCTCTCTCTCTCTCTCTCTCTCTCTCTCTCTCTCTCTCTCTCTCTCTGCGACCGTTTTTTGGAAAATATCGGTAAAATGATTCAGTGTTCAGTTGCTATAATACCTCTTGCGCAATGTTGAAACGATGTATAGTTTGTCCTTTCCACTCAGAGGGGCAATGGCCTATACATGACGAAACTTACTGTCTGTCTGTCTGTCTGTCTGTCTGTCTGTCTGTCTGTCTGTCTCTCTCTCTCTCTCTCTCTCTCTCTCTCTCTCTCTCTCTCTCCTCTCTCTCTCTCTCTCTCTCTCTCTCTCTCTCTCTCTCTCTCTCTCTCTCTCTCTCTCTCTCTCTCTCTTCCTGGTTTTTTTGTCGTATTGTTGTGCTTAGTTGCACGATGCACTTGTTGTGATGCAACCAGGAGAGCTGGTTTGGGTGGAAATTGTGACGATCTCTTATTTGTGTTGTATATTATTTCCCTCGCTTGCCTTTTTGCCCTTCTCATTGAATGTATTGTGGCCAAGAGCCAATGTACCTTAAACACGTTCAGAGCTCAACTCTCTCTCTCTCTCTCTCTCTCTCCCTCCTTACCTCTCTCACTCTCCAGCCCCTCTCTCTCTCTCTCTCTCTCTCTCTCTCTCTCTCATATTCCATCTTCCCGAAAGGAATGTATTTTTTTCTAAATGCCTCACCTGACTCTCTTCTTGTATGTTTCATTTCATCTCAATTTACTCCCTTCTCCCTCTCTCTCCCGTCACCTCTCCCCCCACCCCCCACCCTCTCTCTCTCTCTCTCTTGCTCTCTCTCTCTCTCTGATCCACTCTCCAGACTCCCCTCTCTCCCAAAACGTCCTTCGGATGAGACTATAAACCGAGGCCCCG
>CM054142.1:44427836-44430336 GCA_028751875.1 Rapana venosa
AAAAGCCTTGTCAGTTATTGATGCAAGCAAAGTGCCAAGGTCTGTATTATAAAAAAAAAAGTGCCCTGAAATGGTGAATTTGTTTCGTCCCTGACAAGCTCTTACCGTAACAGCCTGTACTCTGCAATAAAGGAGGAAAAAACAACCACCACCATTCAAGTCGGAGTATGGATGCCTATATGGCGAGGTTTTATTTTCCTTTCCTCGGTTCGAACTCTTAGGATCATCAATAGTGAGATTTTACGTATACGACTATTTTTTCCCCACCATGAAGGTAGCCGCATTCTGACTTCGGGGATGTATGCCGGGTATGTTCATGTTTCTGTAAACTACCAAAACGCTGACATGAATGACAGGATCTATAACGCGCATATTTTGATCTCTTGCATATGTATATACACGAAAGGGAATTAAGGCACTAGCAGGTCTGCACTTGAAGTTGACCTGGAAAATCGCAAAAAAAATTCCTACCCTTAATTCAACAAACGCTGCCCGAATATAGATTCGAACCCACATTTTCACGGACCTATGGCAGTGAAGTCGAATGGTTTTAACCACTCGGCTATAAAGCCCGTTGGCGAGGTATTACAAACCAGTCCTACTCGAAAACGTCTAATCTAATGCGTATTTGGCCGTTTTACAGTGATTTCCAGGAGGGACAAGTCAGAATACAGACTAAAATATATATTCTGCATGATCCTTACGGTGTTAAGCTGGGGAACGCCCATCTCCAACAACAACACCTTCCCTCTGGAATTTGATAACCGTGCATCGTGAGCTTGTTATTTCGCGTGTACACGGTCCTAAGTGTTTGACAAACGCTTATGCATTTTTGTTTTTGGGAAGGTGATTGGTGGCAGCCTTGTTTAGTTTCAGAAATCGGGTAAGACAAAACAAACA
Source organism: Rapana venosa (assembly GCA_028751875.1). Lineage (NCBI taxonomy): Eukaryota > Metazoa > Mollusca > Gastropoda > Neogastropoda > Muricidae > Rapana > Rapana venosa. The sequence goes on from CM054142.1 coordinate 44,428,737, forward strand.
ACAACAAAAAACAACAACAACAAAACGAAAGATCCCCAACACATCTCAATCTTTTCTCAAAGACTTTTCCTTCCCAAATTCAGACTGGGCTAAGGGGCTTGAACATGTATGTGCACGTTGTGGATTGTGAAGGAAAGCGACGTAAGGGGTCATTTTCCCTTCCCCACCCTCCCTTTGTGTAGGTAAGAAGAGAGAGAGAGAGAGAGAGAGAGAGAGAGAGAGAGAGAGAGAGAGAGAGAGAGAGAGAGAGAGAGAGAGAGAGAGAGAGAGAGAGAGAGAGGGGGGGGGCCTATTGAGAGAGAGAGAGAGAGAGAGAGAGAGAGAGAGAGAGAGAGAGAGAGAGAGAGAGAGAGAGTTAGAGTTCATCTAGTCGAGAGAAGTGACACCTGATGAGGCAGTTTTCTTTCCAGACTTGCTGTCTCTTCTACCCAGCTTCTCAATACTGTAAACTTGTTGTTGTTGTTGCTGCAGCTGTTTCTGCTATTGTTGTTGTAGGACGTTCCACAACCTAACACACCCGGGGATTATGCAGAATATGCCCTCTGTCTCACTACACCACCACACCTGAACCACACTGGATGATACATTTGAATAAATATGATCTGTCTGTTTTGAAGCATCTCGCCACAGAGACAGCCATACTCCGACTTCCGATGATTTCCATCCCCTCCTTAACGGAGAGTTAAGTTTGGCTTTACTAAGCGCTTTATCATAGATGTAAAAAAACAACCCAAAACGAATAAACAAATTTGAAAAAACCGAGAAAACCCCCAGCAAATACAAATAAAAATGGTTCTACAATTGAGAGGTAGGATTTTCTCTCTGCCTCTGTCTGTCTCTCTGTCTCTCTTTCTCTCTAAGGGCCGGAAGAAAAAAAAACAGTATGCGCATGCTTATTCTGTTACCCTTGAAAAATAAAGATTCATTCAAAAGAAAGACTCTCTCTCTCTCTCTCTCTCTCTCTCTCTCTCTCTCTCCATCCCTCCCTCCCTCCCTCCCTCCCTCCCCTACCCCCGAAACATTTCAAAAGCATAACAACATTTTAATGATATAGACATTGGCGCTTAGCTTAGCGTGTCAAGAACTTACGAGGGTTTTAGCCCGGGCCGCTTATAAAAGCAAAGCGAAGGGCGGGGCCACGATTCCATCTTTTTTTCTGATTGAAGGGGTCTCACGTGAGACAGTCTGCTCTCTCTCTCACTGCGTGTCTTTATCCCAGCCTCTCTCCCAACTCTCTCACCTCCTTTACTGACGTGATTGTTGGAATCTGGTTTGTTTTGGAGGGGGGGAGGGGGGGGGCTATGTTTGTTTGTTTGTTTGTTCGTTTGTTCGTCTTGGGGAGGAGGGGAGGGAGGGAGGGGGTAGCTGTTTTGTTTATACAGAAATGCTAGCCTACGTCTCCACAACCTCTGGAAGTTTTAATATTTACTGTTATTGTCAGGTGTTTTTTTTTACACGTGCGTGATTGTGTTTATTATTTCCTTTGTTTGTTTGGGGTTTTTTGTTTTAGGGGAAAGAGCAATTTTTGTTGTTGTATTCTAAAGCTATTAAGTGACACAACAACAGTCTAAGAGGGGTAGGAGCCAGGGATGTTGAGAGA
>CM054142.1:44435336-44445336 GCA_028751875.1 Rapana venosa
ATGAACGTGGCGGGCTGTCTGTGCTGTCAAGACCACGAGTGGCGGTCAGCTAAGGTGGTTGTGGTGGTGTATTGACTGACCAGCTGACCAGCGGAAAGCGCGTGAGGGACTACAGCTACAAATACAATGCGGGAATGGAATAAGGCGTTGATTTGTCTGTCGTTCGCAGGGCGAGGCACGTTTAGCTTGGAGACTTGAGTTCTCTCTTTCTCTCTGTTTGTCTGTCTGTCTGTCTCTCTCTCTCTGTTTGTCTATCTGTCTGTCTCTGTCTGTCTCTCTCTCTCTGTACCTGTTTGTCTATCTGTCTGCCTGTCTCCGTTTGTCTCTCTCTCTCTCTCTGTATTGTATCCGTTCATAGAGAGCTCTTATTTGGGGGTTTTGGTTTTTTTCAATACGTTAAATGCATCATGTACATTTTCTTGTATTTATTTGCATTTACAAAGGAAAGTCGTGTATAACCCCCCTCGTCAATAGGCTACATTGGGCAATGACAATAAATTGGTCAAAGCGTCAAAAGCGTCTCTCTCTCTCTCTCTCTCTCTCTCTCTCTCTGTCTATCTGTGTGTCAGTGTGTGTGAACTGGAATCTGTTAAAACACTTTAAGATTGGCTGAATGTGTGAGAATAGCCTGGATGCAAGCTCTTTGATTTGTTTTTACAAGCTATTGCGCTATATAAGTTCCATATATTCTTCTTCATCATCATCATCTTTTATTATTATTATTACTACTATCAATATTGTTATTATCATTAAGCTACGGAACGCCCAACATCAACTCCAGACAACGAACTCTAGGCGCACAACAAAGGGTAGTGGTAAAAATCCACCACGTGACGTCTTCTTCTTTCCTGCTTCTCTCCCCTGACCGAAATGGAAGAGAGACAACTCTAGTTTGTCAGAAATGACATTGGGGGGAGTAGTCTGCTCTTCTCACCTTGCCTTTCTGCCCCAACTCTCCAAAACTCCGTGAAGTTTTCTTTTTCTTTTTTTCCCTAGTTGAAGTTTTTGTGGGTTTTTTTTGTCTTTATTGTTCATTTTGGCAGGTTTTTGTTTCACTTTATTTCATCCGTGATCTGTTGGTACATTTTGCGGGGGTATTTTTTGGTTCCTTTTTGCCGTGGATGGGGGGGGGGGGGCGATTTTAGCTTCATGCAATAATTAGCAAGCATGCAGCGGGCAGCTTTGAATATTGATAGGGACTAGCTGGGAAAGTGCTGAAAACCACCAGCATCTGTTGTGCCCATGTTAGTTTGGATGCGCAAACTTGCTGGCATGAACAAGCATGCAATTTACGCTGTGGAGATCAGGAAAGCCGATGTCAATAGGCCTTTTGAAGGCTTGTGAAACTTGGACAGCGCTGCTGTATGATAATGTGTCCTGTTTCGCAGGGAAAGGTTGAATTAAAGATGTAAGGCATATTTTAGTGAATCTCTCTCTCTCTCTTTCTCTCTTTCTGTCTGTCTATCTATCTATCTATCTATCTATCTATCTATCTATCTATCTATCTATCTATCTATCTATCTATCTATCTATCTGTCTCTCTCTCTATCTATCTATATATCTCTCTATCTCTCTATCTGTCTATCTATCTATCTATCTATCTATCTATCTATCTATCTCTCTTCTCTCTTCTATCTCTCTATCTATCTGTCTGTCTGTATATCCATCTATCTATTTATCTGTCTATCTATATATATATATATATATATATTATATCTATATCTGTCTGTATGTTTATGTGTGTGTTATGTGTGTGTGTGTGTGTGTGTGTGTGTGTGTGTGTGTGTGTGTGTGTGTGTGTGTGTGTGGCGCGCGGTGTGTGTGTTGTTCATTTACGGTGACGCCGTTGTTTATTATTCAGTTTGGAGTAAATGAAGTGTGTGTGTGTAGTGTCTAGGTTATTGTCCTACGATCTTTTTCATTGAAGTCTCTCTCTCTCTCTCCTCCCTCTCTCTCTTTCTCTTTTTCTCTCTTTCTCTGTCTCTCTTCCTGTATTTGCGGCAAGTATGTTGTTTGTTTCAATGATTGATTTTCAATTTTATCACCTTTTCGTTTGGTTTTGATAATGGTTTGGATACATATATTACTATTTTGCTGGGTTTTTTTAATTGATGGTATGAAATTCTCTCTCTCTCTCTCTTCTTCTCTCTCTCTCTCTCTCTCTGTCTTTCTGTCTGTCTTTCTCTCTGTCTCTGTATCTGTGCGTCTCATTCACTGAGATCTAAAAGTTGACGAGGTGACAGCCCTGATATGGCCTCTGTGGTCGGCGGGGCTATAAACAACAGGGTTGGATTGGACTCTTGCTATTGCATGATTACCCAAATTGTCAATAAAAGGTGTTTAAGCTCATTGGTATTATTTGATATCATGTTTTATATGCTAATCTTAGCAAACTACCGTTTTGGGGGGTATTGAGATGAGGCTCTTTTATTAACTTGATTTTGTTTATGCAAAGCTGAAATTGAAATTTTAGTCTTTTTCTCTCTCTGATGATATGAACTCTCTCTCTCTCTCTCTCTCTCTCTCTCTCTCTCCTCTCTCTCTCTCTCTCTCTCTCTCTCTTTCTTGTCTGTCTGTCTGTTTCTCTGTCTGTCTCTGCCTGTCTGTATCTGTCTCTCTCTCTGTGTCTCTGTCTGTCTGTATCTCTCATTCTCTGTCTGTCTGTCTCTGACTTTCTCTGTGTGTGTGTGTGTGTGTGTGTGTGTGTGTGTGTGTGTGTTGTGTGTGTGTGTGTGTGTGTGTGTGTGTGTGTGTGTTGTAAGTTTACTTAAATCTGAAATTTGACAATATTACTGTCAATCCCTATTCAGGAATGGGGACCAGATAAAAAATAATGCCAAACACTTATCGGTCACCCTCAGAACTAAAGATGATTAATCAATCAATCAATCAATCATATCTTTTTCTCTTTCTCTCTTCTCTCTCTCTCTCTCTCTCTCTCTCTCTCTCTCTCTCTCTCTCCTGCTCTCTCTCTTCTCTCTCTGCTCCTCTCTCCTCTCCTGCTCTCTCTCTCTCTCTCCTCTCTCCTTCTCTCTCTCTCTCTCTCCTGCTCTCTCTCCTCTCTCTCTCTCTCTCTCGCTCTCTCTCTCCTCTCTCTTCCTTCTCTCTCTCTCTCTCTCTCTCTTCTCTCTCTCTCTCTACTCTCTCTCTCTGCTCTCTCTCTCTCTCTCTCTCTCTCTCTTCTCTCTTCTTCTGCTCTCTCTCTCTCTCTCTCTTCTCTCTCTCTCTCTCTCTCTCTCTCTCTCCTGCTCTCTCTCTCTCTCTCTCTCTCTCTCTCTCTCTCATCTCTCTCTCTCTCTCTCTCTCCTCTCTCTCTCTCTCTTTTCTCTCTCTATCTCTCTCTCATCTCTCTCTTCTCTCTCTCTATCTCTCTTCTATCTCTCTCTCTCTATCTCTCTCTATCTCTCTCATCTCTTCTCTCTTCTACTCTCTTCTTTTCTCTCTATCTCTTCATAATAATCATTTTCATCTCATTGTTCCAGTGTGCACCTGTTTTCTTTATTTAATTATGAACTATTATTCAGTGCTTGCTTTCTTCTTGTTTTATCTGCATTTTAGTGGCTTGCAGTTTTGTTTTGCTTTATTTTGCTTTAAAAAAAAAGAATTTTCATAACCAATGTTTGTGCATTTCTTGTTGTTTGGTTTTTCACTGTTGGTTTATTTGCGATATTTTAAAACCATATTTTCATCAGCGGAATGTTTGAGTATTTCGTGTGTTGTTATTTTTACACCTATCGCAGCTGTAACCATCTATTTCACGTGTCTGAACGAAAACATCATAAATCAAATTTAGTTGTTTTATTATTGATTATTTTGGTTCACATTCATTCCTGTCTCTTTTGTCTCACTTATATTCTGTTTCCTTTGTTGTTTAGGTTTTTTTGCGCCAAGTTTCTTTTATCTTTTTATTATCACCATTTCTTCTCCTCTTCTAGAGCTCATGATTTATCTAAAGCATCAACTTCTGGCCCTGAGTGGAAGGAATTGCTACGGAAAGCAGAGGACCGCGGGGAGTGGAGGAAGCTGGTTGCAAAATCTTCATTGGTGCCCCTCAGTCCACGGGACTATGGGACAGGTGAAGATGAGGTCGTGTCTGTCTCTATCCTTCGGATGAGACTATAAACCGAGGCCCCGTGTTCGAACGCATGCAGAACACCTTGCACACACGTTAAATCCTGTTCCGCTTTTCGAAAGAGTAGGCCATTGTGTGCCGGTGGAAACAGATGACAAAATTGACAAAACCGCATACACACGGGGACTGGATGTAAAAAAGCACATGAGTGCTTATTCCATTATCCTCGATATAAAAGAATAAATAAATGAATGACAAAAATCACATTCGTGTTGTTAGTGTTGAGCGTTCCGCAGAGCAACATCTTGAAAGCCTGTCCAGAACATGCACTCTGTCTCACTCATCCCACCTGGGAATCACTGTGAGACTGTTAAGTACACACTGGGTGAGATGTTTGCGTGAATGATTGTTTTCAGTGTCTCACTCATCCCACCTGGGAATCACTGTGAGACTGTTAAGTACACACTGGGTGAGATGTTTGCATGAATGATTGTTTTCAGTGTGTCTTGCTTTATAGGTAGCCGTACTCCGACATCAAAGTTTTGGGTTTTTTTTTTTTGCTCTGGAGAGTATAGGTCGTTATGCTAAGAGCATGTCTAGGATGAAAACAATCTCATCTATGTAAGAATACAGTTATGTTGCTATTATTATTATTATTATTATTATTATTATTATATTATTATTATTATTGTTATTAATTATTATTATTATTATCATTATTATCATTATCATCATCATATTGTATACAATTTTAGCACAACAACTTCGCATTTAAGGGGGGGGGGGGATGTGAATAATGACAATCACAACAATATTTCTTCACATGCCAGTAAAACTGCTAAACGATTATAGATCACACCATTGCATTCTTATTACACCACAAACATCCCGAAGTTGTAATGCAGCTACCTAAAATAGTAATGGGGGGGGGGGGGGGGGGGGAGGAAATCTGATCACATACGCAACAATCTCGGAGCTCTAGCGTATAGCCAAAGAATGGGGGGGAGGATCCCTACCAAAAATCCCTCAAATACCAACAAAGCTGTTTTATCCAGAAAATGTCAGTTCTGCACAAGAAATGGATATTTCTTCCATGAAAAAAAAGAATTTCATGACGATGTTTTTCATCAGGGTTTTTATGCCATCTAAATTCCCCAAAAGGCATGGTATCGCAACTGATTCCCCTTTTGATAATTTGGTCAGGGTGTAAGCGCTGTCAAAGGCAATAGGGGTCAACTTAAGCCGGCCCCTAAGAAACACGTGAAACTTCAGCACTATTGCAATATAGGAGAGAAAAAAAAGCTGAAATTCGTCATCCCCTCTACCTACAATAAGCCGTGTAAGACAAGTTTAGTTCGGAATGTCTATATCTGTCTGTCTGTCTGCGTCTCTGCATGTCTCTCTGTCTGTCTGTCTGTCTGTCTCTGTCTCTCTCTCCTCTCTCCCTCCATCACCCTCCATCTTTTCTTTTCCATATTCCGAGCCTACTTTTTTGTTGTGTTTTATTGCAGTTCATGTTGCCTTTTTCCAAGCCTCTTCATGCGCAATTGTTTTTTTCTTTTTTCTTTTCCTCTTTCTCATTATCGCTTTCGTTTTTATGTCGTTGTTTCTTTCATACCTTCCTTTCTTTCTTTGTGTTTCAGTCCACGTTTTCACAGTGCTGAGCGTGCATTGCATGTATGTTAAGACTAACGTATCCTGTGTGAATGGCATTTACATTCATGCATGTCAAAACTAACGTATTATGTGTGAATGACATTTACATTCATTTACGTATTGTTGGGTTTTTGTTGTTGTTCATTCTCTTGTATGTGTCATCCTCCTCAAGTTCTGTTCTGCTCGTTTCTCTGCTAGTTCCTTCTAACCGGTTTTTATCCTGAGCATTGTCCTGGATCTTCACCATATTATGTTCGTAGTTTCTGTGCCTCCTTATGACTTTTGTGTGATAGCCTGATTTTCTCTTTATTTTCTTCCTTATGGGGTTTTGTTTGATTAATTTGTTTGTTTGGGTTTCTTTAAATTCACATTTCAGGCAATATCGAAAATAGCCACTGTAAAAGGAAAATATTTCATTATAAAATCCGCTTTAAAAAAAAGTTTGAATTTAAATTGCTGTTGTTGCGGTTTTGCTGCTAATTCTACCGCTGCTGCTTCTTTTTAAGCTTTTACTTCTGCTACTTCTGCTGCTGCTAACCACCACTACTGTCACCCATACCACCAATGCTATCTTAACTACATTGCTACTTGTTCTGCTGCTGCTTCCCGTCTTCTCAATTTTGCTACTCAAACTGTGTTGCTGCTGCTGCTGCCTCCTCCCCTCCCCCTCTCTCTCTCCACACACACACAAATATCACACATTATTTAATAATATATATATATATATTATATATATATATATATATATATATATTGTATTGCATTATAAGCACGTCACCAACAGTACGCGCCATTCAAACACTGGCAAAGTTCTACAACTCACCTTATAGTAGCCAGTTTTCGTGAAGAGTTGTCTGGCCGTGGCATCGTTCAGGCAGGCGATTGTGTCCCCTGAGCATGAGCTGTGAACAGATCGCTGAAAAAAACAACAAAAAAACATGGAGAAATGTAAATGGCGATACAGCAACATTGAATGGAAAGAGAAAAGAGCATATGCAGAGGGTTATATCCACAAGGTTTCTTGTTTTAGTTATGTATTGTCTCTTGCCGCTCCAGTGCATTAATTTTGTTAGCGATTTTGGCATCCTCTTCCAAAACAAATACATTCATACATACGTGCACATTAACTAACAACACCCTCCTCCTCTCCTGACACTCACACAACCCTCCTTCTCTCTCTCTCTATCTCTCTCCCCCCCCATCCCTCCCACCCCCCGCCGATCCACGACCCACCCACCCGGTCTAATATCACAACTTGTGAAAAGACGTTATGAAATGAACTAGCTCGAGCGCGACACGACTGGAGCTGTGTCCTCCTCACCCGGTTGAGGCTGATCCGGCTGCCCTGGCGCTCCAGCTTCTTGCCGCCTTTGCCCGGGGAACCGAAGAGGATGTCGTCCCAGCGAACCCGCCAGTTCATCTCCGCCAGCTCCGCCTCCAGCTTGATGTGTCTGCACACACACACACACACACACACACGCGCGCGCACACACACACACACACACACACACACACACACACACACACACACACACACACACGCGCACACACACACGCACACACACACACACATGCACACACACACACACACACGCACACACACACATGTTCTTGATTTGCCATTGTGTAACTGTCTTCACCTGTACACTCCGTCCCGTTCCCTTCGTTCATCTGTAGATACGTTGTGCTTTCGAACACCCAGATTTAAACAAACCACTGTTGGCCGTCGTTCTTTCTCTGTTTCCGGTCCCTCCACATGGAACGACCTCCCTCTTCCACTTCGCCCAAAGCCTTCGTTTGATTCTTTCAAATCTAGCCTCAAAACGCACTTATACTCGACTTGAGACCTTCCCCCGTTATCTGTTCCTACTTCTCAATAGCTGCCTTCACCTCCACCACCTCCACCTAAGTGTGTTGTGTATATAAATTTGATATTTGTTTATCTTGATATTTATGGATGGTTGCATGCGTGTGAATGATTTGAATGCAAGCGCTTTGATTTGTTTACTTTACAAGATTCAGCGCTATATAAATTCCATACATTATTATTATTATTATTATTATCATTATTATTATTATTATTATTATTATTATTTCAAATCCTTCTTTGTGTTGATTCTAAGTCGGTATTGTATGCTTTAAAATCCTTGTGGTACAAGAAAACTTCAAACATTGCATTAGAGATTAAGCATGTCATACACCTTTTAACCCTAAAGGGCATAAGTGTCACTTTCTGTTGGGTGCCTTCACACAGTGGATTCTTTCCAAATGAGTGGGCTGATAGAGCTGCTAAAAGAGGTGCAAAGCATGGACGGAAATCAGCAACATTGCACGTGCCTTTATCATTACAAGAGGGCTACCACTTATTAGAACAAACATCATGGAAAAAGGTCACAGAAACGTATCACTTAAAAGAGAGATTTCTAAACAGATCTGTCATCAAAACTGATAAAGCAAGAGTCGTGAGCCATTCTAAGGCTTGCTCAAATATCTCCACAGCAAGAAGAGTGATTAGTTTGCAAATTTGTTTTATAGAATAAAACTTCATGCATTCGTAACCAAATTCAGTAGAAACAGTGTTTATGTGGTGAGAATATTTCTAATACTCATATAATATTTGAATGTAAGAATACAAAAGCTTTTTTACCCCAATTTTCTGAAAACCCCCTTAGAAGCATATTCAATAATTTGAATTTGGCACTTGATATTGCAAAAGGTCTCTGGCGTAGTTCTATAGGACATTTGTTATAGTTTCATTAACGTTAATCACTTTTTATGTCATTGTTTCGGTGTTTTATCTATTGTATCTTTTGCTTTGCACAGATTCTTTTCATGATTAGACTACTATTCCCCCTCCCCACCACCTCAATTCTCACACACCCCTTAATTATTTTTTCTCTCGTCTAATATCACTGAGAGTGAACAGACGGTAAAATCGAAGACCGACAACAACAACAACAACCAACACACACACACACAACACACACACACACACACACACACACACACACACACACACAGAGCATGAACCAGTTGGAGTTAACATCAGTGCCGACTTCACTTTCCCCCTAAAGTCCTTCCGATGAAACTATAAAACCGAGGTCCCGTGTACGAACGCTCGCAGAACATCTTGCGCACACGTCAAAACCCGTTCCGCTTTTAGGAGGAGTAGGCCATTGTGTGCCGGTGGGAACGGATGACAACATTTACAAAACTGCATATACACGGGGACTGGATGTAAAAAAAGCACAGGAGTGCTTATTCCAATATCCTCGAAAATAACAGAATTATACAAAAACAACAACACACCGCCCAACACAGCATGGCAAAGGACTCACATTACTATCAGGACTTGACTGGTTGGGTGTTCCTTAGCTTAACCTCCTGGGGGGGGGGGGGTCCACCCATGACTTGGTTACTACTACTATATGGCTCTATTTGTTGGACGTTCTCCAGTCTAACACCTCGGGACTCATAGGGAGACAAATACAGCTGAAGACAGAAAAAGAAAAACAAATAATGGGTGGCGCTGCTCTTGTGGCGACGCGCTCTCCCCCGGGGGAGCGAGCATCCCGAATGTCACGCAGAGAAATCTGCCGTGACTTAAAAAAGAAGTATAAACGAAGAAATCCCTTTGAACCAACACGTCATCAGCAGACATTCGAACTCATGCTCTCAGAGACCATCATGAAGACTTCGCTCTAACCACCACGCTAAGCAGGCCCTTAATCACTTAGAGAACTGTGTCCAGACACAAACAGATCACAATCATGGTCATCAGCATAACTCGCTTGACCTAGATGGCCGTTGAGGGGACACAAGGGACGGACAGTCATGTGGAGGGACAGTGCTCTTCAGGCTGGTCTGTCTTCAGCACAAGCTTTGGCAGCATCACCCAGCCATGTCCCACGGTAATTGTTCGTGTACATGAAATCCAACTCTAGATGAAAGCAAGTCGCCAGATAAAGAAGAACATGGTGAGAAATTGTAGAGAAAATGTCTTTAATCTTCATCCTTTGTTCCGTATTACTTACAGTTTGTTTTTCTTGTTCTTCTTCTTGTTCTTCTTCTTCTTCTTCTTCTCTCTCTCTCTCTCTCTCTCTCTCTCTCTCTCTCTCTCTCTCTCTCTCTCTCTCTCTCTCTCTCTCTCTCTCTCTCTCTCTCTCTCTCTCTCTCTCTCTCCTTCTCCTCTCTCTCCCCTTGTCGTCTTCCTGTCTCTCTCTCTCTGTCTCCTCTCTCTCCCACCTCCCCTTCTCTCTGTCTCCCTGTCTC
>CM054142.1:44450336-44465336 GCA_028751875.1 Rapana venosa
TGACGTTGCTTGCCGCGAGACCGGAAATGAAGAGTGAGCACCACCTGGCGGCTGCTGACTCAGCAGCCAATCAGAAGAGCTCAGGGCTGCCGTTTGAATCGAAATGAAAACCGTCATTCAGAAATGGCCTGCCAACTGTAAGAACGCAGACCCCCAGCTTTTCCTTTTTGAATTATGTGACTGTACCTACTGCGTGCGATACCTAGTAGGCCATTGTGTGCTACAGTTGCGATTTTGTGCTGGCTTTATAGTGCGTGTGTGTGTGTGTGTGTGAGGCAGGCTTTACATAATAATCATGTTATAGTGTGTGCGAGGCAGGCTTTGCATAATAATTTTGTCCCATGATCTGACATTCTCTTTCTGTGTCTCCAGTCACAGTCAGTCTGTCTCTATGTTCATTCTCTCTCTCTCTCTCTCTCTCTCTCTCTCTCTCTCTCTCTCTCTCTCTCTCTCTCTCTCTCTCCCTCTTGCTCTCTCTCTGGTTCAGGCTGCTGCACTTGCAAAGACTGGCTGTAAGACTAGATTTGGCCTAAAATCTTTGTCCTTGCATATCAAAAATAATTCGGTCACTCATTTTAATCTCTCTCTCTCTCTCTCTCTCCTCTCTCTCTCTCTCTCTCTCTCTCTCTCTCTCTCTCTCTCCGTCTGTCTGACTGAGTCCTCATGCTTCTAATTTACCTGGAAAAATATTGCCATTGTTTAATTTGGCAAGGGGTTTCCTGTTTATAAGCCTGCTGAAAAACGTGTATGACTGGCTAGGTGTGACTTTCTTCCACCAATATACACTAATATATTTTGTTTCCTGCGATCTTTCCACACCTTATCTTTAAATCTATGTGACTGACTTTGCACAAAAATTTGATGTGACTGTCCCTATACACTGGGTCCTGGCATGTGAACCACTTCCAGATCCTCTTAAGCTGTTGGCACTTCAATGAAGAAGTCACTTGTTGGCATTGGGCATTCTCCAGCTTAGCATGCTGAAGATCATCTAGAATAAGTATGTATTCTCTCACTCAATGCACCTGTAACCACTGTAAGAATACACAGCAGATTGAAAGTACGTGTGCATGACTGTTTCAGACTATTTTACCAAATAGGCCACCATACTTCGAACTCAAAGGCATTTCTTCTCCTTTAGCGAGGGATACAAGTTGCAAAGCTAGTCGTTTTTTCAAATGCAGACAATCATAACACAATATTTCAAAGTTGGACGGCACTCTGGTGTAGGTCCTGGCACCCTCTTCACAAACATCAATAGCAGACAAAGTCTTTGGTCTTGGCTAGTAATGTTAAGTTCTTTGCAAAGCTAGTCGTTTTTTTCAAATGTAGACAATCATAACAAAATATTTCAAAGCTGGATGGTATTCTGATGTAGGTCCTGGCACCCTCTTCACAAACATCAATAGCAGTCAAAGTCTTTGGTCTTGGATAGTAATGTTTTGTTCTGTAAACATAGAGTCTTCTCTCTTCATGTTGTCTACATTGTTGCTCATTTTAAGCCATAAGCTTTGGTCATTCATTCCGACACTTAAAACAGCTACTGCATTTTGAATGTTATTTCTCAGCGGTCAAATGTCGTATTTAGTGGCAAGACTGTCCCTGTTTTCTCTCTTTTTCTCTTTCCTCATTTGTTTCCTGTATTATTTCTGTTTTATCATTGTCATATATTCATAACTTCTTTACGTATTTCTTTTGTTTTCGTTTAGATAGTGGTTTTATTTTTGCTTCTTTCGTCTGTCTTTCCTCTTTTCATTTTTTCCAGTTTCTTTCTTTTGCTTCTCTTTTTGTGTCCTTTTTTTTCTTTACATTTACCATTTTTTTTCCATTGCTCTCACAAATTGCTTGCTTCTAAACATTCCATTATTTTTATTTTTGTTTTTGTTTTCCTTATTATCTTCTCTTCTTTAACCCCTCCCCCCTCCATGTTTCGTTTATCTTTCTTTCTTGGTTCTCATACCTTATTTTCTCTTCATTGTCTTGTGTCTTTTTCTTCTTATTAATCAGCTTTTCTTTCTACAGCCTTTGTGTCACCTTCTTTGTACTTCTTTATTCTTCCTTGTTTCGTGTTGTATACTTTGTTTTTCGCCTTCTTTATGTTCTATTTCATCTTGACCTTTTCAGCATATTTTCATCCCCCTGTTGTATCATAATCTGCATCGTTTATCTTCCTTTATGAACGCTTTGTTTTCACCATCTTTGTAATATATATATTTTAAAGAACTTTTCTTTTTCATCTTTCCTTCCTGCCTCTTACGCCATTATATACGCAATTAGCGACAATGAGTTCCTTACATCCATCCTGTGTCTGACTAGCTCTCTGGAGAATGGAAGCAGCAGCAGCAGCAGCAGGAGGGAGATAAACGGTTGAAGGGACACAAGCTGTTCTGTTTATCATTGGCCTGGCCATTCAAGATACAACCTCATTAGTCTCCTCCACTGAACCTTTCTTTTACGTCCATGGAGAGATGGAAGGGGGAGGGGTAGGGGGAGGGGGTGAGGGGAGAGAGAGGAGAGAGAGAGAGAGAGAGAGAGAGAGAGAGAGAGAGAGAGAGAGAGAGAGTGAGAGAAAGAGAGAGAGAGAGAGAGAGAGAGAGAGAGAGAGAGAGAGAGCAGACGAAAGACAGACAGAAGGGAGAGACAGAGACAGACACGCAGAAAAAGAGAGAGGAGAGAGAGGAGAGGGAGGGAGGAGAGAGAGAGAGAGAGAGAGAGAGAGAGGAGAGGAGAGAGAGGGATGAGTAGAGAGAGAGGAGGAGAGAGAGAGAGGAGGAGAGAGAGAGAGAGAGAGAGAGAGCGCGCACAGAAACAGAGATACAGAGAGGCAGAAAGGCAGAGACTGAGAGAGACAGGGAGAGGAACAGATACAGAAAAAGCCAGTGGGATAAAACAGAAACATTCACACAAAGCAGACAGATCGACAAACAAACAAGAGATAAAGCAACTACATAACACGAGGAGCTGAACCTGTCAGATAAGGCAGTGAGAAAAGAGAACTGCGAGCAAAACTGCGCGCACACCGAAATAGCAGCAGAATCAGGAGAAAACAAAAAAAAAGGAAACGGCACGTGGAACGGTTGCACCCAGACTTTTCGTGACGTCAGGAAGTAGGAGAATGTTGCTACCTCGTTCCAGTGACGTCGTATGCCTGACAGAAAGTGACGTTGCAAGCAGGGGGACCGGAAATGAAGAGGGAGACCACTCCGCGGACGATGACCAAGCGGCCAATCGGAGCTCAGGACTGCCGTTTGAAATGAAATGGAAACCGTCAGTCCGAAATTGCATGTCGACTGTTAATGGCGCAGACCCCAGCTTTTCCTTGTTGAGCTCTGTTACCCTATGATTGTGTTCTGATACCTAAGCTGGCCATTGCGTGCATGCTAGGGATACCAGAGTGTTCTGGCTGCATTGCGTGTGTTAGCTGGGCTGGCTGCTGTGTGTGTGTGTGTGTGTGTGTGTGTGACAGACATGTATGTTTAGAAAGTTAGGCTGCAAGACTAGGCTTGGCTTAAACTTGATTTTGTCTACTTTCACTCATTCATTCGTTCATTTATCTCGTTATTCATTCATTTTTTCCTTCATTCTTTTATTCTCTGTCTACCTGTCTGCCTCTCCCGCCCATCCCCCCCCCCCTCTCTCTCTTTCGCTTTCTCTCTCCCTCTCTCATCTACATATGTTCTGAATTTAACTGGGGGTAGTCTTGCCACTTTTAAATCTGGCAAAGTTTGTACCTGGTCTTTCACTACCTCTGCTTTTGAACCAAAGTGACTCAACTGGCACAATAATGGACCGTGGCCTTTTGCCTACTCCAAATCCTGACCCCTTTACCACCTCCAGATTGTATTCAGTTGATGGTTCACCAATAAAGTCATTCGTGGTGGTGGTGGTGATGATGATGGCTGTTGGGCGTTCCTACGCTTAGCACTCTGAGTGCACCTGTGATATGCCTCACTTCCAATGCCTGGAAACATTGTAAGGTCATAGGTCCGCAATGGATGAGAAGTTTGCATATATGGCTGTTTTCAAATATCTTACCATATAGGCACCCATACTCTGACTCCAGGGTAATAGTTTTTTCTTCTGAAGAGTGCAGGTTGTTATGCTACGAGCTTTTCACGCTGAAGAAATTATTAACCGATCTTTTCAAAACATAACAGTATTTCAAAGAAGGCCTTCACAATGTTTTTTTACATCAGTAACTGACAAAGCTTTTAGCCGTGGCCAAACACTGTTTTTTGAGTATTTTTTTCTCTGTAGGTTGTCACTTATTGTTGCTTATTCAAACCATTTTAAAAGTATTTTGGTCAATATGATATTTCGATCAGTTGCCAGATTTTTTTATGTCAATTCTCAGCTGTCAGATTTTTTCTTTAATGTCAAGAATGTCAATTTTCCCCCCTTTCCTTGTTCTTTCCTTTTTTCATTCTTTCTATATGTTTCATTTTTGTTCATTCATAACTTCTTTATATTTTTTGGAAGCTAGTTTTGGTTCTTTGCGTTTATTTTTCTTTCTTCTATATTTTTTTGCTCCTCTAGAATTTGTTTCATTGCCATCACACATTTTGACTTGAAAGCAATCAATTCTTTCTGCATCTTGTTTTTCTTTCCATTTTCATTTCCCCTTTCCCCTCCCTGTTCTCTTTATATTTCTTTCTCAGCTCCTACTCTATTTTTTTTTCTTTGTAAATTTCTCCTCTCCTCCTCCTCCTTCTTCTTCTTCTTCTTTCTCTTCTCTCTTCTTCTTCGTCGTTATTCTTCTTCTTCTTGTTTCTCTTTTCTTCTTTTTTCTTCTCTCTTCTTGTTTTTTTTCTTCTTCTTCTTCTTCTTCTTCTTCTTCTTCTTCTTCGTTCGTCGTCGTCGTCGTCGTCTTGTTGTTCTTCTTCCATTTATTCCTTCTGTAGTCTTTGGATTTGCCTTTTTTAATACCATATTCTCCTCCATCCTTTCCTTTCTTAATACATTGTTTTTCCCTGTCTTTGTATTTATATCTCTTTATTTTTCCTTTCTGCATCTCCCCCCCCCCCCCCCCCCAACCCTCTCCAGTACTGCATTCTGTCCTTTCCTTCTTCCTTTCTGTGCAATTTGTTTCCTCCTCTTTCGTGCTCTAATTTCTTATTTTCCTTTTCCTTTCTTTCTCTATTTTACACGCAATTTGCGACAATGGGTTCCTTACGTCCCGTGTTTGGCGATGAGCGACAGGGAGGGGGGTACAGGTTGAAAGAGGACAATCTCTTCTACTTAGTGTTGGCGCCGCGATTCATGATACAACCTTATTAGTCTCCTCCATTGAACCTTTTCACCTCCTGGAAGGGAGGAAGGGGGGGGGGGGGGAGGGGAGGGGAGGAAAAAAAATAGAGAGAGGGAAGGAAGGGGGGGGGGGGGGGGGGGGAGGGAGGGAGAGAGATAGTGAGCTTCCTTTTTTGTCGGAGTGAACCAGCATAGCACTGGTCTCACACCAAATTTTTGACTGAATTCATACTAATATTTAAATGATGATTGATTTCCTTAAAATCATGACTAGCGTACTGTAAAGTTTTAGCATCTGTAAATAGATCACAAACAACGTTTTGAATGGTTAAAGGAAGATCATTTATGTAAAGAGAGACAAAGAGCGGACCTAAGACTGACCCTTGTGACACACCACAAGGAACACTTTTCTTGGAAGAGGTAACTCCGTTAGCATAGACAGACTGAGTGCGGTTTGATAAATAAGATTTTTAAAATAGTGAGGCATTTTCATCTGAACCATATAACCGAAGCTTATGTAACAAGATATTATGATTAATCAAATCAAAGGCCTTTATTAAATCAATAAAAATGACACCGACTGCCTTACCTTTTATTGATTTCATACAGCCACGAATCAGTAATCCTGCGTAGTGCTGTTTCACAGAGTGATGCTTTCTAAACCCTGACTGATGGGTATGCAAAAGGCCTTTGCATTCGATAAAAGATGATAAATGATGAATAAATTATGATGGATATGCTGTTCAAGAGGTTTAGAGATACTAGATAGAAGTGAAAGGGGTCTATAATTATTTATATCATGTACCTCCCCTTTTTAGTGTAAAGGGATTACTTTATCCTGTTTAAATGCATCAGGATAGTACTGTTTAGATAAACAAAGGTTATAAAGATAAGTGAGAGAGTATGCGATGCAAAATGCAGATAGTTTCAGTAATTTGAGGCTAATACTATCAAAGCCACATGATTTTTTTTTAAAGACTGTAAAAAGAACAAAACTTCATGAACAGACAATAAGGGAACAGTGAACTTAATTATGTTTCCTTTTCATATGTAAAAGGCTTTTAAAATATTGGAATCAAAAGTTGTGGTGTTGTTATCAATGAATTTACTTCCAACACTAGCAAAATGATTATTTAGAACATCTACTGGAATACAACATTCTTCACGTGAAGTACCAGGTTTAGAGAGCTGGCCAATAGCAGACGAGATTAATCTTCCATTGCTTTTATCTTTGACTAATTTCAGGAAGACACAACGTTTAGATTTTCTAATCATACACTTTACTATGTTGCATTTTTTCTTGTATTCTTCATGAAGCCCACGTTTCTTTAAGTCGTCTCTGTGATTGGTTGCTTGCAAAATTTCTTGGGTGAGCCAGCCAGGTCACAGTTTTGATGTTACGCGTCTTTGAAGTAAAGGGATATGCTTGTTGACAATGTTTATGAAAACTGATGTCCAAAAGGACAGGGCATCATCTGCATCAGTGTAACACAAAATATTTGAAAAATGCACAGAAGCGAGGTCAGAGTAAACTGCATGCAAATCGATGGCATTGTGATCACTAATTCCGACAGTGGGCACACACATTTTTTAAAGAGATGTGACGTCAGAAGAATAAATATGATCATAAAAGAGTACTTGAATTTGACGTCACTCTCGTGGGGTATGTAGTACACTGTAAAAGGTTAAAGGACGTAAAGATACTGTGCCACTGCTGGTAGGATTGAGACAGATCTATATTGAAATCACCTAGTAATAATGTTTCTTTTCTAAAAGTCAAATATTGTTCATCATCTCCAAAAAAAATCATCAAACCAGCTAGTCATGCTCTTAGGGTGTCTGTAAATGAAACATACAAGAACTGAATTATTTGATTTTTTAGAAGAACACATTTTCATTCATGCTGATTCCATGTTTAAATGAGACAAATCCCCACGAATTTTATAGGAGATATTATTTTGGATATACACGACAATACCAGTTTGCTGGGATCTCTTACAATCTCTACGAATGATATCGTACCCAGGAATAGAAATTGAACTGTCAGTAATACGGCTGTTTGTCCACGTTTCTAAAACACCAAAAAAATGGAATGGTTTGTTTTTATTGTTTATAATTTTTGACAGGTGAGACATTTTATTCATAAGATGACAAATATTTAGGTGACCTACTCAAAGTCCATCATTACAAGGCCAGTTTGGAACGTTGCTACGTAAAGCCATTAATTAATTTAAAGAGATAACTCTACTTGGAATTAAGCACACAATATAACTAAGTAGATCTAAAAGTTAGGAGGCATTATTATATTGATATTATATAAAAACAAATTTACAAAAAAAGATACTTTTCGCTGGAAAGAATGTTATGGTTTTCCTATAAGAAAATTAACATTAGTTTCACAAAAATACCATTTAAGCAGAAAGAAAAGGGTTAGTTCACAAGTGAATGAACAAGGGGACGAGGTTGAAGAGGGGAAAAACTGCCTATCGATAAAGAAGGAGAGGGCGTGTGTGAAAAAAAGCGCTGGTTCTCTAGTGAACAGATTTGCATTGATGTTTTGATAATTTTCTTGTGAATATATGTGATAACTACGTGGGAAGATAGTGAAATGACTTTCGAATCCTCTGTCTGGTGAGTAGGAGGGGGGGGATCTGAAGCATTCTAAGCGCTTCGATTTGTTTGTTTTACAAGATTCAGCGTTATATAAATTCTATATAATAATTATTATTAATAATTATTATTATTATTATTATTCTCCCGTTCGTAATCTGCCATGCTAAGTCATGGAGCCCAGACAATGGACACACTTGAGTAACGGTTTTAATCTGGCAGCAGAGATCTGAACGAAGATATCCATTTCGGTATTTACGTATCCAAGAACATAAACAAATTTATAATGTAAGTTTCGAATCAATACTGTAACAGTTTCCAACGCTGTCCGGGTGAGCAGGGATGTCGGATGGAAGGTGATGGGTTTCTGTGGGACGATACATGCTGTCCCTGTGGTTAGAGAAGTGGGGGGTGAGACAGAGGCTGAGGGAAGGTAGGGATGCGTAGGACGAGAACGTATAGCAAAATCAAATCTGTGGCTGTAGGTGTTCCTGTGGCGTTGAAATTGGTCGTGATTTTGATGGCCAGACAGGGCAGAAGTGTTCCGTAGCTTGGTGATGAAAATTAACTTTTGGGTTTTTAAACTTATTTTCTCTTTTGGGGGTAAACAGGGGTTTCTCCTTATGCTGCTCAATGCCCACAGTCGTCTTCAAGTTGGTAGCCAGCGGAGCTGTTCCCCGCTTGTTCAGATGGATGTGGTCTGTGTACAGACTCCATCCAAATCGGGACCGAAAGGATGCCTCGTGGCTGATGAACTCGACTTTCAGGCGGGAGGAGGCTGCAGACAGACTACGGTTTGAAGGCAAGATGACGTTGTTCAGGTGACGGGTTCCTCTGGCAGGAACAATGCTACTCATAGTGATGCGGGCGTCAGGGAACACACGTCTGGCACTTGTGATTAGGCTGCTCCAAGTTTCCTCTGTGATGATTTCTGCTGAACTGTCATTCAGACCTACATGGACAGTGACACTTTGCACTGTGGTGTTGACTACACTCTTTTCTAACCAGTTCTCAAGGTCAGAAACTGTCATTCCATGCACACATAATTTTTGTAAAAATATACTCGGAGTGTCATTCTTGGATTGATATATCTGATATGGAATCCCCCAGCAGCACAGCTTTTGCCTTGTCTAAGATAGACAGGCGGGAAAGGACAGCGGCAGGTGAGGCTGAAGAATTTGAAGAATTGTTTCTGTCAGCTGAACAGGATGATTTTGCTGAACTGACAGTTGCTGAGACTGAGTCATATTTCACTTTAGTATTTCTTTTTGCTTTGTGAAAACAAATTAGAGGAGGTAACTTCTTTCAAGTGTGTGTGTCATCCACAGAGAAGCGATTTGCGGTAGGAATTAAGATCTCAAAAAAAATTCTGCAGAAAAGTCTGTCTGGGTTGAAGATGAGGATGTTTTGGTTTTAATCTTTAGAGTGTCAATTTCAGATTGAAGAGATGTCATCTGAGATTTCATCTGATTGTTTTCCTTCTGAATGGCAGCCAGCTGTTCTTCCAAATGACGCATTTGATCTTGGATGTTACAGATGTCTGAATGACGGGGAGCATTTGGCGAAAACCAGCTGTCCAGATTGGGTGCCACTGGACCCGTGGTTCTAGACACGACAGAGTCGTAAGCATTAGAGGAAGATGAAGCAGAGGGAGTCACAGACTGGGAATGAACAATGCTCACTGGGCTGGTTGAGGATGATGGAAAAAGGTCCACAGCGGGCAGAGGCGATGATGTAGAAAGTGAAGTAGCTGTTTGAAACATAGGGCTAGGAGATGTACACATGTCACTGACGCCACAAGAGAGTTGGGAAGAAGTAGATGTTGCTATACTGCTTTGAAGATCAGCCGAGAGAGGTGTAGCAGAGACTGATGATGGTTCAACAATTTCAGTGGGGAAAAGGGGATCGGTGTTTGCCCTAGAGGAGGAGGGTGTTGCCACTGGCTGCACTGGTGGTGAGGAGTGACCATCTGGATGTGAGGAGCCAGTGTCAGTGGTCAGCAGGGACTGAGAAACTGGGTGGTGGGAGATCTGTGGAGCCTCAGTGAGAGCGTGTACCTCCGCAGGAAGAGGCAGGGACTCTATGGCTTTCACAGCCGCCTCTGTGCCTGTCTGTTGGTCGTACAGACTCTCCACCAGGGCCTTGAGAGGAGAAGAAGAAGAAGAAGAAGAAGAGAAGAAGAGAAGAAGAAGAAGAAGAGAAAGAGGAAGAAGAAAAACCAGAAAATAATGATGACGAGGAAGAGTATAAGATGATGATGATGTGGAGGAAGATGAAGATGATGAGGATGATGACCACGATGGCGAGGATGATGATGACATAACGACGATGATGTGATGATGATGAAGATGAAGAAGATGATGAAGAAGACAATACCAAAGAAGAAGAAGAAAACAAAGAAGAAGAAGATGATGATGACTATGACGATGAAGATGGTAAAGAAGAAGAAGTCGAAGAAGAAGAAGAAAATGTAGAAAACTCTCTCTCTCTCTCTCTCTCTCTCTCTCTCTCTCTCTCTCTCTCTCTCTCTCTCTCTCTCTCTCTCTCTCTCTGTTGTCTCTCTCTCTCTATCTCTTGTCTCTGTCTCTCTCTCTCTCTCTCACTCACCTGTAGATGAAGAAGGCAGCAATGAGGACGATGAGGATGACGGAGCCCAGCACGATGATGACGATGCCGTACTCCGGGAAGGGCTCTGCACAACACAAACATATCACCATCAGCATAATAATAATAATAATAATAATAATAATAATATAATAATATATAATAATAATGATGATGATAATAATAATAATAATAATAATTATAATAATAATAATAATAATAATAACAACAATAACAATAATAATGATGATGATGGTGATGATGATGATTATAACTAGTAGTAGTAGTAGTAGTAGAAGTAGTAGTAGTAGTAGTAGTAGTAGTAGTAGTAGTTGTAGTAGGAGTAGGAGTAGTAGTAGTTAGTAGTAGTAGTAGTAGTAGTAGTAGTAGTAGTAGTAGCAGTAACAATAATAATTATAAGAATAATAACGATAACAACTGTGATAATGGTAATAATATTCAAAATAGTAATGAAGATGCTGATGCCGATGCTACTCATAATAAAAATGTTGTTTTAATTTGTTTGTTTGTTTGCTTGTTTTTAAAAATAACAAAATAACAACAACGGCAACAACAACAACAACAATGATGATGATAATAACAGTGGAAATGATAATTGTAATAATAATGGTAATGATAATGGTACTACCAATGCTGCTGCTGCTGCTGCTGCTGCTGCTGCTACTACTACTACTACTACTACTACTACTACTATTACTACTGCTGCTGCTGCTGCTGCTGCTGCTGCTACTACTACTATTACTGCTGCTGCTGCTGCTGCTGCTACTGCTGATGGTGATGATGATGATGATGATGATGATGACGATGATGGTATAATAATAATATAACAACAACAATAATAACAATAAAACCAGTTCTTAACAGGCAGATTTAGGTATAATGTATGTAAGTGAAAATGAAATGTAAGAATGAACGAGTGTAGAAGAAATCGAAGAAGAAAAGTAATAACACAAGTCATAAGAATGGACATTTCTTGAACGTTTCCCTCCCCTTTTCTACAGGTAGCACAAAGCACTTTATATCATAACAAAAAAAGAAAGTCCATAGCGTCATATTAAATACGTAACAACTCAATATCATACACACACGCACGCGCGCGCGCACACACACGCGCGCACACACACACACACACACACACACACACACACACACACACACACACACACACACACACACCATATTCATATAAACAAAGTGAGATTTAAGCAACGTAGATCATCAACATCGCTTTCAAAACAGATGCACACACATACACACAGACGCGCGCGCGCCACACACACACACACACACACACACGCACGCACGCACGCATGCACACACACATACAACACACACACACACACAAAACGGATACAGAGACCGACAGACATAAGTATAAACTCGACCGATGCGTTATCAGCAGCTAAAGAGCCAGCCCATACACGCCAAGAGAGAGAGAGAGACAATGACAATGACAATGACAATATTTTATTGTAATAAGCTGTTAAAGCCCATTTACAAGGGGACAGTGGGAAGGGGACTGGGCACAAAACACGTATTTTCAGAAATACAGATGTATCATTTCTACAGCCCAAATGGTCGACATGGCATGGATTCCACGACATGGTGAAGTGTTTTACATTACGATTCAGATGAATTGGTGCCTAACACTTTCGCCCATTGCTAATGGGGAAAGGGAGGGGGGAGGGTAACAACAACCACAAACATCATTTAAACACCGAGTCTGTGACAGGGCTTCCTGTCCCTACATTCCGTCTGATCCGGTAACTCATGCTCTTTCCAACACGTGAAAAACCTAACTCACAATATGCCTAACCTCCTGTTTTGCTCTCTCTCTCTCTCTCTCTCTCTCTCTCTCTCTCTCTCTCTCTCTCTCTCTCTCTCTCTCTCTCTCTCTCTCGCGACGAGAGAGAGAGAGAGAGAGAGAGAGAGAGAGATACACACACATACACACATACATACACACACATACACACACACACGCACGCACGCACACACCCCCTTACGCACACGCACACACACCCCTTACGCACACACACCCTTACACACACACACACACACACACACACACACACACACACACACACACACACACACACACACACACACACACAAACTTAACACACAGAACCAAAATCGAGAGCAGTAAATACAAGTGACATTCACAATGACACTTTGACACACATTACACCAAACTCGCTTTGAGAGACAGTAAACACGCGCACAAACACAAACAAAAAAACAAAAACTGAAAAAAAAAGATAGAAGAAATGAAGAAGGGATGCACAGCACACATGTCTGAAGTGACAGTCACACAGGAAAACCGATTCAGTATTCATTTCGGACACCATGTATGGTGAATCATCAGTGTCAAAAACACTTTTTTCCCCTGTTTCTTCTTCGTCTTCCTTTTTTTTTTTTGGTTTTTGGATCATCATCATCATCATCATCATCATCATCATCACCATCATCATCAACATCATCATCACCATCTTTTTTTTCATCTTGTTTTTAATATTTATCTCCCTTCTCTTCTATTTCCTGTTTC
Source organism: Rapana venosa (assembly GCA_028751875.1). Classification (NCBI taxonomy): domain Eukaryota; kingdom Metazoa; phylum Mollusca; class Gastropoda; order Neogastropoda; family Muricidae; genus Rapana; species Rapana venosa. The sequence goes on from CM054142.1 coordinate 44,463,367, forward strand.
TTCTCCATTATCATCATTGTCTTCACCTCCGCCTAAAGCTCTCTGAACTCCGTTGGGAGTTGCTGGGGCACCACACTGAAGAGCTGTTCACCATATTCCCCCATTCATGTTGGTTGTGTATCAAAGCCTGGTTCTTGGCATGTTTGTCTCCCTCTCTCACTGGTTCCCTGTAGAATACTCTTACTGAGGCCTTTGGATATTGTAGCGGGGCCATAGCGATGTGTGTTTTCCTTGACTAATGTCAGTATATTTTCATGTGGGCTGATATGTTGTTTACTGTTCTGGTTCACTTGTTCTTTGGCGATACTGGTCAGCGTGTCTGATGTTTAGTATCTTGAATTTTATAAGACCCCATTACAATGTTAAAGTCTGGATCCATTTCTTAAGTTCACTGTCAATATTCATCTCACAAATGCGTGGAATACAGACAATTCTAGTACAAACGTACATCTATTTTTTTTTTAAAATCAAGCAAACACGCACACACACACACACACACACACACACCACACTCTCTCTCTCTCTCTCTCTCTCTCTCTCTCTCTCTCTCTCTCTCTCTCTCTCTCTCTCTCCTATCACTTACATGGTGTTTTTAAAAATATATATCCAATATACATTATTGCCAGCTAGTAGGCGAATTCCACTATGGCCTAGCTACCAAGCATGATTTGTATCCTCCAGTCTCATTTTGCCGTGTATGCCTCGTTTAAGAGGGATCTTCTAAAGAACGTTTGGTTGATGTTATCCCCCCTCCATCCGGGAAAAAAATATCTTCATGCTTATGAAATCACTATCGCTCATCTTTCTCCCGACTCGATCATTCCTATCAAGTCAAAGTCAAATTTTAATTTTCAGACGGTACATTGAATAAGCAGTGCATTTGCTTTTTTTCATCAAGCCATCTATCATGCCATGCATGTATGTATCCATGCTTGCTTGCTTGCTTGCAAGTGTGTAACGCTCGTTCGTAAAGGTACATACCAAATCTTAGTGTACTCTAGACTATCATATCCCAAGCCTAATATTAACCTTTTCCCTAAGGGTAACCTGTTATAGGGTAACCAACCATCTACTAACCCTTACCTCTATATCACCCACTACTGCACAGTGCACGTATACTAGGAAAGAGGGGTTCTTTTCCTTAACGTAGAGATACTGTTAACCACACAAAAAAAGAAAGGAAAGACGAATTTTTCCTCGATAAAATTACCGCACTATTCAAGGGTTTGGAGCCCGCCTTCCTCAATCTCTCCATGCGACCCGTCTCCAGCTACCAATCCACTTGTTGCGGGCGACGCCTCTCAGTGAATGCAAATCTTGTTAGCGGTTCATTCTCTTAATGCTTCTCAGTGCTGTGGCACAATGGAAAAGAAAAGACTGATCCGTCTATAGACCCAGGGCCTCAGGCGACAAGAAGCAAGTGTTAAAGCAATGAAGACCGCATTTATCCACTTGTGTCCCGGGTAAATCAAGGAAAGGAATCACCTGGAGTTGGTGTCGGCGCCAGAAGCTGCCTGGAGGCAAGTGTCTAATTGGATGGCTCTGGAGTTCTTTTACTTGTGGGGAGAACGGTGCCTGCAGGACATAGAACAATGCTTGGCACCCCCCCCCCCCCTCTCCCCCCCCCCCCCCCCCCCCCCCCCCCCCCCCCCTCCGCGCCAAAGTGGGATTAAAGTGATTGCGTTAACTGTGTTAACTGTATTAGTTCGCGTCAGAAATTGGGACCGAACTGATTGGGTTAACTGCATTAGTTCCCGTCATAACATGAGATTGAAGTAACTGCGCTACCTGTTTCAGTTCCCGTCAAAAACTTGTGATGAAAGTGATTGTGCTGAGTGGATAGGTTCCCGTCAGAAATTAGGATTGAAGTAATCGTGGTAACTTTGTTAGTTCGAGTCAGATGTTGGGAACGTATTAGATTCTGTCAAGGACTGGGATTGCACTGATTGTGTTAAATGTATTAATTCCTG
>CM054142.1:44475336-44477836 GCA_028751875.1 Rapana venosa
TACAAGATTCGGCGCTATATAAATTCCATACATTATTATTATTATTATTATTATTATTATTATTATTATTATTATTATTGTATGGCAAGGCATTGGAAAGCTGCCACACACACACACACACACACACCCCTTCTTATCCGCATACACACGGGGACTGGATGTAAGAAAAAGCACATGAGCGCTAGTTCCATTATCCTCGATGTAAATAAATGAATAAATAAATAAAATAAATAAATCCAGAGTGTGCTAACAGTCTCATGCTTACTCCCGGGTGTGAAGATTTTGTTTTTCGCTCTTTGGGCAGAGCTCAGAGGATCACCGATTGTCAAGTTTTTCCTATTTAATCATCATTAAGGTAGCTGCATTTCGACTTCAGGGATGATGTCTAAACACGATACCAATACGCATGTGTGTGTGTTTTTAAAATAAACTTATAATTAGTTCCTACCGGCCCAAATTGGCCTAATCTTCCCAAAAGGTGGAACAGGATTTCAGCATGTGTGCAAGATGTTCTGTTTTTGTTTGAGCACATGACTTAAGCTTATAGTCCCATCAGAAAGAACTAGGTGTGATGATAGAGACAGTTATATATTCTTAGAGACCCTCTCTCAGCCCCTTTGCAGCATAAGACCAAAATACACACGCACACAGTGAACATGGCATTCGTTATGCACGATGACATCTTACCCCAAACTTGACAACTCTGGCACTCTGTGGCGTAAGGTCAAACTTGTTAACATGCATAGTCACCCTCACTCCAGTCTCTCTCCTCTCTCTCTCTCTCTCTCTCTCTCTCTCTCTCTCCACTATGCCAGCGGCCAGTCTATTGCAGATGTAGAGGGGGGAAGGGGGGGGGGGGCACGGTGAGAAGAAAGATCTGCCAGCCACTATCAACTGCCAGAAGGGAGGGAGGGTGGGGGGGGGGTGGAAAGGAAAACCATGAATACACTTAACCCTGAGTCTTTCTCAGGCATGGGTAGGGAAACCGCTGTGTATATTTTGTGTGGGGAAAAAATGGAGTGACTTTAGCGTGGGTGGAGACAGAGAGGGAGACAGACACGGGGTAGAAGAGAGACAGAGACAAAGACACAGAGAAGAGATACTAAGAAACAGAGATAGACAAAGAGACAGAGGAGGGAGAGAGAAAGAGGAGAAAGTGAGGAGAGAGAGACAGAGACAGACAGAGAGAAAGAGGAGAGAGAGAGAGAGGAGAGAGAGAAGAGAGAGAGGGGAGAGAGAGGAGAGAGAGAGAGAGAGAGGGAGAGAGAGAGGAGAGAGAGGAGAGAGGAGAGAGAGAGAGGAGAGAGAGAAAGAGGAGAGAGAGAGAGAAAGAAGAGAGAGAGAGGAGAGAGAGTGGAGAGAGAGGGAGAGAGAGAGAGAGGAGAGCGAGGAGAGAGAGAGAGAAAGAGGAGAGAGAGAGGAGAGGGGGAGAGAGAGAGAGAGGGGAGAGAGAGAGAGAGAGAGAGAGAGAGAGAGAGAGGAACAGACAAATTCAAAGCTTTGTTTGGAGATATTTTTATGACACCAAATCGGCAAGTATCCTGAGGTTCTTGTCCCAAGCAGCTTTACACTGATTCGTAATAGGAAAACAAATGTACAGACAAAAACAGTTTAAATAAACAAACCACCAACAATGAATGGCGTTGCTTTTGTGGTCACGTATTCTCCCTCATCCTGAATCTAACGCAACTCCCCCCCCCCCCCCTCCCAGCAGTGACAGAAGTGATACACACTACAATACAGAATAACACAATGCAAAACAGAACAGCAAATAACAACAACAACACACTATGCCTGTTAGTCAACCAATGGTCTTTGCCAGAGATGGTCAATCTTCTGACAAACAGGTTCAAACTCCCAAGTATGTGTGCAACCGTGACACGAAAGCCACCGACATTAATAACCAAAGTAACTCTGATAGCTGAGAAAACAGCACTAGCAGGAAACCGACACAGGTGGAGGAGTACACTTCGTGAGGAGAATTCGTAAAGGAGAAGTGATGATACTCCAAATATTGAAAGACAGGAAAAAGACAGAAGAAGCCGGAGGAAGAAGAGACAGCAAAACCAGGCCATCAGCTCCACGTCCAATTTTGCTTGCACCAACGGTGGCGGAGACTGCCATGCACGGATCGGTCTGCTGAGCCACTCCAAACGTTGTTACCAACAAGACTGAAGTGAGTAATTAAAGAGAGCACAGTCATTGTCTCCCGAGACATAAAGAGCATTCTGATATATGTCTATAAGGTATATTTCCATATCTTTAAATGTATAGCTGAATACAAGATAAGTTGAGCGTCTGCAAAACTGGACATCCATCACTAGGCTTTAAAAAAACAAAAAAATCACGGATTAAATAAAGGTTAAGGCAAAGGTGTTCCATAACCTATGTGGTCGTATGGGGAGCAAGACGTCAGAGACCTCACCTCCTCTCCCTCGCTACTTCACCTTCCCTGACCCTAAAGAAGGCAGGTACCGATTTACAGCTGGGTAAACTGGGG
>CM054142.1:44482836-44487836 GCA_028751875.1 Rapana venosa
CAGTGAAGAGGAGTAAGGAGAGAGTACCAATGTACAGTAGAGAAGTACCAACGTACCAGTAGAGCAGTGACTCAACGAACCAGTAGAGAGGAGTAAGAATTGTCCCAGTGAAGGAGTCCCAACTGCCCATGAAAAAAAAAAAAAAAGAGAAGTACCACTAGTACAAGAGAGTTGAGACTCTGTACCAAGAGAGGGAGTATCCTGTAGCACAGGAGAGAGGAGTATCACTGTGCAGTGAGAGGAGTATCACTGTAAGGAGTAGAGGAGTGACGTGGATTGTACTTCAGAGTTAGAGGAGTAACAACGTAAGAGAGTAGAGTAGACGATGTACAAGAGAGAGGAGTACTGACTGTACAGGAGAGGAGTACAACTGTACCAGAGAGAGGAGTACTAACTGTACCAGAGAGAGGAGTTACTAACGTACCAGTGAGAGAGTGAGTACCGACTTGTCATCAGGAGAGGAGAGACCTGTACTAGTGAAAGGAGAGTACAGTAAGAGGAGTACGACATGTACTCAGAGAGAGGAGTAACGACTGTATCAGAGTAGAGGAGTAACAGTGAGATTGTATATGACAGAGAGAGGATACTAGTCAGAGAGAGTAGTAAGACTGTATCAGAGAGAGGTGAAGTAACCGACTGTACAGAGAGAGAGAGTCGACTGTATCAGAGAGAAGAGTACTGACTGTATCAGAGAGAGGAGTACAACTGTACAGAGAGAGGAGTACAGGTGAGAGGAGGGTAACCGACTGTCAGAGAGAGAGGAGTACCGACTGTATCAGAGAGAGGAATACCGACTGTACCAGTGAGAGGAGTACAGTGAGAGGAGTACCGACTGTATCAGAGAGAGGAGTACCCACTGTACCAGTGAGAGGAGTACAGTGAGAGGAGTACCGACTGTATCAGAGAGAGAGGAGTACCGACTGTATCAGAGAGAGGAGTACCCACTCTACCAGAGAGGAGTACCGACTACTATATCAGAGAGAGGAGTACCGACTGTATCAGAGAGAGAGAGTACCACTGTACCAGAGAGAGGAGTACCGACTTGTACCAGTGAGAGGAGTACCGACGTATCCAGAGAGAGGAGTACCCACTGTACCAGAGAGAGAGAGTACCGGAAGGTAGTTTCAGAGAGAGGAGTACAGTACTAGGGCACCATTAGTAGAGGAGTACCGACTATACCAGAGAGAGGAGTACCGACTGTACCAGAGAGAGGAGTACCGATTACCAGAGAGAGGAGTACCCACTGTACCAGTGAGAGGAGTACCGACTGTACCAGTGAGAGGAGTACCAATTGCACCAGAGAGAGGAGTACCGACTGCACCAGAGAGAGGAGTACCGACTGCACCAGTGAGAGGAGTACCGATTATACCAGAGAGAGGAGTACCGATTATACCAGAGAGAGGAGTACTGACTGTGCCAGTGAGAGAGGAGTACCGACTGTACCAGTGAGAGGAGTACCGACTGCACCAGAGAGAGGAGTACCGACTGCACCAGTGAGAGGAGTACCGATTATACCAGAGAGAGGAGTACCGATTATACCAGAGAGAGGAGTACCGACTATACCAGAGAGAGGAGTACCGACTATACCAGAGAGAGGAGTACCGACTGTACCAGAGAGAGGAGTACTGATTATACCAGAGAGAGGAGTACAGTGAGAGGAGTACCGACTGCACCAGAGAGAGGAGTATCGACTGTACCAGAGAGAGGAGTACTGATTATACCAGAGAGGGGAGTACAGTGACAGGAGTACCGACTGTACCAGAGAGAGGAGTACTGAATGCATCAGAGAGAGGAGTATCGGCTGTACCAGAGAGAGGAGTACCGACTGTACCAGAGAGAGGAGTACCGGCTGTACCAGAGAGAGGAGTACCGACTGTACCAGTGAGAGGAGTACCGACTGTACCAGAGAGAGGAGTACCGGCTGTACCAGTGAGAGGAGTACCGACTGTACCAGTGAGAGGAGTACCGGCTGTACCAGAGAGAGGAGCACAGTGAGAGGAGTACCGACTGCACCAGTGAGAGGAGCACAGTGAGAGGAGTACCGACTGCACCAGAGAGAGGAGTACCGACTATACCAGAGAGAGGAGTACCGACTATACCAGAGAGAGGAGTACCCACTGTACCAGAGAGAGGAGTACCGACTGTACCAGTGAGAGGAGTACTGACTGTACCAGAGAGAGGAGTACCGATTATACCAGAAAGAGGAGTACCGACTATACCAGAGAGAGGAGTACCGACTGTACCAGAGAGAGGAGTATCGACTGCACCAGAGAGAGGAGTACCCACTGTATCAGAGAGAGGAGTACCGATTATACCAGAGAGAGGAGTACCCACTGTACCAGAGAGAGAGAAGTACCCACTGTACCAGAGAGAGGAGTACCGACTATACCAGAGAGAGGAGTACTCACTGTACCAGAGAGAGGAGTACCCACTGTACCAGAGAGAGAGAAGTACCGACTATACCAGTGAGAGGAGTACCGACTGTACCAGAGAGAGGAGTACCTACTGCACCAGAGAGAGGTGTACCCACAGCACCAGTGAGAGGAGTACCGACTGCACCAGAGAGAGGAGTACCCATTGTACCAGTGAGAGGAGTACCCACTGTACCAGAGAGAGGAGTACCGACTGCACCAGTGAGAGGAGTACAGTGAGAGGAGTACCCACTGTACCAGAGAGAGGAGTACCGACTTCAACAGTGAAAGGAGTACCTACTGTACCAGTGAGAGGAGTACTGACTGTACCAGAGAGAGGAGTACCCACTGTACCAGAGAGGAGTACCCACTGTACCAGAGAGAAAAGTACCGACTATACCAGAGAGAGGAGTACCCACTGTACCAGAGAGGAGTACCCACTTCACCAGTGAGAGGAGTACCCACTGTACCAGTGAGAGGAGTACCTACTGTACCAGTGAGAGGAGTACCCTGTACCAGTGAGAGGAGTACCCACTGTACCAGTGAGAGGAGTACCCACTGTACCAGTGAGAGGAGTATCGACTGCACCAGTCGCGTCTTTAACACCAGCTTTAGCGGCTTTTTACTGGACGTTGTCCACAGACACATAGTTACTACAGCACTGGAGGCAGACAGGAGTCTTGCATAGCTGTGAATGTCTGGCTTCTCCATATCGCGAGAGAATTACGAAAATACAGAGAGGAGGGAGAGAGAGATGAGAGAGAGAGAGAGAGGAGAGAGGTGGGGTGGGGGGGGGGGTGGTGGGGGGGGTGGGAGGGGGGAGGGCAATACTATAGTTGTAAGGTCACTGGCCTGTACACATGAATGTCCCTGATTATGGAAGGAACTACAACTAAAAAAAGAAAACGAAAATGTAAGTTCTGTGGCTTGAGGTTTCGAAAGCAGGACAAACAAAAGAAATCCTGTTCTAACAATAACAACAACAACAGCAACTACCACACACACAGACACATACACACACACACACACACACACACACACACACACGCACAACACACACACACACATAATTCAAGATTTAATTCCTTTCACCCCTTTTGGGATATAGAGGATTACAAACAAACACAACAGAAGAATCAACCTGACAGCAATACACCTCAAAATAATATCAATATTAACCAAGAGCTGACATGCAAGAGTTCAGTGAGGGAAGAAAGAAAGAAAAGTTATCAGACTTGAAAACCTCATCTCATATCACATAACAAAAGTAACCTCCCTCCCATTTCCATGCTAATAAAAAAAAAGCTGAAAGGCGGACAGTCCACACAAACTGCGCATTTGGCTATCACCTTGAAACACAAGTCAACACACACACACACACACACACACACACAACACACACACACACACGCACGCACGCACGCACGCACACACACATACACACACACACACAGCGCGCGCGGCGCAAACATCTCATCCCGTGTGTATTTAGGGTCTCACCGTCATTCCCAGGTGCGACGTGAGAGACAGAGTGCATACTTATTCTGGGTGACCACCAGGATGTTGTTGTTGTTGTTGTGCGTTCCCCAGCTTAACACTCTGGGGTCACCCAGAATGTGCTCTCTGACTCACTCATCCCACACCTAGGAATCACTGTGAGATTAAAATTGCACACTGAATGAGGATGTTAACCCGAGGAACGCCTAACAACAAGGAAAACAGAAACGCTAGCTTACTACAGTCTCTAGGGGCAGTTGTTTTGTTTTTTAAAACCTAAACCTTTACTAGAAAACGAGGGCAGGCAGACAGAGCCCTGGCTAAGTGTTAACTGCCCAATGTTGCAGCCTGGTGAAATAGCTATTTGTCCCTGTTTGAGCTCGCTCCCAGATTAGATGTGCATGGTTTGGCTAACTTGAAAATTGGATAGTCAAGAGAGGGAGATTGAGAGAGAGAGAGAGAGAGAGGGGCGGGGGGGAGATTGAGAGAGAGACACACAGAGAAAGAGACGCAAGAAAGAGAGAGAAGAGAGAGAGAGAGAGAGAGGGAGAGAGAGGAGAGAGAGAGAGAGGAGAGAGACAGAGACAGAGAGACAGAGAGGCAGAGAGGACAGAGAGAGGAGAGAAAGAGATAGGAGAGGGGAGAGAGAGAGATTGAGAGAGAGGAGGGTGATGAGAAAGAGAGAGGCACACAGAAAGAGACATAAAGAGAGAAAGAGGAGATAGGAGAGGAGAGGAGAGAGAGAGGAAGAGAGAGAGAGAGAGAGAGAGAGAGAGAGAGAGAGAGGGGGGGAGGGGGAGGGCACAGAACAGAGACACAAAGAGAGAGAGAGTGAGAGAGGGAGATAGGAGAGGAGAGGAGAGCGAGAGGAGGCGAGAGAGGAGAGAGAGAGAGAGAGAGAGAGAGAGAAGAGAGAGAGAAGAGAGAGACGAAGAGAGACAGAGACAGACAGACAGACGAACAGACAGACAGAGAGACAGAGAGTACACACACAGAAAAAGAAGGAGACAAGAAGCTCCGACACGTCACAAGCCGTTCAGTGTTGGTGCATACTTCTTCTCCCTTTGGAACACTCAAGACACCAACTATTTG
>CM054142.1:44497836-44507836 GCA_028751875.1 Rapana venosa
TCGGCAAAGCATTTCAAACTGACCCACAACCAGTCAACAAAGCATTTCAACCAGTCGGCAAAGCATTTCAAACTGACCCACAAACAGTCAACAAAGCATTTCAAACTGACCCACAACCAGTCGGCAAAGCATTTCAAACTGACCCACAACCAGTCGGCAAAGCATTTCAAACTGACCCACAAACAGTCGGCAAAGCATTTCAAACTGACCCACAACCAGTCAGCAAAGCATTTCAAACTGACCTATAACCAGTAGGCAAAGCATTTCAAACTGACCTATAACCAGTAGGCAAAGCATTTCAACCAGTCAGCAAAGCATTTCAAACTGACCTATAACCAGTAGGCAAAGCATTTCAAACTGACCTATAACCAGTCGGCAAAGCATTTCAACCAGTCAGGAAAGCATTTCAAACTGACCTATAACCAGTCGGCAAAGCATTTCAACCAGTCAGGAAAGCATTTCAAACTGACCTATAACCAGTCGGCAAAGCATTTCAACCAGTCGGCAAAGCATTTCAAACTGACCTATAACCAGTCGGCAAAGCATTTCAACCAGTCAGCAAAGCATTTTAAACTGACCTATAACCAGTCGGCAAAGCATTTCAACCAGTCAGCAAAGCATTTCAAAATGACCCACAACCAGTCGGCAAAGCATTTCAAACTGACCCACAACCAGTCGGCAAAGCATTTCAACCAGTCGGCAAAGCATTTCAAACTGACCTATAACCAGTCAACAAAGCATTTCAAACTGACCTATAACCAGTCAACAAAGCATTTCAAACTGACCCACAACCAGTCGGCAAAGCATTTGAAACTGACCCACAACCAGTCGGCAAAGCATTTCACACTGACCCACAACCAGTCGGCAAAGCATTTCACACTGACCCACAACCAGTCGGCAAAGCATTTGAAACTGACCCACAACCAGTCGGCAAAGCATTTCACACTGACCCACAACCAGTCGGCAAAGCATTTCACACTGACCCACAACCAGTCGGCAAAGCATTTCACACTGACCCACAACCAGTCGGCAAAGCATTTCAAACTGACCCACAACCAGTCGTCAAAGCATTTCACACTGACGCACAAGCAGTCGGCAAAGCATTTCAAACTGACGCACAAGCAGTGTTCTCTCAGCCCTGACGTTTTGATGGCGTTACCCAACGCCTGCAGGAGGAAGGTGGCAGAATGGTTCAGACGCTCGTCTGCCGGTGTTGAAGACGTGAGGTTCGCCCCTCCCTTTCTCACCAGTCTGATTGGGAAAGTGGACTGAGCGTCTAGTCCAGCAGGTGGACAAAAAACTCCAACAGTCTTAGGTTCAATTCCACCCCAACACACACACACACTCACACTCTCTCTCTCACTCTGTCTGTCTGTCTGTCTGTCTGTCTGTCTGTCTGTCTGTCTGTCTGTCTCTCTCTCTCTCTCTCTCTCTCTCATCTCCTCTCTCTCTCTCTCTCTCTCTCTCTCTCTCTCTCTCTCTCTCTCTCAGGGCGGGGACTGATTGTAAAAAAGCACATGGGTGCTTATTCATTATCCTCGAAATAAAAGAATTTGTCATTGTCATTGTCATTGTCATTGCATTGCACAGCTGGACACGAAGTTGACAGTCAAACAACTCGGTGACGAACATTGTGGCCAAGTGGTTTAAGGCTTTCCCACTTCAATTTCGCGGGTCCGTAAAGTCGTGGGTTCGAATCCCGGCGGCGCCTGGCGAATCATGGGGTGGGGATTTTTTTACGATCTCCCACGTCAACTTCCAGTGCAGACTTGCCAGTGCCTGAGTTTCCTTCCGCGTATATGTACACATGCAAGAGACTTATGATAAACGCGTTAAAGATTCCGTAATCTATGTCAGCGGTCGGTGGGTTACGGAAGCACGAAACAGAACCCAGAATACATCCCCGAAGTCAGAATGCGGCTACGTTCATGGTGGGCACCCCCCCCCCCCAAAAAAAAAAAAGAAGAAAAAAAAAAGAAATTAATCCCCCCAGGTCGCATACCCAAAATCTTACCTTTAGTGAACCTTAGGGCTCTCTAACCGAGAAACGAAAAAAAAAGAAATGTTGCCTATGCTTTAAAATGTTATGTGGGGACAGTCTTCATCCATGACGATCCTTACAACCTTTATTGTTTACCTTGGAGGGGAGGGGGGAGGACCTGGAGGATGCTCAAGCCAGGATACCTTCAACAGCAGCGACAGCGACGAAGTCAGGTGGGAGGGGGGTGGGGGGGGGGGGGTGGAGGATAGACGGTGTCTCTGGTGGAGTTTTAGCTACAATGAATGATTCAGAAGCCCTTGTCTCTTTTATGTTTTTTTCTTCTTTTTTTGGTTTAAAATCAAACACAGGATATTCAAAGAGTTCCGCGACCCTTTCAAGTTTATTGAATTTGTAGTGTGAGTGAGTGAGTGAGTGTGTGTGTGTGTGCGTGTGTTTGTTTCAGCATTAAAAAAATTACTTTTAAATGCTAGATGAAGGGAAGGGAAGGGAAATGGTGTGTGTATGGGGGTGGGGGTGTATGTGTGTTTGTTGCTGTTCGTTGTTATTTTTGCAATAATTGATAACAGTTATAGACACAGGCGGAGTGGGTTTTTATTATGTACATGTTACACTATAAAATTACACACATTGAAATGATGACATGAATCAATCTGTAACGCCAATCTTTTATCTCAATCATCCCATTAATTTCTGCTTTAAACGCACACATGCACGCGCGCACACACACAAACAACAACACACACACACACACACACACACACACACACACACACACACACACACACACACACACGCGCGCGCGCACGCGCGCGCACTCAGGCACTCTCTCTTTCTCACACACGCGCGCGCGCACACACACCCACACACTCACACACACACACACACACACACACACACACACACACACACACACACACGCGCCACACACACACACACACATTTTTACACTCGCCCGCTGCCCACTTAACATTCCTGTTTCTTCCAAAATAGCAACACTACCAGTTCTCCCTTCCAGCCCTCTGTCTGTCATTTGAAGTAAGGGACAGTATGACATTAATGTTTTTTTCTTTGGTTGCTATGGCTCGGCCATGTTGTCATCGCTACGAAACAGTGGAGTGTAGCCTGATGTTGGCCTATTCCCAGGGGAAATACGACACCTTGGGGTGGCAAATCCGATGGCACGGTTCCAAGGAGAAAAGCTCTCCAAAAAGTGCATTTCTGATTGCGGCAGCGGTGCGTGATACGGGAGCGATGCTAGGTGTTGTGGTATTGGGTTGAATGTGGTTGATGCTGCATCATCGATGGCAGATGTATAGTGTTCCAGGTTATGAGGATTGGGGGTGGGATGGGTGGGGGTGGGGGGAGGGCTGGTTTCGGTATCAATATTTGCATGCTATGACACTTCTTCGATATGTTTGTTTGTGTGTGCGGTAGTTATACTATCCTTGTGCGTCGCTCTGTGTGTGTGTGTGTGTGTGTGCGTGTGTATGTCTGTCTCTGCTTGTTTGGCTGTCACGGTAACCCTGTCAGTTTGTGTGAGTGAGTGAGTGAGTGAGTGAGTGAGTGTGTGTGTGTGTGTGTGTGTGTGTGTGTGTGTGTGTGTGTGTGTGTGTGTGTGCGTCGTCTGTCTGTCTAGCTATCTCTCTGTCTCTCACTCTCTCTCACTCTCTGTGCACTTGGAGTATGCGCGCGTGCATCTTTTATACAATCTGTCCAGTCAAAATGTCTTCACCGAAGTAGATGAATAAGTTTACATAACTTCTCTGTTTGTTTGTTTGTTGTTGTTGTTTTGTTGTTTTGTTTTTTTACCTTACCCTCTGTGTGTGTGTGTGAGTGTGTCTGTGTGTGAGTGTGTGCCTGCGTGCGTGTGTGCCTGCGTGCATGCGTGCGTGTGCTTTAATTCAAAGTCATTAACTTTGAGGAGGATGAAAAACACTCGCGGATTTTTTTTTACACACAGTACCTGGCTTTGTGAATTTTGTCATCTTCTCCCACAGATACACCGCGGCCTACTCTCCCAAAAAGGCGGAGTAGGTTTTAATAACGCGCGTGTGCATGCGTGCTCACTCTGTTATTCACTCAGCTTCCTAGATATGCTTATCACGTCTGGCTTTTATGGAAGCATTTTTGGGTTAGGGGAATAATAGCTGCTATTGAAACTAATATTTTGACATAATAACAAAATGAATGGAATGTTATGTACTTGTCTAGCTGTTAATACTTTGATTGAGTCATCACACATCGAGAGCATGGATTCATGTTATACGTTAATGCAAATAGTGGTGGTTTGGGGAGGGGGAAGAGGTAAACATGCACATCCTAGACTTTGTGGTTGAGATAATCTCCTCGCCAAAGCCGGACGCGCTGGGTCTGACTTGCCAGGCGCTTAACGGCAGCACAAAGCATTTTCGCTCTTATGTCAGACAACAATAGTTGCTACCTGTGCGTTCGTCGAAGAAGAAGAAAAAGAATTTGGGCAGACAAAAAAGCGAAGCTGTATGTTGCAGGGAGAATATTTAGGATGGAAAAGTGCATTAGGTCTATTTCTGGCCGCGGTAAATGATTTAGAGCTGAGGCGGTTTTTTGGTATTGTTCATGTGAAGCAAGGCAGATCTGTGAACCTTTTAAGATTTCATTTGTGCCGTGAGCTCCTTTGCTTAACAGTGGTGTGTGTGTGCGTGTGTGTGTGTGGTGTGAGTGTGCGTGGTGTGCGTGGCATTGTGGTGTGTGTTGCGTGGGCATGTGTGTGTAAGTGTGTGTGTAAGTGTGTGTGAGTGAGAGAGAGAGAGAGAGATAGGAGATGAGAGAGAGAGAGAGAGAGAGAGAAAGAGAGAAGATAGAGAGAGAGAGACAGTGAGAGAAGAGAGAGAAGAGAGAGAGAAAAGAGTACGGATGAAGACAAACTAGAAGAGATGAAAGAAACGAGACAAGAAACAATAGAGACGAGACAGACAGACAGACGGAGTACATAGACTTACAGGCTTACAGACCAACAAACAGAATGACAAGACAGACAGACAGACACAGAGACATACACCAAATTAGAGAGAGGCGAGAGGGAAGGAAGAACTAAGAAAGAAAGACAGAGCAGAAGACAGGGCGGAGGAATGGAAAGAAGGAAAAAGACAGACAAAGCCAGCCAGACAAAGCCAGCCAGCCCAATTAACCAGTCAAGCAGTCAGAGAATGGAGAAAGACCAACGTTACCCACATAGATCATCACTTGTCAATACCAGAACCAACCCTCTGTCTGTCTGTCTGTCTGTCTGTCTGTCTGTCTCTATCTCTCCCGCCCCCGCCCCCCACCCCCACCCCTACCTCACCCCAACCACCAGTAAAATGTATACGGATGGACATTTTATGACTTAGAGTGGAAAATGTCAGGAGTCTGGAGACTTATGAACATTACATGATTTGCTCCCCTCTCTCCCCTTCTCTCTGTCTCTGTCTGTCTGTCTGTCTGTCTGTCTGGCCTGTCTGTCTGTCTGTCTCTCCCCCATTCATCACTGATGTGACCATCAAAGTCTCCCAGAAGCTTTTCCCCGTGGGATAACCACCTTTCCCCGGGGAAACGGGACAGCACAAAACAAGAGGATTTCCACCTGTCAGCTACTGAGACATACCCCTCACCAGCCGCCACGGCGCAGTGGTTAGCGCCTTGGGTTACGGACTGGAAGGTCGCGGGTTCGATTCCCATAAGAGTCATAGGGATTTTTCGGACTCCGGTCGGCTCCTACCCAGAGTGAGTGTGCTGTGGGCTCAGTGGGAAGACTGGGACCACACAGTCGAGCTTCATCCACTTAACGGATGCGAGTTTGAGAGAGATGCTCAAATTACCTGACCAACACTGTAGGTGTCTGTATCTCTCGGGGCCCGGTTGACGCCGGGATATATTATGATAGTAAGCGTAGAGTACAACCCTGTCAAGTAGTCTCAAAGCACTTACACTTCCATAGCAGTATCATTACGTCATCCTCATTATCATTGATCATCATGCAATAATAAATCCCTCCATTTCGGTGCTCCCTAGTTGCTCTGGTCTCATGGTGACCTCAGATTCGGCTTCCCCATACGCGTCTGTGCTTGTGGTGAGTTTGTGTCAAAGTCTTTGGGGTTAGAGCTTCGCGGGAGCGGGGTGGGGGGGAGGGGGCAGTCGTTGGAGGGACGTTGTGGTGGTCGCCACCTCGGGTGGGCGACTCACTCAGTCTGGCTCCGCAGGTGAGCTAATACTGTCGTTAGCAGGGGGCAATACCCTCTCTCTCTCTGGCTCTCTCGTTCTCTCTCTCTCTCTCTCTCTCTCTCTCTCTCTCTCTCTCTCTCTCTCTCTCTCTCTCTCTCTCTCTCTCTCTCTCTCTCTCTCTCTCTCTCCGAGATCTGAAGTGTTTCTACATTGCAGCCCTTGATCTGAGAGACATAGAGACAGAAAGAGAGATAAACAAGACAAACAGACTGACAGAGGGGAGAGATGGAGAGGGAGGAGACAGGGAGGAGAGAAGGAGAGAGGAAAGAGAGAGGGAGGAGAGAAGGAGAGAGGAAAGAGAGAGAGAGAGAGAAGTGGGGGGGGGGGGGGGGGGGGGGGGGGGAGAGGGAGAGAGAAAAGAAAGAAAGCGAGAGTGACAGACATATAGAGAGGGGAGAGATGGAGATGGAGGAGACAGGGAGGTGAGAAGGAGAGAGGAAATAGAGAGAGAGAGGGGGGGGGGGAGAAGAGAGAGAGAGGGAGAGAGAGAGAAAGAGAGAGAGAGACAGACAAACAGACAGAGGCAAAGAGGCACAGAGTCAGACAAACACAGGGAAAAAGACAAAGAAGCAGGACAGGAGAACACAGTCGCATGAAAACTTCGGATGAGACTATAAACAGAGGTCCTGTGTGCAAACGCATTAAGAACATTCTGTCAACTGGTGAAAACCCATTCCGCCTTTCAGAAGAGTAGGCCATCTTTTGCCTGTAGGAACAAATGACATAATTG
Organism: Rapana venosa; assembly: GCA_028751875.1. Taxonomy (NCBI): domain Eukaryota; kingdom Metazoa; phylum Mollusca; class Gastropoda; order Neogastropoda; family Muricidae; genus Rapana; species Rapana venosa. The sequence continues at coordinate 44,504,808 of CM054142.1, forward strand.
TACAATACCCCGATCCCACGGGGACTGGATGTAAAACAGCGCACGAGTGCTTATCCATTATCTTCGAAAATAAAAGAAATTAAGTTAAATTTTTTAAAACCCACAGAAACAGAAAATGCAATAAATACAAAACGTATAGAGACACGCCAGAAAGTGCACCAAAGTTTGAGAAAAAACAAAACAAACAGAAGAAACGGTTCCTAAAATCCACGCAGGCATACAGCACCGCAGAACAGAAGAAACAGATCCCCGAACACACACACACACAACACACACACACACACACCACAATCCCTCCCACAGCATAGCGTCAGAATATCAATGATAGGCTCTACGATCCCTTCCCGTCCCCCACACACATATAATCCCCCAAGAGAAGCCAACCCTGGAATCTAACACATCGTTTTGTGTCCTAAAGAAACTTCGCACGATAGCGCTGCTGCAGTAACCCCTCAGATTATTTGCTTCCTCCCTGGTCGTACACTGCAGTTCATCATCCACACTGCTGCTGCTGCTGCTGTCACTAACTAAGGACCTTTTCGGCCATGGGCATTACTGGGTGGACAGTGCGTGCGCCTGGTGTCTTGTCTGGTCTTCTCCTGTGCTTGTGACTTGTGCTTAGATGCAAGATGTCTTTCCCGCTGGCCTCACCCAACCCATTCCGACTTCAGGGCAGTTTCAGTGAAAGGTTCATAAGAACAGATTTCAGATTTGCTTCTTAAGAAAAGGGCGGGAAAATAGGATGGGTAGGCAGAGATTTATTTATTTATTTATTTATTCTTTTATATCGAGGATAATGGAATAAGCACTCATGTGCATTTTTTACATTCAGTCCCCGTGTGTATGCGGTTTTGTAAATTTTGTCATCTGTTTCCACCGGCACACAATGGCTGCCTACTCTTCCGAAAAGTGGGGGATAGGATTTAACGCGTGTGCAAGATGTTCTGCATGCGTTCGAACACGGGGCCTCGGTTTATAGTCTCATCCGAAGGATCAGAGAGAGAAGAGAGAGAAGAGAGAGGAGAGAGAGAGAGAGAGAGAGAGAGAGAGAGAGAGGAGAGAGAGAGAGAGAGAGAAGAGAGAGAGACAGACAGAGAGAGAGAGACAGAGAGAGGAGAGAGGAGAGAGAGAGACAGACAGCAGAAAAACAGAGAGAGAGAGAGGAGAGAGAGAGAGAGAGAGAAGTGAGGGAGGGAAAAGAGACAGAGAGAACACAGAGAGAGACTGACTGAGATACAGAGAGAGCAAAACATGGAGTGAAAGGATTTCTAGCACAGACTGTCCACAGGCGGGAATGCTATCTACACTGAACAAGCCCTAGGCATCCCCGCTGGCGGAAAGTGTCTAACTAGCCTCCTAACTAGCAGAGGCAACAGGTATGGAGTGCAGCAGAACCCCGTTTCTACGATCAAGAACGATCTCCCCTTCGCGTTGTATAGAGAAATGAAGAACCCGTCATGTTTGACATTGAAGCATCAAGTTGATGACCCAAAAAAGGAAAGTTTAGTAGCATGTTCAATTCACCAGTCAAACTACAAACAGCCTGTTAACCTGTTCAACAACAACGACAGCAACAACAACAACAGAAACAACAAAAACAACCACCACCCCTCACACAGACATACCCCCCCCCCCCCCCCACACACACACAACACCACTTCCTTCACCACAAAGAAAGTTTAGTAGCATGTTCAATTCACCGTCAAACTGCAAACAGCCTATTAGCCTGTTCAACAACAACGACAGCAACAACAACAACAGCCACCCCCCCTCTCACACACACATACCCACCCACCCACACCCACGCACACACACACACACACCCACAACCTACCCACACACACACACCCCTACCCCCCCCCCCTCCCCATACAACACACACCAACTTCCCTTCCCCTCATAAAAACACACCACAAAAAACCCCAGAACCGGCCGCAAGTATGCTAAAGGTCTCACACGACACACACACACACACACAAATACTTCTACATCAATGATTCGCTATACCGCTGGACATAAACACCCCAAAGCATGTCTGTCCCCTTCACAAAACCTTCCCGTGACAAGAAAACTCACTTTTTGGCACCCTTGTTCTCGCCCACCAGGATTTGCCCATAACCCCTTAACTGCCCCATAGAGGAGTAGGGGTGGTAACCTGTCCTGCCTACCCACGTGCTTTGTTGGGCCTAGTGGACCATGGTGTATGATGAGGGTGCAACCGTATAAAGCAGCCTAGGGTGGCTTTGTTAAAGCCGAGCAGCATGGCAAGTTAAAAAAAAATCAATTTCCATCAGGTGTTTTTTTCTTTAACTTGAAAGAGTGCACGGGCAACCTGTAGAATTGCTGGGTTTTTTTTTTATTGTTGTTGGGTTTTTTGGGGGGTTGTGTATTGGGAACAAATGATTGAATAAATGGCATTGAGAAAAAATAGATGACGTCGACACTTAGGCATACCTGCACGTGCACGCGTGTGTGCGCAACACACACGAATGAACAAGTACGCACGTCCGCGCGCACACACTCACACACACATTGACTGACTAACTCTCTCTTTCTTTCTCTCTATCTCTCTCTGTCTCTCTTTCTCTTTCTCTGTCTCCATCTCTCTCTCTCTCTCACAAACACACACACACACACGCACGCACATACACACACACGCGCGCGTGCACACAGGCAAACAGATTATACAGACAGACAGGTACATACACAATAAAGCTAGACTATGGCGACATATCGAGAAATAAGCAGCGAAACAAGACCACAAAAATTAAGAAACGGACCTGATACTGAACACGCCATCCCCCCCCCCCCCACCCGCAACACACAAAACACACACACACACACACCACACAACACAACCACCACTAATCAAATTCTCATGCCTCAAAATCAAGCACATTTTCTGCATCCACCGCAACCAACACACTCTCACAACACCACTACTGCTCTCAAACCCTGCGTCCCTGGTACAATTGGAAATGGACTTAACAGCTGTCCACAGAGTTTAGCGCCGAGAGATTGCCACCTCA
>CM054142.1:44510336-44527836 GCA_028751875.1 Rapana venosa
CCGGTGGAAACCGATGACAACATTTCCAAAACCGCATACACACGGGGACTGGATGTAAAAAAGCACATGAGTGCTTATTCCATAATCCTCGATATAAAAGAATAAATAAATAAAATAAATTAAAAATGCTAAAAACTTGACGTGACTGAAGACAATCTGCAGTTAATATTTTGAAACACTTCGTCTTATTTCATGGGTTTATAGCTTGGCTGACTACGATGGCTGTATCAAGGCTGTCACCTTGTTCACTCCAGTCCTGGTGTTTACAGCCCCGCCGACTACAAAGGCCATATCGGGGCTGTCACCTTGACAGGTTGTTTGTTGTTGTAAATCTCAGATCAAAACTGCACAACTTTCTAGATATCACAACAAGGTTCCAAACCAACACTTCCTCCCTAGGAGATACCGGGGGCCTGTCAGATTATACAGCACCCTCACCTTCTGGAAATTCTGTGCCAGGAATTCCCTCCCTTTTCTATCCCTGTCTTTGTTTCTGCCTTGTTCCTTTTGCTTCTGTCACCTCCATCTTGTCTACATTCTGCCTTCTTAAGTCCATTACAATTCTCCCCTACCCCCCCCCCCCCCCCCCAGTCGGATATGCTGAGTCTGACTTGTCAGGCGCTTAACGGCAGCGCAACACATTTTCGCTCGCATGACAGACAATAGTAGGTGCTGTCTAAGCGTTCTATGACGAAGACGAAGACGAAAACAACTACCGTTGTTCCTAGTATTCACTTTTTGGCAAACCATATGGGTCAATTTTTAGCAACGCCAACAACTTTCACCTTAAGTTCAAAACCAACACAATCAAATCCCTTCAAATCTCTAACACCGTTACTCTGAATAATAATAAATGGAACTTATAATATAGCACTATATCTTGCAAAGACAAATCAAAGCGCATATAAATAAACAACGTTTTGCTCTAAACCTTGGACACTACGCTTTCATTCATAGTTGCGACACTTTTTGACCTGGGCCAACATGGAAAAAACAACAACAACAAACGGATTGTAAATGGACATTGATACATTATTTACGCTAAACAGTGATGTGACTGAGACAGGGGTGGACAAGCATGGCTGACCGTGAATTTGAAACGCATCCTGTCAGGCCATTTGCATACAGACAGGCCGGCATCAAGTGCAGGTAAAGGACAGCCATAAATAATGCAACATATCCCCCCTCACCCCTTCCCCTTCTGACAACACCAATCATAAGTATGAACGATCAAAATGCTGCACATGGCATATGGTGGTGGTGGTGGTGGTGGTGGTGGCGACAGCAGCAGCAACAGCAGCAGCAATAATAGTAGTAGTAGTATGTAGTAGTAGTAGTGGTAAGTAGTAGTAGTAGTAAGTAGTAGTGGTAGATAGTATATGTATTATTTATAGTAGTATAGTAGTATGTATAGTAGTAGTATGTAGTGTAGTAGTAGTAGTAGTGCTAGTCTAGTAGTATAGTATGGTTAGTAGTAGTGGTAGTAGTGGTGGTAGTAGTAGTAGTAGTAGTAGTAGTAGTAGTAGTAGTAGTAGTAGTAGTAGTAATAATTGTAGAAGCAGTAGCAGCAACAACGGGAACAATCAGAAGAAATAGAAAAAATCCTGCTTTCATTATTAGCACTATTTCAATTACAGCTGCTCCTACTACTTCTTCCCCTATTAATGCTGCTGCTGCTGCTGCTCCTCCTCCTCCTCTTCCTCCTCCTCCTCTTCCTCCTCCTCTTCCTCCTCCTCCACCTCCTCCTACTACTACTACTACTCCTACTACTACTACTACTACTACAAGAACTACACTACTATAAATATATATACTAACTACTAATACTACTGACTGCTAACACTACTACTACTACTACGACAACAAGAACTACTACATACTATAATACTACTACTATACTAACATAATACTACACTACTACTAACACTACTACTACACTACTTCTGCTGCTGCTGCTGCTACTGCTGCTGCTGCTACTACTGGTACTGCTGCTGCTACTACTACTACTGCTACTTCAACAACAACAACAACTACTACTACCACTACTACTACAACTACTTCTAACTCTACTGCTACTTCAACAACAACTACTACTACTACTGCAGCTACTACTACTACTACTACTACTACTACTACTACTACTACTACTACTACTACTACTACCCCTTCTGCTGCTGCTGTTGATGCTGCTGCTACTACCTGCTACTAGTCACCATCGTCATAATAATAACAATAAGAATAACAACAATAATATAACAGCAGCAGCAACAACAACACAAAAACAATAATAATAATAATGATAATAATATAATAATAATAATAATAATAATAATAAATAATAAATAAAATAATAATAATAACGACATTAGTAAAGAGACATACAACTGAAAACTAAACCGAAACAGAGAGTAAAAAAGAAAGTGAATTTGCATAGTTATAAGAGAGATAGGAAGTGGAAGAAAGTGGGAAAGCAAGTCAAACAGACAGACAGAGAGACAGACAGACAGATAAGCATACAGACAGCATGCTCAACATAGAACATTCTGCCCACCACAGCTTTACTATGATCTGGTCCCCCACCGTCCCCTCTCTGCACAATGCACACATTTACACGTGCGCGCGCGTGCACGGACACACGTATACACACATAATTATACAACCACTTATACATACATACTTACACACACCCTAACCCACCCCCCATCCCAAATATACCTGCAATTGAAGCAGAGGAGAGGAGAGGGGGGAACAACAGAGATAGATAATATATATAATATATAATATATATGAGAGAGAGAGAGAGAGAGAGAAGAAGAGAGAGAGAGAGGAGAGAGAGAGAGCGAGAGAGAGAGAGAGACAGAGAGACAGACAGACAGACAGACAGGACAGGCAGAGTCAGACATACGACGCATAGCAGACACACAGACAACATACAGCAGACAGAGAGACGACAGAGCGACACAGCCAAACAGATAAACAAACCGACAGACACAAAAGAAAGATATACACCACACACACCAAGAGAGAGAGAGACGTAGAAGAGAGAGAAGAGAGAGAGAGAGAGAGAGAGACAGACAGACAGACAGACAGACGAGACAGAGAGAGAGAGAGAGAAGACAGACAGATAGAAAGAGAGAGAAGAGAGAGAAGAAAGAGAGAGAGAGAGGGAGAGACAAGACCAGAGAGAGAAGAAGAAGAAAGAGAGAGAGGAGAAGAAGAGACAGACAGAGAGAGAGACAGAGAGACAGAGAGAAGACAAAGAGAAGAGACGAAGAGAAGAAAGAGAGAGAGAAGAGACAGAGAGAGAGAGGGAGAGAAAAGAGAAAAGAGAGAGAGAACAGACAGACACAGAGAGACACACGAGAGAGACAGACAGACAGAAAGAAAAGAGAGAGAAAGAGAGAGAGAAGAGAAAGAAGAGAAAGAGTACAGAAGACAGACAGACAAAGAGAGAGAGACGAAGAGAAGCAGAAGAGAAAAGAGAGAGAGAGAGAAGAGGAGAGAGAGAGAGAAGACAGACAGACAGAGACAGACAGACAGAGAGAGGTAAATAAACAAACAGAACAGCACCTCAGCCGACAGACCCAGGCTGCCTGCCTATCCAGGTCATCTCCTGTCAATCTCCGCGCCAGTCACTTCTCTCCCCTGGCTCTCTCCATACATCAGTAATGGGATCGCCATAGTCGGTCCCGGAAGTGTTCCCGTGGGATCACCAACCTCGGATCATGGTTCCCCCCCGATTATGTTACCGTTCCCCTGGGAACGGAACGCTAGAAAGACGATCCCTTACCAATCAACAACTTGCCCCCCCCCCCTTATTTCCCCCCCCCCCTCCCCCCCCCCAAAAAAAAAAAAATTGGTCTACCCATTCTTCTAAAGGAGTTGACAGGCGAGCCTCCACAGTCGTAAGGTTGAGATGGTCGGAGCGACATGGATCCCAAATAGATTGTTTATCAGTTATTGGGGGTTTTTTTCCCTTCGTTCCTTGGCTAGAGAAACGAGGTTCACCAATGGTGAGATTTTGCTTACTCGACTGTTTGGGCCCCATCATGAAGATAGTCGTATTTCGATTTCGGGAACGTATGCTGGGTATAATTATTCACGATTTCCGTGACCCACCAAACACTGGTATGAATTAAGGGATCTTTAACGTGCATATTTGATCTTCTTCATGTATATGGGTATACACGAATGGATTTAAGGCATTGGCAGGTCTGCACTTGAAGTTGACCTGGGAGATTGTAACAAATACCCCGCCTTTGATTCACTTGATGCCTCCAAGATTCGAACCCACAACTTGTTGTGCTACACATGGGATTGAAGTCGAATGGTCTTAACCACTTGGCTGAAGTATCCGTTGTTTGTCAGTTCATAAGTAATAATAATAATAATAATAAAAATAATAATAATAAAAATAATATTAATAATAAATGGAACTTATATAGCGCTATATCTTGCAAAGACAAATCAAAGCGCATACTACACTGCAGTCAGCTTGAAGAAGCTAGTCAGGTTCAATCTGACCGTTTGAAACAGGTCCTGCTCTATTTCAAATGGCCAGCTCACACCTTGCAGCCGGTCAACACTCATTTGAATGCTTCAGGAGAGAGACAGAGAGAGAGAGAGAGAGAGAGAGAGAGAGAGAGAGAGAGAGAGAGAGAGAGAGAGAGAGAGAGAGAGACGTACATGAGACAGACAAAGTCATAACATTAAAAATGCATTCACTGGGCCAGACAGACCAGAACAGAGGCAAAGACAGAGCAAGTGACAAGAGATGATGAGAAAAAGGGGGGCTGGGTATCCTAGTGGTTAGAACAATGCGCTCGCAATCTGACAACCCGGGTTCGATTCCCCTTCAAGGGGGGATATTTTCCCCCTGGAGCTAGTATCGGTGCAGACTCCACTGTCCCCCCAAAAGTCCGTCGGATGAGACTATAAACAGAGGCCCCGTGTGCGAACGCACGCAGAACATCTTGCGCACACGTTAAATCCTGTTCCGCTTTTCGTAAGAGTAGGCCATTGTGTGCCGGTGGGAACAGATGACAGAATTTACAAAACCGCATACACCCTGGGACTGGATGTAAAAGAGCACGTAAGTGCTTATTCCGTTATCCTCGATATAAAAGAATACATAAAGAAGTAGATAAGACAGCAGAACTGAGGCAGAGACAAAACAGGAGACAAGAGATAACGAGAGAAAGAAATACCCAGCTTTGGACAGAGAAAGAAATACCCAGCTTTGGACAGAGAAAGAAATACCCAGCTTTGGACAGAGAAAGAAATACCCAGCTTTGGACAGAGAAAGAAATACCCAGCTTTGGACAGAGAAAGAAATACCCAGCTTTGGACAGAGAAAGAAATACCCAGCTTTGGACAGAGAAAGAAATACCCAGCTTTGGACAGAGAAAGAAATACCCAGCTTTGGACAGAGAAAGAAATACCCAGCTTTGGACAGAGAAAGAAATACCCAGCCTTGGACAGAGAAAGAAATACCCAGCTTTGGACAGAGAAAGAAATACCCAGCTTTGGACAGAGAAAGAAATACCCAGCTTTGGACAGAGAAAGAAATACCCAGCTTTGGACAGAGAAAGAGACAAAGAAAAAGACGGAGAGAGGTAGGCAGACAGGGAGATGAAAAGACAGGGGGTGGGAAGGAGGGAGGGAGTTACAGAGAGAGAGAGAGAGAGAGAGAGAGAGAGAGAGAGAGAGAGAGAGAGAGAGACAGACAGACAGACAGACAGACAGATAGACAGGCAGAGCAAGCAAGTGAGCGAGAGAGATAGAGACAGCGAGAGAGAAAGAGAGAGGGGGAGACAGACAGATAGATAGAGGAGAGAGAGAGAGAGAGAGAGAGAGAGAGAGTGTGAGAGAGAAAGAAGAGAGAGAGAGAGAGAGAGAGAGAGAGAGAGAGAGAGAAGACAGACGGACAGACAGACAGACAGATAAGAAAAAGGCACCCCTAAAACCTCAGCCACTGATGTCCATCTCCCTAACAGCCCATTAATCAGGAAGCAGAGGACTGCATTACTGCACTGTCCCTCCCTCCCTCCCCCCCCCCCTTGTCACTCTGAAGGGAGGGAGGGGGGATCAGCCAACTGTTGATTCCCCCGGGGAAAGACAGCCTGGGATGACCACGCCAATGTGCTACATTTCCCCAGGGACAGGCAAATAGCTCAGATAATCCTCAGCCTTTGACAGACCACAACGAAACAGTCGAGCCATACTGAAATAATCTCTTGACACAAATGACAAAGCGCTGGGGGTTTTCCTGAATAGTTTTTTTGTTCTCCTTTAAGTGAGGTTGACAGTGTTGTGAATAATGTATGACACCTTTGCTTAAATCTGAAATGACATCCACAACTTGTTCTGTTTAAAAGCTCTGAATTTTGGAAGTATTGACAAACTTTAAATCGTTGTTAACAACAAACATGTTTTTTCGATCTTTACATTCTTCAAGAATCCTGTGTGCATGTATGCAATTACATGGACGTTTCTCACGGCGGGGGTCACTATTTCATGCTGATTTTAGTCAGTTATACATCACCTGAATACAAGTTTACAAAACCAAATGTTATCATCAGATCACAAGCATTTTTTTTAAAAAAAGTAATAAAATACCGAAATGGAGTTGAAAAAACGAAAAAAATCCTAAAGCATAACGCGGCTACCTTATCACCGGGAAATAATGGTCGCATACGTAAAATCTCACCATTAGTGAACCTTTAGCCACGGCACAAAAAAACCTCAATAAAAACAAACAGATAAGAACTCAGTTGATCGAAAACAGATGCAGACCGCACGGTTCATCTTCTAAGCATGGCATCTGCTGCTGTGCAAAAAAACAAGAAGCTGAAACATTCCTTCTAGCTGTTAGCTGTATGTATGTACAATTAAAGCCCATACTACACTGCCTGAAAAAGATAGGTCTTTGAAAACAGCTCAGGAAGAACCTAGCTCTGGTAGATCGTAGTGAAAAACATTGCAGCTTCATGACCAGGTGAACACCTATGGGGCATAATTATGTACGCATGTTTCCATGAACTACTTCAATTGCAGGCCTCCTCCACACGCTAATAAATTCGCATGACCACCCCAACAACAACAATCCCCCCCCCCGAGAATACAAATACTTAAGTATTTCAAAATCACAATAAATTCATGCTCACACACTCTCACAATTTCTCTCTCTCTCTCTCTCTCTCTCTCTCTCCTCTCTCTCTCTCTCTCTCTCTCTCTCTCTCCTCTCCTCTCTCTCTCTCTCTCTCCCTCTCTCTCTCTCTCCCCTCTCTCTCTCTCACCCAGTCTCTTTCTCCCCTCTTCCTCATCCCTCCATCCCAGTCCCCCTCTCTCCCTTTCTCTCTCCCCCTCTCTCTCTCTCTTTCCACCCCCCTCTCTCTCCCTCCCTCCCTCCGCTCTCTCGCCCCCTCGTTTTAGAATTCCTGGCTTTAAATCATTCAATGCCTTGTTTGTTTCGTGGAGCTGTTAGTGAATAAGTAAAAGACAGATTGTGTGTGTGTGTGGCTGCTCACTGTACCGTTCCACACACCTGCGACCTCCCCCCCCCACCCCCCCCCCCCCCCCCGCCCCACACCCATCCCCACCCCTCTCCCTCTTCTTGACTAATCAGGACTGCACGCTACATGACCCCTGGGAAAACACTGAACCCTCCTTCAGTATGTCAACCGTACCAGCAAGACATGCAAGCACAACCACTTGCAACAAGCACGGGTAACAAAACCACACCTACGATGCAGGATGTCGTGTGTTCAAATCTATTTTCAAAGCCACACACCTCTCCTCTAAATCCCCCAAAGTTGGATCCTCAGATAACAGTCTGGGTACTATTACTGTAGCAGCAGGGTTGATGAATAATAACAAGTCAAATCAATTCAGTTCATGAACTTTATTATCTCAAACAGAGAAACTCCACGTGGGTTATAAGCCATATGTAACAACGGGAAAACATTTATAATAATAAATAATAATAATAATAATAATAATAAAAATGGAACTTATATAGCACTATATCTTGCAAAGACAAATCAAAGCGCATGCATTCAACCTAACCTTACACAGTCATGCAATCAATGTCAAATAATCAATAGTTTAAACAAACATATATTACAAACATGGCGCGCTGCAGACAAAATCTATAAAATAAAATTTCAATAGTCAAATGTTTTTCAAAAGCACAAACACACTCACACAGGTCGTATACTTTAGCAGGGTGATAGGACATGGGTTAGTGAAGGTGGGATAGCTCTGATATGAAACAGGAGGGGGTAAATCCCAGCTTTGAAAATAAAATTATGTCCTGAGGCTGGATTTAAAAGTATCATAATTTGGCAAAATACACAACACAGTATCCAAACATTAGCGCGCGCAATGCACACACACACTCACACACACACACACGCGAGCGCGTACACACACACACATACAAACACACTAACTCACACACACATACTAACACATACATACACATACACAAGGTCCTCACGTGTCATATTCGTTGTGCAAACAACAACTCTGGCAACAAAGGGACTAATATTATTATTGCTTCCTGGCGAAATTCCGCCAGAAAAAAACACCTATCTCTCCCATGAAAACACAAGCACATACAGGGAAAGAAAAATATAATAGTATATACAAGATCGAACGTGCTGTGCAAAAGCGATACGTTCTCCAGGGATCACGTCCGGAACATCACACAGAAGCTTCACTGGGGTAAAACAAGGCTTAAAGTAAGCCAGGGCTTGATATCGTGTTCTGTGGCTCCATTGTTGTCGTTCAGCTTTTGTTCTCGTTTTATATTGGCTTTTTGAATGAACAAAACTTTGTGTTTTTTCAGAAATATTATTTGACTATACATGGCTGCGGTATACTGATTCGATTCTGAAATAATTCAGGGTTTTTTTCCCCTAAAACTAACACAGATATAAAAAAACAAGGAAAGCTATACAAGCAATCTAGATTACTGTTTTCTCCAAGAAACACACACATACACACATATAAATATAGCCAGAGAGACAAACAGGCACATACAGATACACACACACACTAGCATGCATGCACATATGCACACACAATACACACACACGCGTGAGCGCACGCATGCGCACGCGCGCGCGCGCACACACACACAAACATACACACACCCCAAAACACACACACAGACACAAAACACACACAACACACACACGTGCGCACGCGCGTGCGTGCACACACACAAAAAATGACAGCCAACACAAATACACCCCCCCCCCCACACACACACAAAACACACACAAACACACACACACACACACACACACACAACAACACTACAAAACACAACGCAACACACTTTTTAACAACAACAAAAAGAACCCAACTTTCCATCAGAATTCCCCCCTTCTCTTTCACATTACCTTATTATTAGGCAAAACAAAGATCTGGTGTCCACACACACACACACACACACACACACACACACACCACACACACACCACACACACACACACACACACACACACACACACACACACACACACACACACACACACACACACACTCGCACACACACACACACGCACACACAAGATAACAACGCCTCCAATTTACACTGTACACCATTGTATACTTTATCAATTTTGATTATCTACGCAGAAAAGAAGAATAAAATCAATAGTGTCAGTGTTGGCACAATTCTTATCTCTCTTCTGTCAAATATTGCCTCTAGCTTCTGTAAGCCCCCTTGGGGGGGGGGAGGGGGGGGGGGTTGAGGGACGATATAGCACGCAGCCTTGACCAGTGGGGGGGGGGGGGGGGTTAGGGTGGTAGAGGTGATTAGGGTGGGGGTAAGGTAGCATATTGTATAGTATCTGGTTTATTTCTGATGTAAATTTGGCATTATGGAAGGACATCTTGAGGGATTTGAGTGAGGGTTATCTCTCAGTGTTAATAGTGTGTGTGTGTGTTGTGTGTGTGTGTGTGTGTTGTGTCGTTGTGTGTGTGTGTGTGTTGTCGGTGTGTGGGTGTGGGTGTGATCGCACTCTCCTTCTCTGATTCTGTCTGTCTGTCTACCTCTGTCTCTGTGCCTACGTCTCTGGTCTCTGTCTCTGTCTCTTCTCTCTCTCTCTCTTTTTCTCCCTTCCTTTCTCACTATCAATGTATCAATGCACCAACCCAATTTAAAGAAAGAACCACACGCGATATCTCTGTAGAACATAAAATACATAGATGTCTTCAAAAGCTGAACGTAGACACTGATATTTACTCCCCCTCCCCCCCCTACCCCCCACAGACACACGTGCGTGCGCGCGCGCATAGCACGCATGCATAGGCAGAGAAACACTCACCCTCACTGTAAGAAACTGGACAGCACAATTACAAATCGAGAGACAGACAGACAGACAGACAGGCAGACAGACAGACAGGCAGACAGACAGACAGATAGACAGGCAGACAGACAGACAGACAGGCAGACAGACAGACAGACAGAGACCTAGACAGAGGGCCAGGGAACGAAAGAGAGAGAATGAATGAATGAATGAATGAATCTTTTATGAATGAATCTTTGTTTTCAAGGGTAACAGAATAAGCATGCGCATACTTTTGTTTTCATCCGGCCCTTGCCCTGATTAGGGACTATCAACAAAACAAGGGAAAAAACCCAACTACAACAACGACAACATGATTGAGAGAGAGACAGACAGACAGAGACAGACAGAGACATACAGAGAGAGACAGATAGAGACAGAGACAGACAGAGAAGACAGAGACAGACAGACAGAGACAGACAGAGACAGACAGACAGACAGAGACAGACAGAGACAGAGAGACAGAGACAGATACAGACAGAGACAGGCAGGCAGAGACATACAGAGACAGACACACAGAGACAGAGTCGCAAGCAGAGACAGAGACTGAGAGGAGGAGGAGGAGCAGAGAAGAGAGAGAGAGAGAAGAGAGAGAAGAGAGAGAGAGAGAGAGAGAGAGAGAGAGAGAGAGAGAGAGAGAGAGAGAGAGAGAGAAGATCACAATATACACTAATATACCCTCATCAACACACAAAACTATCAACCCAAACAATAACACAACCAAGCCCCCCCACCCCCCACCCCCCAAGCACCCCCCCTCCTCCACCCCCAAATCGTATCATCACAAACTATTCGTGGAGTCAAAACAAAACCTAGAAGAACTCGCAGCTTCCTCGGCCCAGCCACCCCAAGAGAGCTATCCTCTGGCAGTTTCCCGTCTCCTTTGTCTTTGTTATCCGTTTTCGAACCCTGGATGTGATCATGACGTATCAAGTGACTGACCACGTCTGTCACGTGCATCTGGACTTCGTCAGGGGACGCCAGAGAAAGAGCCATTGAAACAAACTCGGTCAGTTTTGAAGTTACAGAGAGTGAGGGGTTTTCACTGTTTTGGGGGTCTGTCTACTGTTAAAAGTTTCAGAAAGTGGGTTTTTCACTGGTCTTCGTCTGTCTACTGGTTAAGTTTCAGAAAGTGGGTTTTTCACTGGTTTTTTTGGGTCTGTCTACTGTTAAAAGTTTCAGAAAGTGGGTTTTTCACTGTTTTTCGTCTGTCTACTGTTAAAAGTTTCAGAAAGTGGGTTTTTCACTGGTCTTCGTCTGTCTACTGGTTAAGTTTCAGAAAGTGGGTTTTTCACTGTTTTTTTTGGGTCTGTCTACTGTTAAAAGTTTCAGAAAGTGGGTTTTTCACTGTTTTTCGTCTGTCTACTGTTTAAGTTTCAGAAAGTGGGTTTTTCACTGTTTTTTCGTCTGTCTACTGTTAAAAGTTTCAGAAAGTGGGTTTTTCACTGTTTTTCGTCTGTCTACTGTTTAAGTTTCAGAAAGTGGGTTTTTCACTTTTTTTTCGTCTGTCTACTGGTTAAGTTTCAGAAAGTGGGGTTTTCACTGGTTTTCGTCTGTCTACTGTTAAAAGTTTCAGAAAGTAGGTTTTTCACTGTTTTTTAGTCTGTTTACTGTTGAAGGTTCAGAGAGTAGTTTTTTCATTGGTTTTTCGTCTGTCTACTGTAAACAGTTTCAGAAAGTTGTTTTTTTTAACTGTTTTTTTGTGTGTCTGTCTACTGTTAAAAGTTTCAGAAAGTAGGTTTTTCACGGTTTTCGTCTGTCTACTGTTTAAGTTTCAGAAAGTGGATTTTTCACTGTTTTTTCGTCTGCTTACTGAAGCAGGTAGGTACTGTACAGCTGGGATGGAATGGACAGCAGCTGAGAGCAGCTGAAAGTGGGGGAAACTGACAGCTGTGAACTCTGAGAATCAACTGTGTTCTGAGCAAACGATTAATATAATTATTTAAAAAATAAACAGGTACACTTACACGCACAACCGCAGGCGTATGCACAAACACACTTACACATGCGTTCGTGCATGCGCATGCAAGCACACATCACACACGCCTGGAGGCATGCATACACACACACGCGCGCACGCACACATGCTAGTTCGCACATTTTTTGTAGTGCCAAATGAGTCTACACGATGACCTTTACGGCAATAATATATTTTGAAATGCTCTCTCTCTCTCTCTCTCTCTCTCTCTCTCTCTCTCTCTCTCTCTCTCTCTCTCTCTCTCTCTCTCTCTCTCTCTCTCTGACTCTCTCTCTCTCTCTCACACACACACAAACACACCTGAAAATAATTATACAGACATGTGCATGCATGTTTACAATGGAAACCCCTTAACACCTGACCAACACACTAAATGATGCATCAGGAAGCCATCTGTGCCTGACTTGGAGTGCTCCACTCACCTCTCCCTCTACCACACCTTACACAATGCTCTCACTCTCTCTCTCTCTCTCTCTCTCTCTCTCTCTCTCTCTCTCTCTCTCTCTCTCTCTCTCTCTCTCTCTCTCTCTCTCCTCTCCTCTTCTCTTCTCTTCTCTTTCACTATCCGCTTATTCACACACATGCATACAGACAGAGAAAGAGATATAAAGAGGCAAAAGAGAGAGACAGAGACACAGATACAGAGAGAGAGTGACACAGAACGATAGAAAGAGACAGAGACAGCGAGAGAGACAGAGAGAGACATGAAAACGAAGACAGAGAGAGAGACTCAGAGAGAGAGCGAGAGACTCAGAGAGAGAGAGACTCGGAGAGAGACAGAGAGAGAGAGAGAGAGAGAGAGAGAGAGAGAGAGAGAGAGGGACAATGACTATGACAATGACAAGGTTTATTGTGATAAGCAAGATGCCCATTCACAAGGAGACAGTGGGAGGAGGATGGGCACAAAACACATAATATCGAATACCGAGAGAGAGGAGAGAGAGAGAGAGAGAGAGAGAGAGAGAGAGAGAGAGAGAGAGAGAGAGAGAGAGAGAGAGAGAGAGAGAGAGAGAGGGAAGAGGAAGAGAGAGAGATTCATCTTTTAAAAAAAAATTCATTTTATTCTTTTATAACGAGGATAATGGAATAAGCACTTAAGTGCTTTTTGTTTTAACATCTAGTCTCCTTGTGTATGCGGTTTTGTAAATTCTGTCATCTGTTCCCACCGTCACACATAGACAGACAGAAAAGAGAGAGAGAGAGGCAGAGAGAGAGGCAGAGAGAGAGGCAGAGAGAGAGAGGCAGAGAGAGAGAGAGAGACAGAGAGACAGAGAGAGAGAGACAGAGACAGAGACAAAGAAAGACAGAGAGACAGAGAGGGCAAGCACAAGCAGACAAAAACACTAAAAAGAAAAGAAAAACAAATACAAAAGAAGCCAAAGGAGCAATTCTTTCAGGAGTGCACTGTCCCGTCACCTTCTGTCAATGAGATCACACCACCACCACCAGCAGGCGATCATTTCTTTAAAAACCTTTTATTCTGCAGCATTTTCTAATGATGTGCTCCAACATGCCCCTCTGGCGCCTTCCTCAAGTGGATGATATGCCCTGCAGGAAGGTAAGGTAAGGGGACTGACTGCTTGCAGCTCCTCAGATTTCACTGCACTCTGAACGATCACTATCAGAGGATTCTTTAATCTCGAGGATATCTTGTTTTCCCATCTTTTGGCCTTCTTCGTCTCCTTAGTTTTGTTAACATCATTTTACTGAGAGAGAGAGAGAGAGAGAAGAGAGAGAGAGAGAGAAGAGAGACAGAGAGAGGAGAAGAGAACAGAGAGACAGAGAAAGAGGAGAAGAGAGAGAAGAGAGACGAGACGGACAGAGAAAGAGAAGAGAGAGAGAGAAGAGAGAAGAGAGAGAGAACAGAGACAGAGAGGAAAGAGACAGACAGACAGAGACATACGGACGGACAGAAGAAAAGAGAGAGAGAGAGAGAGAGATAGAGAAGGAAAGAGACAGACAGACAGACAGAGACATAACGGACGGACAGAGAGAAGAGAATGAGAGAGGAGAGAGAGAGAGAGAGAGGAGAGAGAGAGAGGAAAGAGACAGACAGACAGACAGATAGAGGCAGAGTAAGCGGCGCTGAGAGAGATAAAGACATTGGGAGAGAGGGAGAGAAGAACAGAGGAGAAGAGAGACAGAGAGAAGAGACAGAGACAGACAGACGAAAGTAAGAGACTAGTGAGAGAGAAAAGAGATGGGAGAGAAAAGAGATAGAGAAGAGAAAGAAGAAGAGAGAAGAGAGACAGAGAAGAGAATGAACTGAGAGAGACAGCCACAGACAGACACGACACAGACCATAACAGGACAGACAGACAGACAGAAATGCACCCCCCCCCCCCCCTCTCCAATCCCCAGCCACTGACGGGCCATTCACTATCAGCCACTTAATCAGGGACCTGAGGACTGCATCTGCTGTCACTCCCCACCCACCCTAATCCCCATCCCTCCAGCCCTTCGTCTGTCGTCTTCTGTCCACTGATGGGAGAGGCGAGGGGACAAATCAGCCAACTGGTGATCCCCGGGAAAAGACCACCTGGGATGACCACGTCGATGGGCAACATTTCCCCGGAGACAAGGGAACGCTGAGCTAATCCCAACCCTTGACAACCCAACCCAGTCATCAGGCCTTTACAGACACCCGACACAGTTACTTGTAGCTGCTGCTCTTGAAACCATTCCCCCTCCCCCCTTGTTAGACCAGGGACCTGTCAGTATTAACAGCATCCCCCAAAATTACAGAAATTATGAGCTAGAAATTCTCCCTTTTCTATCCCTCTCTTTGTTTCTGCCTTTTTACCTATTCTTTCTGTTACCTTCTTGTCTATGCTCTCCCTTCACGCTCCATTTTCCTGGGGGGTTTCCCCCCCAGAAAGACTTAAAAAGATAACAATTCTCTCCTGCTCCGAAGACGGATGTGTTGGGCCTAAGTCGTCAGGCGCCTAACGGCAGCGCAACGATTTTCACTCATATGACAGACAAGGGTAGTTGCTGTCTAAACATTCAACGAATATAAAGAAGGCTTCTGAAAGGAAACATTTTTCCCCAAAGAAACAAAGCTATTTTTGGGAGGCTAAAGCCTAAATCACAGGCTGCACACTGTCAGTGTGTAATTCATGCAGACAATTGGGCCATTGTTGGTCTATTTTTCTAAGCAACAATCTTGCAATGTTCCGGACAGTGGTAGAATTCGACACTGCTTTACACAAACCATATCTTCCGGTTTTTAAACATTTTTTAACACACACACGCACGCACGCACGCATGCACACGCACACTCACCATACAACATATACACGATAAAACAAGGAGTTAAAAAGGAGGGGGAGGGAAGGAACTAGAGAAACAATAAATTAAGGCAAAACGCTGTCAGGTTATGTCAAGAATTTGGCACTGTGAAGTCTACTTTTTGCATTGCCTTTTTGTTTCATCTCTCTTACTCAGACACAGACACACACAGACACAGACACAGACACACGCACACACACACACACAAGTATATTCACAAGAAAACAAGAAGAAAAAGGAGGAGGAAAACTTGAACTAAAGAAACAATTAATTACTTAATTAAGGCAATCCCGCTGTCGGGTTATGTCAAGAATTTGGCACAGTGCTTTACTTTTTATATTGTGCGCTTTTGTTTCACCCTCTCTCTTCTCTCTCTCTCTCTCTCTCTCTCTCTCTCTCTCTCTCTCTCTCTCTCTCTCTCTCTCTCTCTCTCTCTCTCTCTCTCACACACACACACACACACACACACACACACACACACACACACACACACACACACAAAGCAAGAGCCTATTGAAAAGTATGTCGCTACTGTCCACATGACCAAAACTTCACAGCGATATCTGAGGTCCCTCGAAACATTATTGTACGATGACACAAGTTTTACACTTTGATGACAGAAATTTCCAAGGGAAGGCAGTACATCTTTTTTTTTTCCCGTGGAAAGGACAGGCACGTGATATCGCTCTACTGGACAACTTTGGTCACCTGGGCCAAACTCGTCACAAACTAATGAGGAGGCGATAGATAGCAGAGGACACCATTCCTAGTGCCGTGAGAAGTGATCGTGATGTATAGGTCACCACGGAATAAAACCACCATCCGCCCACAGCCAGTGATAATGGAGGAAGTAGGGATCAATGCTTTTTCTTGATAGTAGGAGCGATAAGAATGTCAAAGCATAGACAGAAAAAATGACAGACAAATGAACGAAGACAAGCAGGTACGCAGGCAGGCAGACATGCACACACACACATACACACGTACATGTGCGTACGCATACATGCACGGAAGCCTAGACGGACATGCACGCGCATACGCACGCGCGCGCGCACACACACACACACGAAACTTACAAAAACAAAACTTACACACACAACACACACACACATACACAACACACACACACACACACACACACACACACACACACGAGGAAAAAGGAAAAAGGAGGGAAATGCAAAAGGAACAATTAATTAAGGCAACGCACTGTCAGGTTATGTCAAGGATTTCACACAGTGGGGCCTAGTTTTTGTGTTGTATTTTTGTTTCACCACATACACATGCATACACACATACATACACACACACGCGCGCGCGCACTTGTGCAATATCAATATGAAAAGACGTTAAATCAAGGAAAACACACACGCACGTGCGCGCGCATACACATACACGCTCACTCACATGCACGTGCGCACATGCAAGCGCGCACGCACACACACACACACACACACACACACACACACACACACACACACACACACACACACACACACACACACACACACTCAGACAAGATTTCAAGAACGAAAAGAGAGGGGGGAAAGGCAACTGGAACAAAAGAAATAATTAATTAAGGCAATGCGCTGTCAGCTTATGTGAAGACTTTGGCACAGTGGGGTCTAGTTTTTGTGATGCCTTTTTGTTTCATCAACACACATTCGCGCGCACGCACGCACGCAGGCACGCACACGCACACACGCACACACACGCACACACGCGCACACACACACTCACACACACACACACACACACACACACACACAACACACACACACACACACACCACACACACACACACAACACACACACGCACGCACACACGCTAGAACAACAAGAGTGAAAGAAACTGGAACTAAAGAAACAA
>CM054142.1:44530336-44535336 GCA_028751875.1 Rapana venosa
TTCAACCCATTGTCAGTGTTTCTTCCTTTACGATTGGCTCCCGTTTTTCCTTAGACATTAACAACTGTTTCTTCTTCTTCTTTTCATCTTCATCCTCCTCCTCCTCCTCCTCTTCTTCTGCTTCTGCTTCTTCTTCTTCTTCTTCTTCTGCTCTTGCATGCAGAGCATCTTGCGCACACGTTAAATCCTGTTCCGCTTTTCGGAAGAGTAGGCCATTGTGTACCGGTGGAAACAGATGACAAAATTTACAAAACCGCATACACACGGAGACTGGATGTAAAAAAGCACATGAGTGCTTATTCCATTATCCTCGATACAAAAGACTAAATAAAAAAAATAAAAAATAATTTCTCCTTCTCTTCTTCTTCTTCTCCTCCTCTGCTGCTTCCTCCTCCTCCTCCTCCTCCTCCTCCTCCTCTCTCCTCTCTCTTCTTCTTCTTCTTCTTCTTCTTCTTCTTCTTCTTCTTATCTTCTTCTTCTTCCTCTTCTTTTCTCTCTTCTGCCTCCTCTCTCCTCTTCTTCTCCTCATCTTCTTCCTCATCTTCTTCCTCTTCTTCTTCTTCTCTTCTTCATCTTCTCTTCTTCTTCTTCTCTTCCTCTTCTCCTCTCTCTCCTCCTCCTCTTCCTCTTCTTCTTCTCTTCTCTCCCCTTCCCTCTCTCTCCTCCTCCCTTTCCTTCTCCTCTCTTCTTCTTCCCCTTGTCTTCCTCTTCTTCTTCTTCTCTTCTTCTCTCTCTTCTGCTTCTGCTTCCTCCTTCTCCTCCTCTTTTCTTCTTTCTGCTTTTTCGGTTTGTTGTTGTTGTTTGTGGTGGTGTTGTTGCTTTTCCTCCTTTTTTTGTCTTCCTCCTTAGTTTTTTTCTTCCCCTCTGCCCCGCTTCCTGCTCCATTTTTCCGTGGACTTTGAAGAAATGTTTTCTCTTCTCCTTCTCCTCCTCTTCTTCTTCTCTTCTTCTTCTTCTTCTCCTCCTCTTCTTCTTCTTCTTCTCTCCTCTTCTTCTTCTTCTCTACTTCTTCTTCTCTTCTTTTTCTTCTTCTTCTTCTGTTCTCTTTTCTTTCTCCTTCTTCTCTTCTTCCTTTTCTTCTCCTTCTTCTTCTTTTTTCTTCTTCTTCTTCTTCTTCTCTTCTTCTTTCCTCCTTCTTTTCTTCTTCTCTTCTTTCTCCTTCCTCCTCTCTCCTCTCTTCTTCTTCTTCTTCTTCCTTTCTTCTTTTCTCCTACTCTTCTTCCTTCCTCTTCTTTTCATTTAGTTGTTTTTTTTTCGGTTTCTTGTTGTTCTTGTTCCTGATATTGCTGTTGTATCTTCTCCTTTGTTTTCGTTTTCTCCTTCTCCTTCTTTCTTTCTGTCTGTCCTTCCTTCTTTCTATCCTCTTGTTTCTTCTTCCTCCTTCGTGTTTCTTCCTTTCCTCTTCCTCTTCCTCCTCCTCCTTCTTCTTCTTTTTTTCTCTTCCTTCTTCAATTTCTCGTTGACGACTGCTTGAAGCAACAAAGATTCCACTTCGACCTACTGTCACTGTTAAATCCTTTATGTTTTTTGTTCAGATGTTCTTTTCTGCTCGTATTGCGATCAGTGTTTTCCTGTCTTCGTTTCTTCGTCTTTGTTTTTTTTGTTTTTGTAACGCTGCATTGTTTTCTGCCTCTTCCACTTTTCTTACCTTCTCCTGTTTCTCCTCATTTGTTTTCTTTTTATTTTGCTTGGGTTTTTTTGTCTTGCGCGTCATGCTCATTGTCATTTCTCTCTCTCTCTCCTCTCTCTCTCTCTCTCTCTCTCTCTCTCTCTCTCTCTCTCTCTCTCTCTCTCTCTCTCTCTCTCTCACTCTCTTACTCTCTCTGTCTCTTTCATTCACTCACTTTCCCACTCTCTTTCACTCTCTCTCTTTCTCACTGTCTCTAACCGGGGATAGCCTAGTGGTTAGAACATTGCGCTCGCAATCTGACGACTCGGGTTCGATTCCCGTTCAAGGGGATATCTTCCCCTGAAGTTAACATCAGTGCAGACTCCACTCTCCCCAAAAGTCCTTAGGATGAGACTATAAACCGAGGCCTCGTGTGCGAACGCACGCAGAACATCTTGCGCACACGTTAAATCCTGATCCGCTGTTCGTAAGAGTAGGCCATGGTGTGCCGGTGGGAACAGATGACAGAATTTACAAAACTGCATACACACGGGGACTGGATGTAAAAAAGCACATGAGTACTTATTCCATTATCCTCGATATAAAAGAATAAAATAATTTTAAAAATAACCCTCTCTCTCTCTCTCTCTCTCTCTCTCTCTCTCTCTCTCTCTCTCTCTCTCTCTCTCTCTCCTGTAAGATGCAATCAGGAACTTATTCCAAAAATATGTCTCTACTCTGACAAGTATGACTACACAATTCAACCAACATAAGTAACTCACAATTTATCACGGCAGGACGACATAAGTTGTAAAAGTCCGATGACAAAAATATGTCACTCCTGTGACAAGTATGACAACAATAATTCAACGAAATAAGTCAAGTAACTTACTGCAGGCCCACAGACGTTTTAAACTCTGATGACAAAAAAAATTCCAAGGGGAGCAGTACATCTTTTTTTCCTTGTGGAAAGGAAAGGAACGTGATATCGCTCTACTGGACAACTTTGGTCTCCTGGGCCAAACTCGTCACAAACTAATGTGGAGGCGATAGATAGCAGAGGACATCATTCCTAGTGCCGTGAGAAGTGATCGTGATGTATAGGTCACCACGGAATAAAACCACCATCCACCCACAGCCTGTGATATGGAGGAATAGGGGTCAGTGTTGTTCTTGGGTTTTTTTCTGGACAGTGGAAACGATAAGAACTTCACAAAACATATAAACACAGACAGAGACACAGACAGACATACACACGAAGACAGACACACGCACGCACGCACAACACACACACACACACAACACACACGCACGCACGTACGCACGCACGCACCACACATACACACACACACCACTAGCAAGCTTAGTAGCGAAAAAGCTCTGCTTTAAGATCAAGAAATTACTGTCTTCCTATGACATCTGTAGGCCTGGAGAGAGAGACAGCGAGAAAAAGAGACAGAGACATACACACAGACAGAGAGAGAGAGAGAACAGAGAGAGAGAGAGAGAGAGAGAGAGAGGAGAGAGGATGGAAAGAAAGAGAGAGAGAGAGAGGGGAGAGAGAGAGACAGACAGACAGACAGAGACAGAGAGAAGATAGAGATAGACAGACAGAAACAGAGGATGGAAAGAGAGAAAGAGAAAGAAAGAAGGTGGGAACAGAGAGAGCGAGAGAGCGGGACGGGGGGGGGGGGGGGGGGGGGGGGAAGAAAGACAGAGGGAAGGGGAAGGGAGAGACACGGGTGAAGGAATAGCGAGAGGAGGGAGAGAGAGGGGAAGAGAGAAAAAGGAGAGAGGGGGGGGGGGGGGGGGGGCAGAGAGAGAAAAAGAAGAGAGACAGAGGGGGGCAGAGAAAGAGAGGCAGAGACGGGAGGGCAGGAGAGAGTGAGCGAGAGAGAGATAGAAAGAGTGATAGAGAAACAGAGAAAGATGAAGAGAAAGCAAGAGAGGAAAGGACGAAAGAGAAGAGAGGGGAAGGCGAGACATACACGTGCACACACACAGATATATACAACACCCCCCCCCCCCCCCCCCACACCACACACTACAAACACACTACACACACACACACACACACACACACACACACGCCACCCAACACACATACAACCCATCCACCACCACCACACCCACACCACACCACAACACACACACCCCACACCCTCCACACCACACACACACACACCCACACACCCATACACACACCCACCACCACACACCCACACACCAACCACCACACACTTCACCAAACCACACCCCCTACCACCACCCATCCACCACCACCACCACCCCCCACCCCCACCACACACACAACCCACCCCCCCTTCACACACTGTACGTACAGCACTGACTTCAGGCGACACTGAGCCGCAAGCCGCACTGGGTTCGTGGCGGCTGCCTCACCCCCCCAGCCAGTCCCTCCACGGCTATGCTTCCTATTTCCCCTCCCACCACACACACACCCACTTACCCCCAACCCACCCACTCCACCACACACACACATACACACAACACTGTACTGTACTGTACTGTACTGTACTGTACTGTACTGTACTGTACTGACCTTCAGGCGGACACTTGGAGCCGTCAAAGCCGCACTGGGGAGTGTCTGTGGGCGGCTGCTGCCTGCCCCCTGCCCAGGCGATGCTGGTCCC
This sequence comes from Rapana venosa, assembly GCA_028751875.1. Taxonomy (NCBI): domain Eukaryota; kingdom Metazoa; phylum Mollusca; class Gastropoda; order Neogastropoda; family Muricidae; genus Rapana; species Rapana venosa. The sequence continues at coordinate 44,534,600 of CM054142.1, forward strand.
CTCCACCGGCTCATACTGCTTCTTGTTGCCGTAGTAGTTAGCCACCACCTGTCCCACACAACACACTCTTAATGTTCATCGGTTGAGTTATGCTGTTAGAAGAAAACTTGAGGACATGTATAAAACATTTTGGATCTACCAAAAGAAAGAGTTTGCAAAACTAAAATTTTATGATTTTGCTACCAAAGAATACAGATTGGAACCATACTTAGTAAACTATGAAAACAAAACTCATAAGAAGACATATTGTAAATTTCGCACAAGCTGTCACAATTTGATGATAGAGAAAGGGAGACACCAAAATATATCCAGAGAGGACAGAAAATGTAGACACTGTAACAAAATTGAAGATGAATTTCATTTACTTGATGAATGCATTTTATATGATGAACTCAGAAATAATTTGTTATTAAAAATCAAAACGAAAGACAAAGAACGCAAAAAACTGTGTACATAAATTAAGTGACATAATCACAGTTGATATATATCAAGCAGATATCATCAGATATGTGTATGAGTGTTTTGAAAAGAGAGAAAAAGAGAAGTAAAATACAACATGTTTTTTGTGTACATCACTTTTAGCCAAAATAGATAATAATTATAGTTGATGTTTTTGTTGTGTCAAATAAGTCTACGTGATTTAAATGGCAATAAAATATTCTGAATCTGAATCTGAATCTGAATCACACACAGTGTTTAAAAGGAAAGGAATCATCATCATCATCATCAGACCCGTG
>CM054142.1:44540336-44610336 GCA_028751875.1 Rapana venosa
AGTTTGACAGACAGGCAAAGACAGAAAGCAAAAGATAGACAGACACAACAACAGCAACAAAAGAGGGACAGACATACCATGGTTATTTCGACAATTTGTGTTTTTATCAGCAGCCAAAACGCAGGAAAAGCATGCGTTAACCTTTCGTCAACTGTCTTAAGTTTCCGTGTCACACACGACAAGGGCCGAGACTGTTTGCTTATGACACGTTGATTCCACATCAAGATCAATACATTTTTACACTTTGTCTAAGAAAAAAAGAACACCGATTAAAAAGAGAGAAGAATTAATACTGCACTTTTTTGTTTCCCCCAAAAAGAATCTGATTAAGTAACAAAATATGAAAGGGAAAGATAAGAAGAGACTGATTCGAAAGGATCAACAATTTGAAGTTGTTGTTGTTGTTGTGTGTATTTTCTTTCCAGGAAAATACGCATTTAATATTCATAAGAAGTGCAAACATTAGAAGAAAAAACAAATAAAACAAAACAACAACAAAGCCATGGTATGTAGATATTCTGTGCTGATGAGCGAGTTAATGTGTACTCATAAATTAGGAGACAGGCAAATCAAGAGGTAGAGAAAGGAAACGACAACAAAAAAGGAAGGAGAGAGAAGAAACAGGGAGGAGAGAAAGAGAAGAGAAAGAGAAGAGAAGAGAGAAAGATGAGAGAGAGAGAGAGAAAGGAGAAGGAAAGAGAGGTGAGAGGAGAGAGAGAGAGCGGAGAGAGAGAGAGAGAGAGAGAGAGAGAGAGAGAGAAGTAGAGAGAGAGAGAGGAGAGAGAGAGAGAAGAGAGAGAGAGAGAGAGAGAGAAGAGAGCGAGAGAGAGAAAGGGGGAAGAGAGGGAGGAGAGAGAGAGAGAGGGAGAGAGAGAGGAGAGAGAGAGAGAGAGAGAGAGAGAGGCGAGAGAGAGAGGGGGAGAGAGAAGGAGAGAGAGAGGGGAGAGAGAGAGAGAGGAGAGAGAGAGAGAGAGAGAGAGAGAGAGAGAGAAAGAAGAGAGAAGAGAGAGAGAGGGAGAGAGAGGAGAGAGAGAGAGGATAGGAGAGAGAGAGCGGAGAGAGAGAAGCAGGACAGAGAAGAGAGACAGAGAGAAGAGAGAGAAAGAGCACAGGTAGAGGAGACGAGAGAAAGAGAAGACGAGACAGACAGAAAGTCAGAAGACAGACAGGACAAAACAGAGAAGAGAGAGAACCGAAGACGAAGACACGGATAAGACAGTATGGAATTTAAAAAAGTGAGACAGCGTAGAAGTAGAAAGACAGAGACAGAGGCGAGACGAGAGACTAAGAGAAATAAGCAACAGTCGAGTGACAAACACATAATCTGTGACATGTCCGATGCAAAAGGTAGGGGAGAGGGGGGTAGCCTAGTGGTTAGGGCTTTGTGCTTGTGATCTGACGGCCCGGGATTGAGTCACCACCGAGACACCCATTCTAGGAAAATGTTTCCTTGGGGTTAACATCAGTACCGAAACCACTGTCCCCCACAAAATCCTTGGATGAGACTAAACTGAAGTCCTGTGTGCAAACACGCGCAGAACATCTACGCATCCACCCGTTCCACCTTTTAGGCAGAGTAGGCCAGATGTACCGGTGGGAACGAATGACCAAATTTACACAGCCGCATACGCACGGGTTTCTTCTTGCCTAGACTCTTTCACGAAGTCGGAATGCTGCAACCTTCATGGTGGTGTGAACGGTCGTGACCGCAAAAGTCCTACTCAGCGCTGTAGCCGAGGGACAGGAAAATACATTGAAGTTTCCACTTTGAATCTTAAAAGCTCACATATACACTTAGACGGGATAGCCCGGATGGCTAGAGCGTTGCGCATTGCGCTCGTGATCTGCTGACCCAAGGTTCGAATCCCATTCAAGGGGACATTAATTTTTCCCTTGGAGTTAACTTCAGTGCCGACTCCACCCCTCCCAAAAGTCCTTCGTATGAAACTATAAACCGAGGCCCCGTGTACGAACGCACGCAGAACATCTTGCGAGCACGGTAAAACCTGTTCCACTTTTCGGTAAGAGTAGGCCATTGTGTGCCGGTGGGGACGGATGAAAAAGTGTACAAGACTGCATACGCACGGGGGCTGAATATAAAAAAAAGCACGCGAGTGCTTGTTCCATTATCCTCGAAATAAAAGAATGGTTTTTTTAAAAGAAGAAAAAATCGTTATCAGTCTACACTACCAAACAAGCACCGATACTTTCAACAAATACATTAATACTACATCTTTTATTCCTCTTCGGGTATTCTACGAATCTATGCCACGAACTATTACGTTTCTATCCGTTTCGAAAAATATCCCAACGGTAAGGACGCATCTCGTGACAATAATTAGACAGACAGACTGGCAATGTACATATCGGGTTTCAGGCATAACTTGGTAATGTACACGTCCCAACGTCCTACCCACGTCACTGGTGGGGCACAAAAAGCCAGGAAGTGTGGCCTGATTTCCATATACAGTTTGTCTGGGGTGGTGTGTGTGTGTGTGTGTGTGAGAGAGAGAGAGAAAGACGGGAGGGGGGGGGAGAAGAGCGAGAGAGAGAGGGAGAAAGAGAGAGTCTGTGTGTGTGTGTACGTGTGTGTTTATGTGTGTTTGTGTGTGAGAGAGAGAGAGGGGGGGGGGGTAGAGAGAGATAGTATGTGTGTGTGTGAGTCTATGTGTGTGTATGTATGTACGTGAGAGAGAGAGAGAGAGAGTGTGTGTGTGTGTTGTGTGTGAGGAGAGAGAGAGAGAGAGAGAGAGAGGAGGAGATGAGGGAGAGAGGAGAGAGAGAGGGGAGAGAGAGAGATGAGAGAGAGAGAGAGAGAGAGAGAGAGAGCGAGTCTGTGTGTGTACGTGTGTGTGTGTGTATGAGAGAGAGAGAGTGTGTGTGTGTGGTGTAAGTGTGCATGTAGATGTGTGTGTGTGCGTGTGTGGCGCGCGCGCGTGTGTGCGCGTTTGTGTGTGTGCGTGTTGTATGTGTGTGCGTTTGTGTATGTGTTTGTGTGTGAGTGTGTGTGTGCGCACGTGTGTGTGTGTGTGTGTGTGTAAGTGTGCATGTAGATGTGTGTGTGTGCGTGTGTGCGCGCGCGCGTGTTGTGCGCGCGCGCGCGTGTGTGCGCGTTTGTGTGTGTGCGTGTTGTATGTGTGTGCGTTTGTGTATGTGTTTGTGTGTGAGTGTGTGTGTGCGCACGTGTGTGTATATGTGCATGTGTGCGTGTGTGGCGTGCGTGTGTGTGTGGTGTGTGTGTGTGTGTGTGTTACCATTTTCTCATGGAGCAGAGTGTGTGACACAGAGAGAGAGTGTATGTGTGTGCGTGTGTGTGTGGTACAGTTTTCTCAGGGAGCACAGAGGCGGCAGACACATACAGAAAGGTTTCTGTGATTGCTGTCTGTATCGCCATTAAGTTATACTACTGTTCATGTACAGCCCCAAAGCCAGTTACCCCGTAACAACTGTACAAAGTAGTATTCTGTACTTTGTCAGGCAGAAAAATGTCAGCTGCACACTTGAGAACGCACGCTTTCACACACACACACACATGCATGTGCATATGTGTGTGTGTGAAAGCGTGCGTTCTCAAGTGTGCATAATTATGTGTCTAAATTTTGGACACGTATATGCACACACATGCATGCATACATGCACACGAACATTTGTATGCATGCGTACGTGCACATACATATGCGCATATGCGTACATGGACACACACACACATGCACACGCATGCACACATACAATCATACATACACACATAGTGCAGACATGTGCGCAAGCGCGAACACACACACACGCACGCACACACACACACACGCACGCACGCACGCGCGCACGCACACACACAAACAAACACTTGTATTCGCATATGCACGCACACATATGTACATGCACATACATGTGTACACAGAATGTTATGCTCACATAATACACACACACACTCACTCACACACACACTCACTCACTCACACACAATAACCACACATATTCTTTCTCTCTCTCTCCCTCTCCATCTCTCTGTCTCTCCAACTTAAGCTGTGCAATCCACACCCACTCACTCACACACACACACACTCGCACACTCACACACAACCACACTCAATTACCACATCACATCTTCTTCTTCTCTCCTCCAACCCCTCACCACTTCCGTCTCCACTCAAGTGTGCACATCCACTCTACCCATCAATGCAGAGCGAAGACACACACGAATCCACACGACCACGTGAATCTGCAAAGCAAGCCTGTCCTAACACCTCTCCTGCACACCCGTGCAGCTGCCACAACAAACAAGCAATTCGTTTCTCTTTATCTCCTTGATCCCTAAGTAAAGGCTAAAACGTACGGTTCCCATAACCTCTGGGCGTGCGGAGCAGCGTCAAACCCTCATGCTATGCCGAGCCAGCATATGAGGGCGCGCCACTACCACTAACTCCCCGCTCAAGGCCTTCCCTGACCCAAAGTGCCCGCTCCCATCTTACCGCTGTTCGTGAACTCAACTTGGTCTGATTCCTAGGCGACGACGGTCACCCATCAATAGGTAAAACGCTCGTCCTGACTTTGTGGCAGAGCGAAGTGCTTGGACCTTTCAGCTTCTACGAGGCAGTATGGGTTAAGGGATCATTCACTTTCATTCCACAGCTGGCTCTACTTACCTTCCCTGACCCTAAAGAGGGCAGGTACCCATTTACAGCTGGGTGAACTGGGGTAACTGTACTGAAGCCAAAGCGCGAACGGTCACCCATCCAACTGGTAACCACGCTCGATGCTGCTTGATCCCGTGGGCAGAGGAAGTATGCTTGGACCTTTTTGGTTAACGATATGTGGTAGTTTAAGGATAATTCATTTTTCATTCCACAGCTAGGGCTCCATGGCTTACCAATGGTGTTTCCCCTCTCCTCCCCCCCTCCCCTCCAAACCAATTAGGTAGCTGTGTTCCGACTTCGGGGACAGTGTATGAACACGATACATGTATACATAAATTTCTAAAACGTTGCCATCCCTTCCTACCGGGCACAAAGTGGCCTATTCTTGCGAAAGGCGGAACGGGTTTTAACGTGTACGCAAGACGTTTTTTTTTTAGTGCAATCGCACACAGGGTCTCGGGTTAAAGTCTCATCCGTAGACCTCTGACATTCAGTTCCATGTTCTCGTCAAATTCGGAAGAAAGGGCGAGCGAGGCTGGGAATCGAACCCAGAGAGCCTCACAGTTTACTTGTTAGGCCGATGGATATCTTAACCATCCTGCCACATTCCTTCTTGTTTAAGGACTTAAAAAAAAACAATCGGTGAAAAATTAATTTGGTAACAATCATATCAGAGAGGCCAGGCAGTATTTGATGTAAGTCAAGAGCAATTAGCGAAGTAGAAAAACAAAACTGAACAATTGCTAAACCACGATGCAAAGTATGGGCGGGGAGGGAAGGGGGGATGGGGGGTGTTGTAGGGAGTTTGTGCCCCAGCTCACAAAAGAGAAACAGGAAAAAAGAAAAGAGAGGAGGGATAGAGAAAGGGGGCAGCAGATAAACATACAAGAATACCGAAACACAAGGACGGAGACACAGAGGAGAAGGGGAGAGGAGAGAGAGAGAGGAGAGAGAGAGAGAGGGGGAAGAGGAGAGAGGTAGGAGCGTGAGAAGAGGAGGAGAGAGAGAGAGAGAGAGAGAGAGGGAGAGAGGAGAGGAGGGGCGAGAGAGAGAGAGCGAGAGAGAGAGAGAGCGAGAGGAGAGAGAGGTGGAGAGAGAGAGAGAGGGAGAGAGAGGGAGGGAGGGAGGAGGGAGAGAGAGAGAGAGAGGGGCGAGGAGAGAGAGAGACGAGAGAGAGGGAGAGAGAGAAGGGGTAAAATGAGAGAGAAAGGAGGGAAAGAATGATAGAAAGGATGGGGAAGAATGAGTGAATGAGAGACAGAGACTAAGGGGCAGACACAGGCAGCAAGCAAGCTATCTTCAACCAAAAGGTGGACACTTTAACAAGGATCACTTCATACTGTCAACAAGTATTCAGCATGAGGCTCACAAGCACATGAAATCTTGCAAGTTTTTAATTTTTTAATTTTCCCAACAACTATATATATATATAGATACATATATATACACACCTTTATCTCTCTCTCTCTCTCTCTCTCTCTCTCTCTCTCTCTCTCTCTCTATATATATATATATATATATATATATATATATATATATATATATATATATATATATTACGCCATGAAATCTCATCTTGATCATTTTCTAAAATAACCACACACAGCCAGGCATCTCGTGACAAGGTGAATACAGACTCACAACGTACATATCAGATTGCAGGCCTTCATTAGCAACATTATAGTAGGTAGATTTCAATGTCTTGCCTACGTCAATCGAGCCAATAGCTTCTATTTTTATTTCTATTTTTTGCGTGCGTTACTGTTATGTCCTGAAGCGAAAAGCCACCAGACACATGAAATGATTTTTTTGTTTAATTGCTACACTATAAACCGAGGCCCCGTGTGCGAACGCTTGCAGAACATCTTGCGCACACCTTAAATCCTGTTCCGCTTTTCGTAAGAGTAGGCCATTGTGTGCCGGTGGGAACAGATGACAAGCATTTACAAAACCGCATACACACGGGGACTAGATGTAAAAAAGCTTATTCCATTATCTTTGATATAAAAGAATAAATAAATAAAATTGTATGTTCCTATGTAAATAGCACATTAACGTATACTTTTTGCGAGCGAGCGCGCGCGCGCGCGCGCGCGCGCGTGTGTGTGTGTGTGTGTGCGTGTGTGTGTTTGCGTATGTGTGTGTGCGTGAGTGCGTGTGTGGAGGTGTGTGGAGGTGTGTGTTGTAATGAAATACTGAAGTGAGAAAGGTGTAGACCAATAGCACGCACACGCATGCAAACATGTGCGCGCACACAGATGCAAGCATACATGCATGTGCACTAACTTACAAATTCACATAGACAAATGCATGTATGCAGCACACACAAATTACACATACGCAAACACACACACACACTAATTTGCACATCTACACACTCGCGCGCACCACCATACCACACACACACACACACACACACACACACACACACACACACACACACACACACACACACACACACACACACACACACACACACACACACACACACACACACGCACACACTCACGCACGCACACACACACACACACACATACGCACGCTAATACACACACACACACACACACCAAACAAACACACAACGCACACACAATAAAATAACAAACGCAGACACTTACAAGTACACACATACACACAAACACACACTAACACACATACAAACACATACAAACACACACGTACTCACACGCAAACACACTCACACACACGCAACACACACACAATCACACACACACAATCACACACACACACACATACTCACACACACTCAAACACACACACACAAACAATCACACACACACACACACACACACACACACACACACACACACACACACACACACACACACACACAGACACACACACACACACACAAAGTGCAGTGGCCGATAAACTCATAATACAATTACAGTGACAACTTGTTTGCCAAAAGCCGAGACACTGGCACCAAATCCAATTACTCGTGTGAAGATCTCTCACGTTTATTTGCTACACACGACAAGGGCTGCAACAGTTTGCCTACATACAACACGCTGATTTTAAACAAACAGTTTTGACTTCTTTTTTTCTGAATGATAGTCTGGTGGGTAAGGTTTGACACAAACAAAAAAGAAATGACCCCAAAAAATCGGTATTAATTTTGCAAAATTCATTTTTTGTCAAAAGTTAATGTAAGAGAAAATATTTAATATTTATCAACTGGTCGTGAATCTTGCGCACACGTTAAAACCCAATCCGCTTTTCGGAAGAGTAGGCCATTGTGTACCGGTGGGAACGGATGACAAACTTTACAAAACTGCATACACACGGGGACTGGATGAAACAAAGCACGTGTGCTTATTCCATTATCCTCGAAATAAAAAAAATAAAAAATGAATTTCAGTAGTTAATTAACAGTGGCAAGCTGAAATCTCTCTCTGTCTCTTTCAGTTCATCAGTTTGAGTTGATCTGTCAGGGAATGTTTAAACACACACACACGCACGCACGCACGCATGAAATGCACACACACACACACACACACACCACACACACACACACAAACACACAAAACAAAACACACTTGCGCGCTCACGCTCAGGGACGCACGAGCAATTCCCCTCCCCCCTCCCCTCACACAGGTTTTTCGGTTTTCATGGCAATAAATAATGTTCTGTTCAAGGAGTCTGTGTGTATGTGTATGCGTGCGTGTATGCGTGCGTGCGTGTGCGTGTATGCGTGTTTATCTGTTGTGTGTGTGCTTGTGTGTGTGAGTGTGTGTGTGTGTTTATGTTTGTGTGTGCAGGCGCGCGCGCGTGTGTGTATATGAGTTCGATTTTGTGTGTGTTTGTGTGTGTGTTTGTGTGCATGCACGCGTTTCTTCGTGTATATGCCCGTACGCAACGTGCGTCCACGCGCTCAGACTGCGTGCGTGCGCACGAACGCAATGTGTTTGCACGCACACAGTGTGCGCTCGCGCTCTGCACACGCGTGGGCGCGTAACCACCCATCCACCCACAAACAGAAAGAACCGGTCATCGGAACTAAATAATATGGAAAAAAAGCAAATTACCACGAACTAAAAAGAACAAAACAAAACAAAAACAACAACAACAACAACGAAAAACATCACAACATCCATCCTAGGAGCCTTCCTCCTTCTGCAGCTGCCCCCAACCCCCCCCATCCCCCACCCCGATCCCCCCCCCCCCCCCCCCCACTGCCAAATAGAAAAGCCCAACAACAACAAAAACAAAAAATCTCAAAATTCCCAAGGAGGAGCCGCGACAGCATTGCATCAAGCAGGGGCCTGATCGATGTAAACGTGCCTGTGCAAGAAAGACAAGAGGCACCGAAGATGTGAACGAAAGAAGGAAGAAAGAAAGAAAGAAAGAAAAAGAAAAGACAGGAAAGGAAAGGAAAGAAAGAGAGAAAGAAAAGAAAGAAAGAGAGAAAGAGAGAGAGAGAGAGAGAGAGAGAGAGAGAGAGAGAGGAGAGAGAGAGAGAGAGAGAGAAAAAGTGAGAGAGAGAGAGATAAGGAAAGGAAAGAAAGAAAAAAGGAAGAGAGAGAGAGAGAGAAAGAGAGAGAGAGAGAGAGAGAGAGAGAGAGAGAGAGAGAGAGAGAGAGAGAGAGAGAGCGAGAGAGAGAGAGAGAGAGAGAGAGAGAGAGAAGAGAGAGAGAGAGAGAGAGAGAGAGAGAGAGAGAGAGAGAGAGAGAGAGGAGAGAGAGAGAGAGAGAGAGAGAGAGAGAAGGAAAGAAAAGAAAAAAGAAGGAAGAAAAAAAGAAGGAAAGGAAGAAAGAAAGAAAAGGAAAGGAAAGAAAGAAAGAAAGAAAAAGGGAAGAAAGAGAGAGAGTGAAAGAAAGAAAGAAAGAGAGAGAGAGAGAGAGAGAGAGAGAGAGAGAGAGAGAAAGAGAAAGAAAGAACGAAAAAGAAAGAAAGAAAGAAAGGAACGAACGACAGAAAGAAAAGGAGAGGAAAAGAAAGAAAGGAAGGAAAGAAAAAGAAAGAAACGAAACGAAAAGAAAGAAAGAAAGAAAGAGGAAAGAAAGAAAGAAAGGAACGAAAGGCAGACAGAAGAAAAGGAAAGGAAAAGAAAGAAAGAAAGGAAAAAAAGGAAGAAACGAAACGAAAGAAAGAAAGAAAGAAAGAGGAAAAGAAAGAAAGAAAGAAAAAAAAAGAGGAAAGAAGGAGGTGGAGATGAAACAGGAGGCGGGAGAGAAGCACGAAGAAGACGACGAGAAGAGGAAGATGAAGAGAGAAGAAGAAGAGAAAGGGAAGAGAAAAAATAAAGGTGAAGGAGGAGGAGGAAGAAGAAGAAGAAATGCGAAGAAGAAGAAAGAAGGAAAGAAAGAAGGAGGAGGAAGGGGTGCGGAGGACGAGGAGGAGGAGAAAAAGGAGGAAGAGGAGAAGGAGGAGGAGGAGGAGAAGAAGAAGAAGAAGAAGAAGAAGAAGAAGAAGAACAACAACAACAACAAGAAGAAGAAGAAGAAGACCAAGATGAAGAAGAAGAAGAAAAAGAAAAAGGAGAACATTGCTGACTGACTGACTCTTTTTCATAAAGTATTTGGCGCAATAAAGTCCTATTTCAGTCTTCTCCCCCTCCCAAATACGGAATCAAATGAAAAAAGAAGAAAAAGAACGATGAAGACAAAGAAGAAGGAGGAGGAGGTGGAGAAGGAGGAATAAAAGAACAAAAAGAAGAAGGAGAAGAATAAGGAGCAGGAGGAAGAGAAGAGGAAGGAGACACTGGAATCAAAAAAGTTGAACTAGTATACAAACCGCTCGTAGCACCATTTATTGCTAAACTTACGAGTAAAAGAAAACACGCCAATTTACTCATTATTCTCTTGTGTTAACTAGGTCACAGCATTACATTTTCATTTACAGCAGTAAAATGGAAGTGAACTCATTCCATCTCGTACGCATCATAACAGTTTCCACTGTATAAAACGTAAAAAACCATTTTGCACGAGCACTTAAATCCGCAACGAAGCTGGAAATAGCTGCTGACGTCTGCAGCTAGATTGTCAATTCCTCAAGCAGCAGTGTTAAAATGCGTTGTGTGCTTGTTGTTGCAGTTTATAGGTCACATGCACAGTGTCTCACTCATCATGTCTGAGAATCTCTGTGAGACTTTAAGCACAACCTGTTCACGTGCATGGCTTATTTCTAAGTACCCTGCCATTTAGGCATCGTGCTTCAGTTTCAGAGAATATTGTGTGGCATAATAATTAGTAATTATTTAATAATTATTATTCATTTGTAAGGAAAGAAGAAGATGTGCAAAAATTAACGTGGAGACTGGTGAATATAGCAACAACTTTTTGAGGGGAGTTGCCGTTAGATATCTTTCTATCGTAAACTTGGTTTCTCTAGACAACTTTATGTTGCTAGACGTAGAGAATACGTTTACGGACTTAAATTGTTTTGTTTCCACTACAACGACAAAACATGACAATAAAGAATATTGGAGGCAGTAATTATATAAATTGAAACAATGAAGACAAGTATATCTTGATCATCAAAACTGATACGATTGTCCTGTTTATACAAGCAAAAATCTGACTTCGTTATTTTTTTTATTTTCTCCTTACGTGTAGTAGTCACATATCCGAAGCATTTATTTCAAACTGTTTCCAATCTTTAGAGTTTTTCTTTGAAAAACATCTCCAATCCAAGCAGTAAAATCATAGAGGCAACGATTACATACAATTGTCTAATCTAAAATCTTGTCTCTCAACTGGGATAACAAGAAAAACCAGAGACAATATATAAAGAGGTAGGATGCAGGCGTACCCATAAAGCACACCACTTTATCTAGCTGGACGATATATAAATGCATGATATAACACATCAAAAACTTGTACTCTCTCTCTCTCTCTCTCTCTCTCTCTCTCTCTGAGAAAAAAAAACAAACAAAGTCAATGGACAGAGAACTTGCCTGTTTACATTGTTTCTGTCAATGACTGCAATGGACAGAAGGCAGGAGTATAGAATGAAAAGTAAAGAATGCCCAAACTAAACCAAAAAGAATCTCATGAAAGAAAACAGTAATATAGAACAAAAGAGAGCCAAAAGCAGAATAAGTAAGCAGCGAAGTCAAAGAGAGAAAGAAGAAACTGACATGAAAAACGAGCAGGAGTAGAAAGGAAAAGAAGGAAGAGGAGGAAGAAGACAAAAGAAATAAAGAAAGAAAGTAAAGAAGGAAGGAAGGAAGGAAGAAAGAAGGAAGGAAGGAAAGAAGGAAAGGAAAGAAAGAAAGACAGAAAGACTGAAAGAAAGAAAGACAGAAAGAATGGAAGAAAGAAAGACAGAAAGAATGAAAGAAAGAAAGGAAAGGAAGAAAGACAGACAGAAAGACAGAATGACAGACAGACAGAAAGAAAGACAGAAAGAAAGAAAGAAAGGAAGGAAGGAAGGAAGGAAGAAAGAAAGAAAGAAGGAAAATTGTAAATGGAGGGGAGGAAAGAACGAAAGGAGAAGGATTCACAAATGCGAGGGGGAAAGGCGAAAGGTGCCTAAGAAGGAGAAGAAGAAGAAGAAGAAGAAGAAGAACAAGAAGAAAAAGAAGAAGAAGAAGAAGAAGAAGAAGAAGAAGAAGAAAAGAAGAAGAAGAAGAAGACAAACAAGAACAAGAACAAGAACAAGAAGAAGAAGAGATACGTCTTTAATGCTTGTACGTGCCGACTGGCTCTTCTATCAAATTGATCCTGAAATGGAGGACTTTCTGTCCCCTTGGCGTAACGCTGACACATATTGACAGAGCCACAACACAATAATGACCCTTTGAATAAGTAAGATTCACCAGCGGAAATAAACACGCCTACCACAAGAATAACACAAGCTGAATAAAGGGACCAGCTGAAAGGGCTTCCAGGTTCAGAGAGATGGTGAATAATATGTCCATTTTCACTTCACAGTCAATCGTGTTTGATTTGAAGTTAGCAACTCTTTTAGTCCAAGGTTTACTTCCAGATTCTTCTGAATATCTTTTTAATTATTTATCTATTTTATTATTTTCTTTCGAGGATAGTGGAATAAGCACCCATGGGTTTTTTTTTTAATAATTCAGTCCCCTTGTGTATGCAGTTGTGTAAATTTCGTCATCAGTTCCCACCGGCACACAGTGGCCTACTCTTACGAAAAGCAGAACGGGTACTAACGTGTGCGCAAGATGTTCTGCATGCGTTCGCACACGGGATCTCGGTTTATAGTCTCATCCGAAGGACTTGAATCTATCTAATAATCATCTCTTCTTTCACAGCCAGCTGCATAGTTGGTTTCAGACTCGGGATTTCAAAGCCTTTCAATCACATCAGCAGCGTTGCCAGTATAGCAAGGGACATAATAGCAAAACCTGTAATGCAACATTAATGATATTCCATGATGCAAATCACTTCATTCAATCACGTGAGGAGCTGAGGTTTTTGGCTTCAGGATTCATTTTACAAAACGGAGATCATTTAATCCTGTCAGAAATCGGAAATAAAATCAAGTCGAAGATTTTCTAACTAAAAGCAGACTGTCTCAGCATGCGCACGATATTCCGGACACACAAAAAGCGATTTTTAACATTTGTCTTTCAAAAAGTTCTTAATTTTCACTGAGAACCAAAACTGGTCGCAAATCTGTAACCATGTAATCCCCTGTAATCAAGTATGATAGACAGCGTCCAAAATGAAAAATGGAATACAAATGTGAAATGGAATTTAAGATGGCTGGGACAGAAAGTGGTTGTAGTTATCTTTCAGATACCACTTTTTGTATCATATCATTCATCGACTCTTTTTGTCAAAAAATAAAACTCATACCACGGATAATTTCCTTGCATAGATACATATAAGATTAAATCAGTTTTTGACGCAAGAATAAAGAGCCCCAGTTCTTTCGTCCGTGAAATCACATGCCCGTAGATAAAAAAAAAGTTTTTAACGAGTTCTGAAAACATGCCAATAATATGTGTCCAACTACTCCTTATCTGCAGACAATTGTCTAAACAGCAAACCCATGTTTTAAATTCTGATATTTTGCGTCAGAAATGCGACGAAAACCTTTTCATTATGTGGGTGATATTTTTTTAACTGTGTATGTGAAAACATCTTCCAAAAACTCCTGCAGTCGTTGGGTAGCGAGGTGTCAGAGGCCTCAGCTTCTCTAGGGGCCAGCATCTTGAGGGCGGCGCCAATCTCCTCTCCCTCGCTGCTCTACCTTCCCTGACTCTCAAGAGGCAGGCACTCATTTACGGATGGGTGAACTGGGGAACTGTACTGAAGCCCAGACGCACGAACGGTCACCCATCCAAGAGGTAGCCAACGTTGCTGAACCTTAGCTTGGGGACAGCGACTGCTCTGACCACTGACCTTTCCAGTCCAATGTAATATACACGTAGTTTATGCATATTACTGTTATAACTTTTAGCCATGTAAAGCCTACTCTACTCTAATTACACACGCATAAAACTGAAATGGCCTTTTTTACAACAAAGTCTGAATTATAACATTTTAAAATAACAACTACTAGTCATAGCAGGACAAATTGATCTACCGTGGGTATCAATTAATTGCGATGCAAATGTGCACATATCCTAAAGGACAGATTCAAACCAAACATAGCAGCTATTTCTTGAACATGCTATACGTAAATCTCTCTCTCTCTCTCTCTCTCTCTCTCTCTCTCTCTCTCTCTCTCTCTCTTCTCTCTCTCTCTCTCTCTCTAATTTTTCACGATGCACACACACGCACACACACGCACACACATACACACATGCACACACTTCTTTGAAACGCTTTTCCCCGAAATTAGACACTAACTCCATCAGAGTGAAGTGTACGGAGCCATGATGCCATTGCATTGACGTGCAGTTTGTCAAAGGCAAAGACCCGGACCCCACACTGCACTCCTCCATTGAAAGCTTTCGCTTCAATAATTCCCATCACTGGTTTACAACAGTACTTGGAGACGATTCACTATAAAAATCATGTTTAAACTTTCCTTTAACGAATTTATAGTGATCCATTTGCTGAAATGGAAACAGAAAAACCAAACTGTTTGGACTTGAAGGAGAACGATCATAGTTACTTTCTACGGTTAGTAAGTCAACAAAGACACGCGACTGTTGGGAAAGATGTAGAAGAAGAAAAAGCTTTAAAATATTGAAGAAGCAGCAGCAGCAGCAGACGAAGAATAACAACAAGAAGAAGAAGAGCAAGAAGAACCTAATTCAGAACAAGTGTGTTTTTTCTATAAAGCCCAAACCCAAAATGCTCCTTACTTAATACCTGCGCGTGACCACCCATGTTGTGACCACACTGAACACGTCACTGAAGACATGTTCCCCCTTCAGCTTAAAGCACAGGGCAAACACATCATATTGACCAGCTAAACATCCCATCATATTGACCAGCTAAACACAACCACCACCAGAATAACATTGATTTCTCTGAAAGGTGATCAGGGAAAGGAGCTTGAAAAATATATAGACTGAGAGATAGATACATAGAGAGACAGACAGACTGATAGACAGACAGACAGACATATAGAGACAGAGGTAGAGACTGAGAGGGAAAGATATAGAAAAGGTTAAGTTAAAGGAGTCCCATAACCTATGTGGTCGTAGGGGAGCGAGGCATCAGAGACCTCAACTTCTCTAGGGGCCAGGATATTGAGGGCGGCGCCCATCTCCTCTCCCTCGCTGCTTTACCTTCCCTGTCACTAAAGAGGGCAGGTACCCATTTACAGCTGGGTGAAGTGGAGGACTGGACTGAAGCGAAGGCGCGCAAACGGTCACCTTTCCAAGTGGTAACCACGCTCGATGCTGCTTAACCTTGGCTAGGGAAAGTGAGTGCTCCAACCACTGAGCTGTCCCGTCCTCTAGATATAGAATACAAAATACTTTTTTTATTCTTCTTTTACGCCAAAGACCTTTCTGAAGTAGGGCTACACGGAATTATGAAAAACCAGGGCCCCACTTTTCACAAAGCTCATTAACCAACAGTCATTGGAAAACTACACTAAATAAATAAATAAATATGCACTTAATGTATAACGATGAAGGTGTCTCATGTTTAATCAAGAAAAGAGTGTTTACCCTAAAGTAACAAAGATCACTATAATATTTTGAGTAGGAAAGAGAGAGAGAGAGAGAGAGAGAGAGAGAGAGAGAGAGAGAGAGAGAGAGAGAGAGAGAGAGAGAGAGAGAGAGAATTTGACAATTATTTGACAATTATTTATTTGTGATAAGCTTTACGCCCATTCACAAGGGGACAAAGGGATGGGGACTGAGAGAGAGAGAGAGAGAGAGAGAGAGAGAGAGAGAGAGAGAGAGAGAGAGAGAGAGAGAGAGAGAGAGAGAGCGAGAGAGAGAGAGAGAGAGAGGAAGAGAGAGAGAGAGAGAGAGAGAGAGAGAGAGGCAGACTGACAGAGAGAGAGAGAGAGGCAGACAGACAGAGACAGAGGCGCTGACAGACAGACAGAAGATATGTCAACTCTTTCTATTCATCGATTCTTCGACTTGAAGTTGGCCAACTCTATGAATCTGCAGCGCGCGTCTAAGCTCTCGCACGTACAACAAACTGCCGACCACACGAAGTGTTTCACAGACGACCGTAGAACGAGCCCCAGCATCATGCTCCCAAAACACGGCCTACCAGGACGGACCATGAATGGTAAGAGTTCAAACAACAAGGCTTGTACCTAAAAAAAACTGTAGCAGAGTCTGCACCAGAGATGCTAGGAATAGGAGTACGGACAATCATTTTAATAACAAGAGATTCACCAAACGGGGGGGGGGGACGGGATAGCTCAGTGGTCAGAGCACTCGCTTTTCCCCAAGCTACGGTTAAGCAGCGATGAGCGTGGTTACCTCTTGGATGGGTGGCCGGTTCTTGCGCCTTGGTTTCAGTACAGTCCCCCAGTTCACCCAGCTGTAAATGGGTACCTGCCCTCTTTAGGGTCAGGGAAGGTAAAGCAGCGAGGGAGAGGGAAGATGGGCGTCGGCCCTCAATATGCCGCTGGGCTTTGGCGAACCTGAGGTCTCTGACTCTTCGTTCCCCAACGACCGCATAGATTATGGGACACCTTTATGTTATTTATTTTATTTATTTATTTATTCTTTTATATCGAGGATAATGGAATAAGCACGCATGTGCTTTTTTTTTACATCCAGTCCCCGTGTGTATGCGGTTGTGTAAATTTTTGTCATCTGTTTCCACCTTTACCTTTACTTAGCAATCAAGAGAAAAAGAGGAAAGACAAAAATGAGGGGGGGGGGGGGGGGGGGGGGAACAGAAATAAACGTCGGGAGGGGGGGGGGTGCTGGGAGGGAGGGAGGGGGGGCTGGTGACTTTAGAAGAGTGATGTGTGAAGCACCCACTCCTTCAAAAAAAAAAGACAGGTGGTGCTCACAGTATGAACACAACTGAGAGACATACAGAAAACATTCCCCGAAGTCGGATTGTGGCTACCACAATGGCGGGGGTAAAAAACGGCCGCATACGCAAGATCTCACCATTGGTGAACCTCACAGCTCTAGCCGAGGAGCGAAAGAAACGAGGAGCGAAAGAAAAGAACCAGAGACATGGAAATGACACTCTAGGTTTCTGGGGACGGGATAGCCTAGTGGTCAGAACATTGCGCTGGCAATCTGACGACCCGGGTTCGATTCCCGTTCAAGGGGAATATTTTCCCCTGGAGTTAACATCAGTGCAGACCCCACCTTCTCCAAAGTCCTTCGGATAAGGCTATAAACCGAGGCCCCGTGAGCGAACACACGCAGAACATCTTGCGCACACGATAAATCCTGTTCCGCTTTTCGTAAGAGTAGGCCATTGTGTGCCGGTGGGAACAGATGACAAAATTTACAAAATTTACAAAACCGCATGCACACGGGGACTGGATGTAAAAAAGCACATACGTGCTCATTCCATTATCCTCGATATTAGAGAATAAAATAAAAGAAATAAAGATAAATAAAATGCAATCATGTGGGGTTTATTTCCCTGCAAAACGTCATTTGACAATATGTCCACAGCTTCCCCCTTTTTATATAAAAAAAAACAATCCAAAAAGAGAACACAAAAATCAAAAGATTAACTTTCAAACCGAAAACTAATCATCTTAAACATGTTCACGATATTTCGGGTCACAAAATCTATCTCTTTATTTTATTTTCTTCCACTGCAAGTTTTTTGTTATTTCATCGAGAACAGAATTACCATTTTAACACGTTGCTGATTTAGGAAACCTATTTTCGACAGCATTAAACCTGGTGAAATTCGTTCAAAACAGTAAATGGAACACAAATACAAAACTTAGACCAAGGAGAATGGAAATGGGTAGCGATATGTTAACTTACGTCTTAGGTTTCACCGTTTCTTTTCCCCAGTAGGAACATCTTTTGGGGCTTAGTGGCTTTGCGCACTGTATTTATTTATTTATTTTATTTTATTACACCACTTTAAGTCATGAGACTTTTCTGCGTGGAATTCGGGCTGCTCTACCAGGGGAGAGCGCGTCGCCACAAGAGCAGCGCCACCCTTTTTTTCTTTTTTTTGGTCTGCATCTGTATTTGTTTCCCTGTCAGAGTGGTTTTTGTCTAAGAATTTTGCCAGAGACAACTCTCATGTTGCCGTGAGTTCTTTCACGTGCGCTGAGTAATTTTGAGTAACACACGGGACCTCGGTTTATCGTCTCATCCGAAAGACTAGCGCCCAGACCCCCACTCATGGTCTAATGGATGGGGAGAAAAGTTTCGGGCCCAAATGGGATTCGAACCACCGCACACTTCCGACCCGGACTTTTCGCTTTCTAGGCAGGTGCGTTACCTCTAGACCACCTATTCAGTCACTGCATGGGTAGCGGGGAGTGCGGGTTCGAGTTTTCGCTGACTTATCTTCTGATCACAGTTTATGCAATTTTAGTTTAGTTTCTTCTATCAGCAGGTCTGACTTCTCCCTTAGCTTCTCAAGTAGTCATAAGAATACTGCACTAAAGTTTTCAGGCAGACTGTCGTGCGGCCATTCCTCTCCAGGTGGCGTTTTGCATTCTGGTATGTCCTTCGTATGAGACTATAAACCGAGGCCCCGTGTGCGAACGCATACAGAACATCTTGCGCACGCGTTAAATCCTGTTCCGCTTTTCAAAAGAGTAGGCCATTGTTTGCCGGTGGGAACAGATGACAAACTTTACAAAACCGCATACACACGGGGACTGGATGTAAAAATAAGCACATGAGTGCTTATTCCATTATCCTTGATTTAAAAAAAATAGTCATCTGAAGAGCTATGATTTGTTGCTTTACAAGATTCAGCGCTATATAAATTCCATACATTGTCATTATTATTATTTTTTATTTTTTTATTTTTTTAATTATTATTATATTATTATTATTATTATTATGTTCGCGTCACATAGTCACTCATTTAAACACGCCACTTTTACGATTTTTTTCTTTCGGTTGTATTCCAAAACATCCATCAATCCAGACTTCATCAATGAATACCGGGGAGGAGTGTTCGTGGTCGCGCATATGGATAGTCTTTCGACCCAAACTGATCAGTCATAATCCCTGAGTGTTTGGGCGGTGCTTGTTTGGCTGGTTTTGTTCTTTTTCAATTCAGGCACAAAATATGGTGGATCGGTGGTCTAGAGGTAACGCGCCTGCCTAGAAAACGAAAAGTCCGGGTCGGAAGTGTGCGGTGGTTCGAATCCCGTTTGGACTGGAAACTTTCCCCCCATCCATAAAATCATGAGTGGTGGTCTGGGTGCTAGTCTTTCGGATGAGACGATAAACCGAGGTCTCATGTGTTACACATAATTATTTAGCGCACGTAAAAGAACCCACAGCAACAAGAGAGTTGTCCTTGGCAAAATTATGTAGATAAAAAGCCACTCTGATAGGGAAACAAAATACAGTTGCAGTCAGGAAAAAGAAAACAAAAGGGTGGCGCTGCTCTTGTGGCGACGCGCTCTCCCCGGGGAGAGCAGCCCGAATTTCACGCAGAGAAATCTGCCATGACTTAATGTGGTTTAAAAGGTTTTTTAAAGAGTAAAATAAAAAGTAACGATGGAGACAGTGGGCGCATTTGTTTTAAGAACAGGGCTCTAGCAGTTCATGAAGATGTATGGAAGACACTACAAAAAAGACAGAAATAACCGAACACGTGGAAAGGACTCTGAACTCTTTAACTTCTTTTAACAAAAAGTACCCCCCCCCCTTCAATTGGCTGATTAACTTTAAGCCTCACAGGGCTATATTCCTGATAATTATTTCTTTTGAATATACTCTGTCATCAAAACGAGTCATTGCTGATACAAACGAGCAGACTGAGTGCTGGGCAAATTCTTGTCTACGATTAAAAAACAACAACAACAACAACAAAACATGGTGCTGTAAGTGGTTTGGTGTTGGACGCTCCCTAGCTTAACGCTCGGGGTGGAAGTTGACGGATCCCTCAAAACCCACGCATCCTGACTCACCCACCCTACCTGGGAATGGCGGCTACGAGACTGTACGAACACCCCAGACGACAAGCGTGTGTGCGCGCGGGGCCCTTTTCGAGTACCTTGCCATAATCATAGGCAGCCATACTCCGACTTTTGACGGTGTTTTCACTAATGCGGGTTTCTGTGCTAACAGCTTATTATAATAATAATATAATAATAATAATAACAATAATAATATAATAATAATAATAATAACACTAATAATAATACATGGAATTTATACAGCGCTATATCTTGCAAAAAAAAAACACAAATCAAAGCGCTTTCATTCATCCTAGTCTTTAACATGCAGCCTGTTACAATTAATAGATTTTTTACAAATTTACATGTAAACACACACGCGCGCACAATAAATAGGTGGGTTTTTTTTTTACAAATTCAAATATAAACACACACACACGCGCGCGCGCGCCCACACACACACACACACACAGAGCTTATCAAGGATGAAGGACAATATCAGCATGACGTTTCAAAACACAGCAGCTCTGGTCCAAGTATATGGTGGTTTCTTTTGGGGGATTTTTTTGGTCATCCCTTGACTAGAATTCAGAGGTTCACCAATGGTGAAAATGTGCGTAACTATGCGACCGTTTATTCCCATCATTAAGGTAGCCGCATTCCGACTTCAGGTAGTGTGTGTTTAAAATGTGAAACACTGTGCCATGCTATCATGCTCAAGGTGGTCTGTCCTCTACTGTTATAATTGCTGATTTAGTTATCTACCACCCCTATTCCGAATATCTATATATATATATATATATATAGATATAGATATATATATATATATATAGAGAGAGAGAGATAGATAGATAGATAGATAGATAGATAGATAGATAGATAGATAGATAGATAGATAGATAGATATTCATTCCCGCGTAAAGGAATAATAAATACAACATACTTGATTACTAAATTGCAAACGTTATACAAACAGTAAACTAAAATGTCGAGCTTACAACAACAACAAAATCTGTAACAAAGCTTAACATGTACAGAAGGAAAATGAACTGTATATAGATAATGTTCTGGGTCAGAGCAGTCTCCAGTAAAACCCTCAGCCACGAAAACAACGCCGAAAGTAATAACTACCTCAGGCAAATGTTACATTAATTAACTTGCCTGTCTTCATCATCCTTAAAGCTCACAAGCTACGAGCCTGTAATGCACACGTACGTACTCTTGTGATATCACCACCACCACCACCACCCACAATCACCACCTCCACCACCATCACCATCACCACCACCACCACCAGCCACGATCATCATCAACACCATCACCACCCAAGCATCACCATCACCACCCCTACCACCACCACCGCCCACAACCATCATTACCACCACCATCTAACATTATCTTTGCTATCACCACAACCCACCCACCCACCATCATCATCACCATCACCGTCTTCACCACCACCACCGCCACCACCAATCATCAAACTCATCATCATCATCATCATCATCATCATCATCATCATCATCATCATCATCATCATCATCATCATCATCGTGGCATTCAGTATCAACATTGTTACCATTATCTTCCTCATCATCGCTATGCCTCTCTGGACCTAGATGGCTTTTCCGATAAGACGCCACGGCGAAGGCTGACAGCTTTATCCACATTGCTTAGCGACCCCACCACAGCTATTAGTGACACCTTGTCGATACTATTGGGGGCGGGGTAGCTCAGTGGTCAGAGCACTCGCTTTTCCCCTGCTAAGGTTAAGCAGCATCCAGCGTGGTTACTACTTGGATGGGTGACCGTTTGCGCACCTTGGCTTCAGTACAGTCACCCAGTTCACCCAGCTGTCAATGGGTACCTGCCTGTTTAGGGTCAGGGAAGGTAAAGCAGCGAGGGAGAGGAGATGGGCGCCGCCCTCACTATGCTGGCCCCTGGAGAAGTTGAGGTCTCTGATGCCTCACTCCCCTACGACGACATAGGTTATGGGACACCTTTACCTTTACCTTGTCAATATTGTATTTTCTACATATATCATGTACAGAAGATTTCCCCTGAAAGATTTTTTGTTCATTAACCATTATTTTCAATCAAGAGGGGTGGGTTTTTTTCCCATCCTTCCTCTCTTTTTCGTTCTTCTTGTTTTGCATGTCTGTCCCTTCTTGAACTTTTTAAAGGTTAAAAATGCTTTAAGTATGCATGTAAATATGTACATTCCTATTTGAATATTCTCAATGTATGGACTTTCTACGCATGTCTTTATATCACTATTTATTAAAAATTTCTAGCAAAAACAACTTTTCCCTAGCAGGTCATGAACAACAACTGAGTAGAGGAAGCGGGTTGCAAAATCTTCAGTGGTGCTACGACAGTCTACGAGTCTCAGGAAAGTTTAAAATAAAAGTCATCTGAGCGCTTTGATTTGTTGCTTTACAGGATTCAGCGCTATATAAATTCCATACACCATCATCATCATTATTATTATTATTATTATTATTATTATTATTATTATTATTATTATTATCATTATTATTACTATTATAAAGGAAATGGCGAACAGCACTTCCAGTACATGGGGTAGGTAAATAACCCCAAGCAAATCGTAGCTTCAGGCGTTCTCTTCATGTCATTATATTACCACGCTGTCTTCAACCTGGGCCTCTGTTTGTTCTGCTTTTTCAGTGATGATGATAAAAAAAACCCAAAGAAACCAGATGACAAGATGTAGCATGACAGAGGCCTGAGGCCATTTCGGTAAAGACAGGGGTAGAGTTGGATCACTGTGCTGTTGATGGCTTCAGTCTATGCCGGTAAACAAATCTCATGAAGTAGGGAGCTAGGTGGAAGCACCGTCAACTAAGAGTGCACTATGTACTCCAGCCTTGTTCGGCTTTTTTTCTGTCCCTACTTTTTATTTTGTGTTTTCTCCAATAGTTTCTTGGCGTTTCTTTCTTTCCTTTAACTCTTAGTAATGTTTTATGTGCATTTCTATTTCAGCGGTCTGCATTTTCCCTCTTTCTGATTTTGTTTTAGTATATGAAACCTGTTCTCTTTCTCCCTCTCTCTCAATATTTAACTCTCTGACACCGCATCACATGACTTTTTGTTTTCTTTTGAAAACAGACACCCCCAAAACAAATGTATGTATGTATTTATTTATTCTTTTATATCGAGGATAATGGAATAAGCACTCATGTGCTTTTTTACATTCAGTCCCCGTGTGTATGCGGTTTTGTAAATTTTGTCATCTGTTCCCACCGGCACAGAATGGCCTACTCTTCCGAAAAGCGGATCAGGATTTAACGTGTGCGCAAGATGTTCTGCATGCGTTCGAACACAGGGCCTCGGTTTATAGTCTCAACAAAGAATGCATAATTATGTGACATGGAGATGTTTCAACTCCATTTGCTCTCATTATGCAGTTACCACAATGTCCTTAATCTCAGCCTTAGTTGGCTTTGTTTCCAGTAACAAAAACCAAGCGAAGGGAGCAGAATACAAGGTCTGGAAAGAACAAGAATTCCGAGGCCATTTTGGTTAAGACAGGGATTTCCTTTGTGGGGATGCCGGGTGCATGTCAGTAGAAACAGCATCCCCACCTTCTGGAAATTCTGTGCTAGGAATTCCCTCTTTTTTCTCCCTATCTTTCTTTTTTCCTTGTTCCATTTATTAATGTCACCCCTTTAATGTCTATTTTATTCCTTTCTTGTCCATTCTCTTGCCTTTTTTTCCAAGAAATACTTGACAGAAAACAATCCTCTCCCATGCCGAAGTCAGATGCGCTGGGCTTGACTTGTCAGGCGCTTAACGGCAGCGCTATACATTTTCGTTCATATGATGGAAGACACTAGTTACTGTTTGGGCGTTCCATAAATAAAAAGAAGAAGAAGAAGAAGAAGAAGTAGAAGTAGTAGAAGAAGAAGAAGAAGAAGAAGAAGAAGAAGAGGAGGGGAAGGGGGAGGAGGAAGAGGAGGAGAAGAAGAAGAAGGAGGTGGAGGAGGAGACAGGGATGAAATTGAATGTAACGTTAACGGGCCCCTGTCTTAAACAGGAAAATAAACGTCACTGGGCAAAGAACTTGACTGAAAGTAACGTCCATAAGGGATACGCTATACGTTCCTGCCTCTCCTTTCCCCCACTCTCTGCCACACACCTCTCAGTGTCGCAGATTACACTGAACAAGATACAAAATTTAAACATACAGGGACATCGCGTACGAGCTTTTACCATTTTTTTTCTTTTTGAAAGATGTTATTGCTTGCACTGTTGATGTTTTCAATTACTGTGAAGGACACTATAGCCGAGTGATAGAGATCCCATCGGTCCATTAAGTCGTGAGTTCGAATCTCGGAGGCGTCTAGTGAACAAAGGGTGTGGGGATTTTCTCGATCTCCCAGGTCAAACTTCAAGTGCAGACCTGCCAGTGCTTCTATTCCCGTGGTGTATATACAGAAGATCAAATAATTATGCACTTTAAAATCCGCTTATTCATGTCAACTTTCGGTGGGTTACAGAAACACGAACATACCCAGCATAGATCCCGAAGAGGGAATGCGGCTACCTTCGCAGTCAGTCAAAACGGTCGCATACGAAAAAATCTCACCATCGACGAACCTCTGAACTCTAGCCGAGAAACGAAAACGAAAACGAAAAAACACCAACTAACAAAAACTGTAATACTGAGTAACTAGAAAGATAATGGCGTTAGTGTTCCCACACACTGGTCCAGTAGAATATCAACATATCCCCCACGCATCAGCGGTCAATCAATCAATCAATCAATCCGCACGGACGACCATCTTGGTCAAGGGACCATTCGATTCACTTCGTATTCTACTTGATCAATAACGCCAGGGAACACAAACACCGATCTCTTTCTATGTACACTGTATCACAACTAGTCCATTTCTATGTCTTCTTCAGATTGGGCCAGTCCCGTCCCTTGGTGCTTCTGTCAGAACTACAAGATATACAACCAGGAGGGAGGACGGCAATAAGAAAGAAGTAAAGGGGAAAAGGTGGCATCAGAAAAGAAAGTAAAGGGTAAAAAAAAAATTCCTGGAAGGATGGAAAAAAGAGAGATCTGAATCGATTCCAATAATTTTCTTGTACAGCTTCTACATATTTCTTCATCGATTCATCGATTGCATTCATTCTCTCTCTCTTTCTCTGTTTCTGTCTCTCTTGCTCGTTCTCTCTCTCTTCTCTTCTCTCCTCCTCTCTCTCTCTCTCTCTCTCTCTTCTCTTGCTCCTCTCTTCATCTCTTCTTTCTCTCCTCCTCTCTCTACTTTCTCATCTCTCTCTCTTACCTCTCTCTCTCTCTCTCTCTCTCTCACTCTCTTCTCGTCTCTCTTCTTCTCTCTCTTCTCTCTCTCTTTCCTCTCGGACTTCCTCCTCTTTCAATCAACTCTTCTTTGTCATGCAGCTAACAGGTAACACACAATATACATACATACATACATACACCAAAGCCTCTCTCTCTGCTCTTCAAACATGTTTGTGTGTGCACACATGTTGTGTGTTTGCGCTGCTGTGCATTTGTGTGCGGGTGGTGTATGTGTGTGCTTAATGAGGGAGGGAGAGGGAGAAGGAGAAGAGAGAGAGAGATGAAGAGAGAGTGAGAGTAGAGTTGAAGATGATGGTGAAGGAGATGAGAGAGACGAAGATGACGAAAGTGCACATTAGACTGATCTACACATACAGCCTTGAAATTGCTGACAAATTAATGTGAAGTGTTTTGCTTTCGTTTGTTTTGCTTTCAAGATGTTCTGAACCTCATGTCATGGACATATTATGGCCTGGTACATTAAATATTCCGAGTTCCGAGATCTCTCCTTCCTTCTTTCATAACAACAGAAGTGCATCCATGCCTTTGTGCACAAGTTATATAGACACCTACCTGCACACAGTCATAGGCTTGCAAGGTAGCGAGTGTGTATATTATTATTCACTTGCGTGCAAGGATTTCCTTTTGTTCAAGTCCCATTTTTCTCCTTCAATCAGCCAAACCAGCTGGTTGGCCAGGGCGTTGATACAAGAAACGACAGCACAGTTGATGTAAGATCCGGGTTTAGAAGGAAGGTGGCAGGATGGTTAAGACGTTTGCCTGCCAACAAGTAAGCCGTGAGGTTCTGGGTTCGATTCCCAACCTCGCCCTTTCTTCCCAGTTTGACCAAAAAAATCGAACTGAATGTCAAAGTCTTCGGATGAGACTATAAACGAGGCCCCCGTGTGCGAACGCATGCAGAACATCTTGCGCACACGTTAAATCCTGTTCCGCTTTTCGGAAGAGTAGGTCATCGTGTGCCGGTGGGAACAGATGACAAAATTTACAAAACCGCATACACACGGGGACTGGATGTAAAAAAAAAAAGCACATAAGTGCTTATTCCATTATCCTCGATGTAGAAGAATAAAATTAAAATAAAATTTTAAAAATCTCTCTTTCACTTACTCTTTCTACAATATCCTGCTGCCTCTTTCCTTTACATGAAACTGCGTCTGCCTATGAGTTTGCAAGTACTCTTACTGGGCTTGCGTGCACGACCATATGTGTGTATGTGTGTGTGTGCGCGCGCTCGCGCGCGCGCGTGCGCACTTGCTAAGTCAACCAGGTCCAAGAAGCTCTCCAGATTGTATTAGGTGACGACACAAGGCTCCAGACAAAAGGGGCATTAATTCGTCAATCTTCATCAGCGCTGTAGGCGAAAGAGTTCAGTGGCAGGTGAACTTGCACGTACCCTGTGACACCATAGATATGGGGAAGCCAGGGATATGTTTCTCATTTTCATTCTATTGCCGACCCGGTTGGGTGTTGTCACATCTTTAACGCTTTTTTCAGATAACAATCCTTTTCCAATTAAGAGTGTTCGTATCTTTCTTTGTGACACAAAAGAGAGCGAGAGAGAGAGCGAGAGAGAGAGAGAGAGGAGGTGGGGACATTTTCATACTGCATCTTTAACGCTGACTTCATAGTCCTGTCTTTAGGATTGTTTGTGAACTCACAATATACTTCTGAATTGAAGTCTTAGTTTGTGATACCAGAAAACAAAAGGAGTTGGGGGATAAGACAAAGTGGTTCTACCTCCGACCCGTTACGATGTGATCCTATATATTTGACGCTACTTTTGAAACCTACAATCTAGGATTTGTTCTATCTTTAACGCTACTTTTGTAACTTCGAATCTAGGGTATGATCCTATTTCAATGTTATTGTAACCTACAATTTTGGATAATTATTATCCTATTTCAACGTTTCAGAGTAGGCCATTGTGTGCCGGTGGGAACGGATGACAGAATTTACACAACTGCATACACACGGGGACTGGATAAAAAACATATGAGTGCTTATTCCATTATCCTCAAAATAAAAGAATAAATAAAATAAAAAGTAAATCTACAATCTAGGATCATTATGATCTTATACGAACGTTATTTGCAACCTACAATCTAGGATGATTATGATTCTATTTCAACTGTATTTGTAGCCTACAATCTGGGATAATCATGATCCTATTTTCAACGTTAGTTGTAATCTACAATCTAGGATCATTATGATCTTATACGAACGTTATTTGCAACCTACAATCTAGAATGATTATGATTCTATTTCAACGACATTTGTAACTTACAATCTAGGATAACCATGACCCTATTTTCAACGCTATTTACAACCTACAATCTAGGATAGTCCTGATCCTATTTCAACGTTATTTATAACCTAAAATCTAGGATAAAATACTATTTCTAAAGTTATTAATTTTATTCATTACAGTTTACTTCTGAGTTAGCATTTTATTTGTTTGTTTGGGCTTTTTGTTTTTGCATGACATAATAGAAGCAAACGAGTTGAGAATGTCTGTTACAATGTGACACTATATTTAATATTGTTTACAAGTTACTACTTCTGTGGTTTTTTTCTTTCTTCCCATTCTCTTTTCATCTTTGTGTTTGTTATGTTGACCCTGTTTCATTAATCTATCTGTTTTCTTTCTTTCTTTTTATTTATCCTCTCGTATTTTACAATTTTCTTTCTGGAAATGTTCCAGTATTTTCTAAATTTCCTCATTTCCCTCTCTCTCTTTCTGTATGCTTGTACCGTAACTCCCGTGTTCAGTACTATCGCAAGAAACCCCCTTGTCAAAGACGTCGCGATGTTCAAAGAAGTAGACAACACCAAGAAAGACAGGCAAGTCGCCAATGTGACAATAACAGTGTCTTGGAAGAGCCGGTCTTGTGTAACATTGACTCCCTGCTCGATGTGGAAACAGAAGGAAAACAAACCAGTGTGTACACAGAACTATGTGTCAGCAGTGAATTGAATGCCTCAGCCACACCAGATTCACTTGATCTACTGTGTGAGCCAGCAACAGACAGCAAGATCGGTGTGTCTTCTGAGGTGCCTGATGTGCAGGAAGAGCTGACAGTTGGCTGCACAGTGGATGACTCTGATACTGATACTGGTATTGTGAAACAGTATGTGTCTACTCTAACTGACAAACGTGTACAGCGTCGATTAAGGGACAGCAAGAGAAACACACGGTTTCGAAAGGTGGTGGTACATAGTTCGTTTGATCAAAACATTGTGATGTGTGAATCAGATGACATCATCCTGGAATACTCTTGGAATGGAGATCCTGGCGAGGAATCTAAGTGTGTGTTCTGGTACATCAAGCAAGAAGAGAAAAACATGTTGCCAGAAGAACGTGTCAGGCTTGCCAGACTTCGTAAAGGGAAACAGTGTACTAACACACAACACACAGAGACAGTGGTGGCGAGTGCTGAGCAGGAGCTACATCATCTTCGGGACCTGATTCGGTCTTACATGGGCTGACTTCGCTGGCTGTAGACTGGAAAAGGAAAGGCTGGTTTGAAAATTGAGACACACTTGAGACACAGACAATAATGTATCGAATCTTGATGTACATACCACCACTGCCATGGTTTCCATGTCATTGTAATCGCGTCGCGTTCGATATCGTTGTTACCGCGCCGCAGCGCTATATGGCTTGATTGCTAAATAGCAATAAAATTGTGTCAAAATTGTGTCAAATTGTATGCTTGTACGCACTTTCCTGTTTCAACATACTCTAATTTTTTCTCTCTCTATTTTGCTCCGTTGAAATCTATAAGCCTGCCCGTGTATGTCTTTATTTTCACACTCACCGAAAGGTCTTCCCATAACAGTTGTTTGGGAGCGAGGTGTCGGAGACCTCAGCTTCTCTAGGGGGGCAGCATACTGAGGGCGGCGCCCACGCATCTCTCCCTCACAGCCTTACTCACTGAAACTCCTGGTAAAACAACGCCAGGATTTTTTTTCTCTTTTCTTTTCTCTTTTGAGCTGACCGTTCACATTATCACAAAGAGTACACAAGACAGACGAGCCCCATGAATTGTGGCAGCTTCAGCTTCAGGCGTTTTCGTTGATGCATTTACAACTCTGTCCCCCCGATCTCAGCCCTGCTTTACCCTGCTTTCTAGAAATAATAATTAAAAAAAGGTGGGGGGGGGGGGGGGGGGGGGGGGGGGGGAGGTGAGAGAAGTGGAGGACAGGATCTAAAATGACAAGAGCCCGGAGGCCATTTTGTTTTGCGTGAGACGGGGATGAAATTGGATGGTACGTTGATGGCTGTCGTCTTTACAAGAACACAACCTTGTTAGGCGAGGGGATGACTGAAAGTAAGGTCAGGAAGGGATGATGCACTATTATGTCCCCTTGCCTCTTCCGATCCTGCCTTCCATTCTGTTCTTTGTGTTGCTCTCTCTGTGTCAGCCTTGGGAAGCAGAGGTGGGGATGGGGGTGGAAGGCTGCTCTTAACGCTTCTGAAAGTTTCTGGCATGTTTGTGTTTCATCATCGATTTGCTTCGTCGATTTACACGTTAGCGGTTCTGTATAAAGGGCGATCCTTGCACTGAGCTTAACAGTACAGTGTAGCCTTTTATGTGACTGAGGATCGCAACTAAAAATCTTTTTCTAAGAAGAAAGAAGAAAACTTCCATGCTGCGAAAAAAAAAATAATCGAACAAAACTTGAGTGAACGTTAACTGTTTCCATCTTATGCTATCCAGAATCCCTATAGATTGTCATGTAAACTGTTTTGTCAGTCATTCAAGGGCATGGCATGAAAACAAAATTGGTTTTGAAAAACAAAGACAAACAGTGTCTTTTAGAAGCCGCCTGCAGTCAACAAACTAGCCATAAAGGACCCTCCAACAATCACAGGGGGGAATGCGTGAAAGCTAGCGTTATAAAGAGCTAAAGCAAACCATCTGTCACAGAATGAAATGCTAAATATAAAGAACAAAACACGAGAGCTGTATCAAAAACATAAACACACGAAAAGAAAAGAACTGGGTATTTCGATACATCACAAGGAAATTGATAAATCTAAAGTTGGAAAAACGTTAACTCTACATTATTAAAGAGAAAAAAGAGTACAATACAAAAACGAAAAAGTTTTACAAAATAACTACTTCACTCAAAACACTGTCTATTCCAATTCCCAAGAGCTTCTCATATAAAATCAGAAATGTTATTTCAAACTGCCTATCTATCTTTTATTTTTATTTTTATCTATTCTTTTATATCGAGGATAATGGAATAAGCACTCATGTGCTTTTTTACATCCAGTCCCCGTGTGTATGCGGTCTTGTAAATTTTGTCATCTGTTTCCACCGGCACACAATGGCCTACTCTTCCGAAAAGCGGAACAGGATTTAACGTGTGCGCAAGATGTTCTGCATGCCTTCGAACACGGGGCTTGTCGTGCAATGTGGTGTTAAACTAAGACTCCCACTCCAATTCCTTGCCCTTCCTCCCTCAAGACATAAAACTAAACATTATAGTAGCGTTCGCTTCTTGAAGTAACGCACGAATACTTTTCAGTATAATATTTCCTTCAACCCTACACACCCTCAGTAAATCGAAACACGGCGAGGTTTCCTTTCTCAATCAAACCCCGTACAACAGAAACAAAAATATACAAGACATAACACGAAAACACTCGGCAGTTCTAGTGTCAAGCAATACAAGTACTACACAATGGATGGGGTCTCGGCTGACCTTTCTGGACTTTCTAGGAAGAGAGAGAGAGAGAGAGAGAGAGAGAGAGAGAGAGAGAGAGAGAGAGAGAGAGAGAGAGAGAGAGGGAGAGAGAGAGAGGAGAGAGAGAGAGAGAGCGGGAGAGAGAGAGAGAAGAGAGGGAGGGGGGGGGGGGGGGGGGGGAGAACGGCAAGAAGAGAGCGGATGGATGAATGACGGAGCCCGGGGGCCATTTTTTTAAGACAGGGAAGGAGGGAGGGAGGGAGGGAGGGGAGGGCTCAAATGGGATGTAACGTTGACAGCCGCAGCCTTAACCGGAAAATAAATCGTGTTAGATGAGGGAGAGCTGAACAGAGCGACAGGTAACGTCAATAACCAGATCTCTACACCGCTCCTTTGCTTTGGCTTTTCTTCTTCTTCTTTTCTTTTCTCTGTCTGTCTCTGTGTCTCTCTGTGTCTTTCTGTCTCTGTCTCTCTGTCTCTGTCTCTGTCTCTCTCTCTCTCTCTCTCTCTCTCTCTCTCTCTCTCTCTCTCTCTCTCGCTCTTGTGACTCCCTATACCTTCGACCTACTTGTACTCCGTGTGTGTGTGTGTGTGTGTGTGTGTCTATCTACAATCTATCTATCTATCTATCTATCTATCTATCTATCTATCTATCTATCTATCTATCTATCTATCTATCTATCTGTCTATCTATCTATCTATCTATCTATCTATCTATCTATCTATTTATCTGACTGTCTGTCTATCTATCTATCTATCTATCTATATATCTATCTATCTATCTATCCATCCACTCTCCCCAAAAATTCCTTCGGATGAGACCATAAACCGAGGTCCCGTGTGCGAACGCACGCAGAACAACTTGTCCACATGTTAAAGCCCGTTCCGCTTTTTGGAAGAGTAGGCCATTGTGTGCCGGTGGGAACGGATGACAAAATTTACACATCTGCATAGACAAGGAGACTAGATGGGAAAAAAGCAAATCAGTGCTTATTCCATTACCCTCGAAAAAAAGGAATAATATATATATATATATATATATATATATATATATATATATATATATATATATATATATATATATAACTGTGTGTGTGTATCTTTATATTTTAAACTGGGGAGGGGTTCCTGGTGGTGGTGGTGGTAGTGGTGGGACGGGGGGTTCTTTCTTTTTGCTTTATTTCTGTTTGTATGCTCGTGTGTGTATAAATACCTCCGTTTTAATTTGTTCCGCTTACTCCTCTCTCTCTGTCTCTCTCTGTCTCTCTCTCTCTCTCTCTCTCTCTCTCTCTCTCTGTCTCTCTCTTGTGTGTGTGTGTGTGTGTGTGTGTGTGTGTGTGTGTGTGTGTGTGTGTGTGTGTGTGTGTGTGTGTGTGTGTTTGGCTACTGGTTTATCGTCTTTTTTTTTATCCAGTACATATTTCTATGTAGGTCTACATTTCATCGAATTCTTCCATTTGCTTTTCTGCTTTTTCTATACAAGTATTGGCATATATTATGTTCCTAGTTCAATCTTAACCTCTCCTTCTCCCTCCCCCCCCCCCTCTCTCTCTCTCTCTCTGTCTCTCTGTGTCCTCCTATTTTTTGTGGGTATGTATGGATTTTCCTATCTCAATATCTTCTCTCTGCTCTCGGTGTGTGTACGTGTAGGCCTATTCCAACATTCCCCAGTCTAGCTAGTTTTAACTCTGTGTGTGTGTGTGTGTGTGTGTGTGTGTGTGTGTGTGTGTGGTTGTAGATTCCTAGATGTGTATTAATCTGGTTTGTTTGTCCCTTAACGCCTTGTGTTTTCATGTTTATCGCCCCACGCATCTTTTCCATCTTTTCTTTTACCACTTGTTCCTGTTTTTGGGTGTGTGTGGGTTTTTTTTTTGCTTTTTGCTTTTCTTCGCGATGTTTTTATGTGCGTTTGCATGTAAGTCCAAATTTTAAAACTCCTCTTTCTTTTCTTTTTTTCCTTTTTTTGGTTTTCGTGCTTACATTTTCAGTTTTAAAGGAATCGATATATCCTTGTTTCCATTCTCTCAGTGTTTGCATAAATACCCCCAACGTAAACATTCTCCTGCTTTCTTTCATTAATTTTATCCATGCCTTTCTCTTCTACTTAAGGTCCATATTTTCAGTATTCCTTCGTTGCCCCTACCCAGTAATTACTTAGCTCACTTATTTGGTTTGTATAGACCTGCTCCGGAAAACGTAATTATTGGGCACAGCGGCAATACGCTAAAAGCTTGTGGGATGCCCAAGGCAAGATATCGGACTCGCTCTGTCGTCAGACTTTAGTCTAAAAGGTTGCAGAGCATGGACATGACTGCCCCACCCAAAACTAGTCATTTCCATTGCCCATTGTCCTTTAGCTTGTGTGGCACAACGTGAGACCCCCCCCCCCCACTTCTTCCCAATTCACTTTTGTCCCAGACGGCGGGTTGAGTCACTGCGCTCTAGAATGCAATCCACTATCCTACGCTGTGTTATGCTAGGCTACGTTACACTACACTACGATACACGACACTACACTAGCACTACACTACCTTAATATGCAACGCTACACTAAGACTACATCGTACTCACACTGCTTTACCCCTCAGTCTCGGCAAAGCTCAGTTGAATCCATTCAGTGATGTTTTCCTCCCGTTTCTGTCTCTGTCTGCCTCTTTTTGTGTGTGGCACCTTCATGAGTTGTGCCTTGCAATGTGATCTTTGAAAGGCTGTATGATCCTGATAATTCATGTCCACATTATTTTCAGTTTTCTGTTCTTGACTTCCGAGAGGTCTCTGCTGCAGTCTGTGGTCTGTCTGTTGATGTTCCACACTTTCTCTCTCGGAACATGGTCTCCGAAGGCTATGTCAAGAATTCTTCGATAGTTTTCCTCTTTGTAGTATTCTCTATGCAGCCAGTGTTGGAACCGGTTCTGTTTGTAGTGTTTGTTCACTTACCAACGTTTCCCCCAATGGGATGCCAGGAATATGTCATGGAAAATTGATTCTCCACCTTTCTGCAAATTCTGTGCTAGGGATTTCCTCTTTTCTATCCCTCTCTGTTCCTTTTCTTCCGGTCACTTCTTTCCTGTCTTATTCTCTACCTTCTTGGTCCACTCTCCTGCCTCCCCCCTCCCCTTCCCTCAGAAAGACTTCAAATAAGATAACAATTCTCTTCGACGCCGAAGTCGGATGCGCTGGGCCTGACTTGCCAGGCGCTTAACGGCAGGAAAACGCTTTTTTGCTCATATGACCGACAACAATAGTTGCTGTTTGAGCGTTCGACGGGGAAGAACTTACCAAAAGTAACCCGTTTTCTACACGTCCTTTCTATCCCCATAATCTTACGCCTCTAGTGCAACTGTTGAGTTCTGAAAACAGGCACAACACAACAGAAACACAGGGTGGGTCTATACACACACAAAACCTACACCACAGTTTTCATTGAAAGTTTTCTCTGAATGCAGTCATCACCATCGTTTGCCGTCTGCTATCACTTAAAAGTGGAAAGACGTTAAAATTGAAGACTTACTCATCACCATGTCTGGGAAATTTCGCTTTGCTTTGCTCTGCTTTGCCCCGTTTTCCGGAAATGAGCAACTGAAAGGAGCAGACGACAGAATCTGCAATGACAGAGCCCTGAGGCCAGTTTGCTTGCCTTTAAGGCACAGATCAAAATCCGATGTTACGTTGACAGCCGAGGTCTTAACTGGAAAATAAACCTCGTTAGGCTTGGGGAGAGAGAGCGAAATGTGACCCTCCTCCCAAAAATGAGTCGCACTGCACCGGACTCATTTTTCAGCTAGGAGCCATTTTAGGGAAGGTGAGAGGGTCAGGTTGTCGATTTAGAGATTGTGGTTCATTACGAAACGATAGGGTTTCTTCTACCTTGTACTGAAGGATCAAGGCATGATTATGTGAGTTTCCTTTTGCTTCACAAACGCGTTTAAAACACTCAACCCCTCAGGTTCACAACCTCTTACGATGCAAAATTTGTCAATGTTTCATTCTGTTAATTTCTAGAGTCTAGCATTTCAATTGGTAATGGTAATTTTTTACCTTTTTAGTCCAATTTTTATTTCTTTTTGTATCTTCTTCTTCTTCTTCTTCTTCTTCTTCTTACTATTATTATTATTAATTATCATTGTTAATGTTATTACTATCATCCTTCTTCATCTTCTACTTCTTCCTGTTCTTGTTCTTCTTCTTTTTACTACTACTACTACTACTGCAGACAAACAACATGGTAACAACGAAACATTGACGTCTGGTGCACTGTGACTCGTGATGTGGTAGAGGGTCACAACTGCCAGAAAGTCTACACAAACACACTAAATGCCCCCTTCCCACGCATATGTTTTGTGTTACCTTTTCATGTTCTTAAACACACACACACACACACAAATACACACACACACACACAAATACACACACACCACAAACACACACACACAAACACCACACACAAACACACACACAAACACCACACAAACAACACACAACAACACAACAACACCACACACACACACAAACACACACACACAAACACTCAACACAAACACACAACACACAACACACACACACACAAACACACACAACACACACACACACAAACACACACACACACAACCACACACACAAACACACACAAAACACACACACACAAACCACACACACACACAAACACACACACACACCACACACACCCACACACAACAACACACAACACACACACACACACACACGCATCCCCACCACAAATGCTAACTAGACTGCAGAAGAGCTGGTCTCAACTCTTTTGAAAGCGGCTCCAGTGTTAGTTTTTTTTTTGGGGGGGGAGGGTGACTTAGCATGCTGTTTTCTGAGGACAAGTGTCTGCATACTGATGGGGATTTCTGTCCAGGAGCCTTGCCGTGCACTGCTGCTTCCTCATTTCTTTGACAGGTGTTCACAGCTAAGAGGGACTCGAGAAAATAAATAAACAACAGCTAATACTGATGCTTTAGAGAACAGACCCGTCCAGAAAAACTAGTTGGCTGTTGAAAGGGTGCGCGATCTTGAGATCGTTACACAATGTTGAACGCTTCTCTCTGTCAATCGATCAGGTATTATTACAATCGGCGAGACTGTTTTTAGTACAAATAGCCATGTATTTTGGGTTTTTTTACCACATATCTACTGTGAACAGACTTGGAAGAGAAGCTACAAGTGTTATATACAAAAAGTCTGAAAACAGGAATTTCGACGTTATATTCATCATTGTTTTTATTTCTTTTGTTCCGAGTAGTGGAAACTAAGGGAAGGCATTGACAGTATCTTCTCTATATTCTAGATAATAGAGTCGCAATTCCCACTTTCCTGTGGGATAAATAAAATAAAATTGCTTGTGAGCTTCAGGGCCCGCCGTACGTCTGTAAGGTAATGTAAGCTTAAAGGTGTCCCATAACCTATGTGGTCGTAGGCTAGATACGTATCAGCTGGGTGAACAGGGGAAAAGTACTGAAGCCAAAGTGCGCAAACGGTTTAGTGCCATGTGTCTAGCTGACTACATAATTAATTATCCAATGCGTGTAAATTTACTGATAACTCAAACAATTCACACATTAATAGGTCACAAACGAGGATTTGTCAATGAGGGTCTTCTTCTTCAAGTGTCCGGTCTGGTCCTGCAGACATCGACGATCATGGCTCTCCATTCTTCCCTGTTCTCGGTCCCTCTCATGAGCTCATTGTTAGTGCCCTCTTTATTCGTTGCGAATTTGTTTAAGCTGTCTGTGAATTTTGAGGGTAAACTGGTTTTTTTCTGAATGCTAAACAAACCATGACCAATCTGACATTGCTCTGCATGCTCTGAATGGTAGGAGATGACTTATGTGGCAGACATAATCACTTTCTGAACGGTCGTGATGTGAACACTGCTTCATCTGGAATTGAGAGTTCATGACCAAGCCAAAGCTAAGACAAGGGGCAAGTATTGTATCTGATACGCTCATGACATTCATTTTCTGAAAACAGTTGTCACTTTAAAACTTATTTTGGGATCTTGGCGCGTGCCTTTATTGCTCATTCGACTTTTGCATACGTTTATTTCTATGTGCATTTTCTAGAAGTTACCTTCAAATAGTCTTTTCAGCTACACTTGGGAATTCTGTTACAGCTTCTCAGCACTGCACTGTACTGTCTACTCAATCAGAAAAGTCAAACTGACGATAAAGCGATCTCAAAACGCCAGTCTGTTTTCAACAAAAATACCCACCGCTCACTTTAAAAACAATTATGAAACAGGCTTTATTTGAACAGCCACACTGATGCTTAGAAGAATGGGTTTCATGGTGTATATATGTGTGTGTATGTGTGTGTGTGTGTGTACGTGTGCGTGTTTTAAATTACTCCCACAGAGGAGGACAACGGCCAAAACCAATTTCAGCTTTTACCCGTTAAAACCTAGACATATCACACTATCTTTGAAACTTTTACCGCGGTAATACACAGACACGTATAATAAAGACTGGTTCTACATAGATGCAAAAATGTTCATGAGGGTTTTTTTTCTTGGGGGTAAAAACCCGTTGTATATCCGATACCTTATCCCATTTTTCACACACCTCTGCCCAGCTTTTAGAGCAACAACACTAACACCAACAACAACAACAAAAGCAACGAGGCTGCTTCGCGCGGGGCCTCCTCTGTGAGGAGTCCAACGGACGTGCAGAAATGGCCACGAAAACAGCGGGAGATGATTGTAATCAGATGCTACACAGGAGGACAAGGTCTGGCTTGGACAAAAAAACAACAAAAAACCAACAACACACTCATCAACACACCAACATAAACGGCGGTGACGTTGATAGGGTAGCGTGATGCCTCCATTGTCTCGCGTTTCGTTTTGTACCCTCCGCAGTACCTCATCTTCTCCCTGCGCTCGTCAGATAAAAGGCAGCTTAATGATCGTGATTAAGTTTCACGTCAGGCTCTATGATGCTTCGGCCTTGGGTGAGGCCCTCTCAGGGATATCATGCCGGGTCGGTTTTCAAGAGATTACCATAAAACAGTGGTTCTATGAAAATGGAATGTACGTGATTGAAGTTATGTACGGTACGGGAGGTTACTGTCCTCCCTCTTTATCTAAACATGCCGTTCACTTCTGTTCTACAAAAAATTAATAATTAGTTCGTTATACCAGTGTGTTTATCACATGTCAAAAGTGAGCTCTTTTAAAAAAATAAATAACTCTATACACTTCCTTTGTCAGAAAAATGAAGAGTTCGATGGACGGACATCCAGCTAGAAAAAACGGAAGGATGGAAAGACGAAAGGATGGATGGAAAGATTGTGAGACAGTTGGATGGATGGATGGATGGATGGATGTATAGCTGGATGGATGGATGGATAGCTGGGTGGGTGGATGGATGGATGGGAGCCTATCTGTCTGTCTGTCTGCATTCAGCTACGTGTGTATAAAAGTGTGTTGCATTTTGCGTAAACAATTGTATGGATAGAAAAATAAGAGAGAGAGTGACAGAGAGAGAGAGAAAGAGAGAGAGAGAGAAAGAGAGAGAGAGAGAGAGAGAGAGAGACAGAGAAGAGACAGACAGAGACAGAGAGACAGAGCGAGACACAGAGAGAGACAGAGAGAGAGACAGAGAGAGAGACACACAGATAGTGAGAGAGATAGAGAGAGATAAAGGGAGAGGTAGAAAGACAGACAGACAAAGACGGAAAGACACAGAGACAGAAAGGACGAGAGAGAGAGAGAGATGGAGAAAGAGAAAGAGAGAGAGAGAGAGAAAGAGAGAGTGAGAGAGCCAGCCAGCTAGCCAGTCAGCCAGTCAGTCAGTCAGTCAGTCAGCCAGCCAGCCAGCCAGCCAGTCAGCCAGTCACAAACGAGGAGTAAAGGAGACCCAGGCACTGTGAAAACGAATATTTCTGAGTAAATAAACTGGTTGCTTGTGCACTGATGTGGATCGCACACACGTTATACACTATCATACATTGCCACGTAGTAAGATTCCTCTGTGTGTGTGTGTTTGTTGTGTGTGTGTGTGTGTGTGTGTGTGTGTGTGTGTGTGTGTGTGTGTGTGTGTGTGTGTGTTGTGTGTTTGTGTGTATGTGTGTGTGTGTGTACGTGTGTGTGTGTTTGTGTGTGTTTGTGTGTGTGTGTGTGTGTGTGTGTACTTGTGTGTGTATGTGTTGTGTGTATGTATGCGTTTGTGTGTGTTTGTGTGTGAATGTGTGTATTTTTTTCTATTTATTTTTTCTATTTAATTCTTTTATATCGAGGATAATGGAATAAGCACTTTTGCGCATTTTTACATCCAGTCCCCGTCTGTGTGCGGTTTTGTAAATTTGTCATCTGTTCCCACCGGCACGCAATGGCCTACTCTTACGAGTATAATTATGTATGTGTGTGTGTGTGTGTGTGTGTGTGTGTGTGTGTGTGTGTGTGTGTGTGTGTGTGTGTTTGTGCTTTAGTGTGTGTGTGTGTGTGTGTGTGTTTGTGCTTTTGTGTCTTTGTGAGTGTATTATCTATTTTCTTATTGACTGTACTTGTTTTATTTATTTATGTATTTCCATTTTTGTTTCTCTTACTTTGAAGGTAATGGAATAAACACCTTCTGCGCTGTTTTTACATCCAGTCCCCGGGAGCATTCACGTTTTGTAAATCTTGTCATCCGTTTCCACCGGCACAGGTGGCTCAATCTTCCGAAAGGCGGAACAGGTTGAATGTGTGTGCAAGATGGTCTGCGTGGGTTTGCACAGGGCACTTCTGGTTAAAGTCTCATCCAAAGGACTTTCGGGGCAGTGGAGTCGGCACTGGAGTGTGTGTGTGTTTTGTCAAATTTATTTTATTTTATTCTTTTATATCGAGGATAATGGAATAATAAAAACGTGTGTGCTTTTTTTTTAACATCCAGTCCCCGTGTGTATGCAGTTTTGTAAATTTTTGTCATCCGTTCCCACCGGCACACAATGGCCTAGGTAAAAAGGAGGTAAAGGAGTCCCATAACCTATAAGGTCGTAGGGGAGCGAGGCGTCAGAGACCTCACTTCTCTAGGGCCAGCATATTGAGGGTGGCGCCCATCTCCTCTCCCTTGCTGCTTTACCTTCCCTGACCCTAAAGAGGGCAGGTACCCATTTACAGCTGGGTGAACTGGGGGAACTGTACTGAACCAAGGCGCGCGAAAACGGTCACCCATTCCAACTGGTAACCACGCTCGACGCTTCTTAACTTTGGCTGGGAAAAGAGTGCTTCCGACCACTGGAGCTATCACCGTCCCACAATGGCCATACACTTCGAAAAAGCGGAACGGGTTTAAACGTGTTCCAAGATGTTGTTTTTGCGTGCGTTCGCACACGGGCCTCGGTTTATAGTCCTCATCCGTGTGTGTGTGCGCGTGCGCGCTGCATGCGTGCGTACTGTGTGCGTGTGTGTGTGTGTGTGGCGTGCGCGCGTGTGTGACGTTGTGCCTCCTGGTGTGCGTGGTTTGGTTGTTGTGTTGGCGTGTGTGTGACGTGTGGTTCCGTCCCCGATGGGTAGATGTGGGGGGAAGCGAGCGGTTAACGTACGCGCATAGTAAGTGAACATTGTCTTTAGCCGGTAATATGGCTGTCTTATACGTCCATAGGTTTTGCCTGCCTAAAATCTGAAAGAGAACTACGAAAGTGATCGTTGTCATGGTTGTGGCTTTGCGTGCTCTTTCTCTCTTGTGCGATATCGTGATCTGTAATGCAATGTTGGCTTTGATTGGGCTGTTGGTAGTTGGCGGTCGCGGTAGACGGCGGTAGATAATGATCTCTCCTCTATCATGGAAGTACGGTGGCTTACTGCTTTAACGTTTCCACGCCTAATCTAAGACCAATCATGTAGGTCCACAGTCTAGGGTCAACTACTGACGAATCTAACCAGCTAACATTGGTGGGTCTATGGCACCTCGAGACGAGGGACGCAACATTAGCTTCGTCAAGAATACCACCGTGTTAAACGAAGCGACGTTAAAGAGGAGAGTGTTGGTGTTGGAGGGGGAGGGGCGGGAATGTAGGGTCGGGCTGAAGGGGGAATGCCGTCTATCCGTGTAAGGGAGTAGGGGGGGTGGGGGGGGGGGGGGGGGGGGGGGGGGGGGGGTAGGGATGAATATTCCTCTTTCCCCTTAATAGCATTCGACACTTCTCCCCGCCCCCCATCCCAACCCTTTTTAAGCATACGCAAGATGCTAGATAAAGGTATGTCACGCAATTTTGTTAATGATAGTATAAGCAGATTCTGTAATGGGGGTGATAATGACGGTTAACTTGGAAAACGGACTTTTCTTATGGGGTGCCTCAGGGCTCTCTGGTATACCGTGCCTTTTAAGATGTTCGTGTCAAAGAAAATTAAAGTGTTGTTCCCTGTATTGTTCCCTGTGTTTTTGTCAGCCATCTTTTTGGTACTCATTTTTGTTTTTGGGAGGGGGGTGGATGGGGGTTGTTTGTTCTATGATTTAGCGATATGTTCACCTTTCTTTTCTAAAATCTAAAAAGGAAAAAATAACAGAGTTTTTCATGGCGTTTGATTTTCGCACTTGGTCCCATTCATTTTAGTTGGCTTTATTCCTTTGCCTGTTTCCTAATAAGCAGTTCTCATCCTCTTCAAGACATTT
Organism: Rapana venosa; assembly: GCA_028751875.1. Classification (NCBI taxonomy): domain Eukaryota; kingdom Metazoa; phylum Mollusca; class Gastropoda; order Neogastropoda; family Muricidae; genus Rapana; species Rapana venosa. Next base: position 44,582,078 of record CM054142.1, read on the forward strand.
TGGTTTAAGTTGAAAAGGTCATGTTTGTGCGCTTCATGGGCTCGAACGCTTTTGTTTATGCTTTTCATTTGTTGCCACGATCCTTTTGAACTTTAAACGCCTAAAAATATGTCATTCTGTTATTCCCCTAAAAGTCCTGAATAATTAGTGTGTAGTCATTTGAGATTATAAAATCGACACAAAATTGTACTCCGCTTTCTAAATCTGTCTAAAATTTAACAAATAGATGTCCGTTTTCAACCAACAAGCTGTATCAATCCTGTTGTGTTTAACATGGTTTTATTTCACCAATCATACCACTGCTCAGAAACGAACAATCTCAACAATTTCCAACATTAACCACTAAAAGATGTGTTTCTGAAGACTTACAGCCGCTGGCTAGTTTGTGGATGTATAGTAAAAAACAAAATAAAACAACAAAAAACTCGAAAAAAACCAAAACGTGACTGCCTTTTGTAAAAACGTAACAAAAACAAACAAACAACAAAAACCATCACAAAACATCCTTACAAGAAAAGTAAGCCCTTGAAAATACTTTGACCTATTTTGACTCATTTTATTGTCGTTTTTGTCGGGTTTTGCAAGGGTTTGATAGAAAAAGACTTGTTTGACTATTGTGGCCCATGGGTGTTAATTAAACATTTTCCTAATCTATGTTTGCACGATGACGATAAGACTATTGTTATCGAAATATTTCAACGTTATATTAATGTATAGACAACTAGTCTTAGCTTGAAACGCAAATAGCCAGTTCTTTATACACCATACAAAAGACGCTGAAAGGGGTTTATAATAATATATAACTATGTTTCTTTTGTTTTATTGACTATTTCTCACCATTGTCCTTCCACACATCGAAAACAAAGCCGTTTGGAGTCTAAACTAGTCTGGAATCAATCTTTAGCTCACGCGGTTTTTGTTTTCAATGGTTTGTTTATGAATGTGTGTCTATTTTGCGACCTCATAAATATTTCCAGAGCCTCTCTCTCTCTCTCTCTCTCTCCCACAAACACACTCACACACACACTCACACAACCACACACACACACACACTCACACCCGCGCGCGCGCGCGACTAGGTAAAGCTTGGAAATGATAAGCAATGCTATAATTCCCTTGCGTACGTCATCAGAATTCAATGCAGACACTCACCGTGAGCCAAATATATCACCTACAAAATATTTAAAGAGCTAATATAAATAGCATCACGACACAAAGACAAACAACAAACACGAAAAACAACTGTAAACAAAGACAACAACAAAAACAACTCAACGAAAACGTGGTCATTAATTTAGGAAAACTACAACAACAAGAAAACCAGGACAAAACGACGTCTGTTCACAGCTTAATTATGGAGGTGTGCACATTAAATATAGATGAAGAAAAACTAAAGCAGATAACAGAAAGCAAACGAAAGAGGAGAATCTAAATAGACAAGAAGATAGTAGCGGAGATGGTGACGACAACAATGATAAACAAGAGAAGAAGAGGAGGAGACGGAGGAGGAGGAAAAGAAGAAGAAGAAGAAGAGGAAGAGGAGGAGGAGGAGGAGGAAGAAGAAGAAGAAGAAGAAGAAGAAGAAAGTCAAGATCAAGAAGAAGAACAACAAAAGCAGCAGCAGCAGCAACACCACCGCCACCACCACCACTACCACCACCACCAACAGCAACAACAACCAGACGTAGAAGAAACGACAAAAATATCACGAAGACACACACCAATCACAAAAATCAAGATACACAAAAACAAACAAACAAATCCAAAAAAACACACACCAACACAACCACAGCACCTCTTACTAACAAAGGAACAAACAATAAACAAAAAACCTACAACAACAGAACACTCACCACCACCACCTCTAACAAACAAACAACACAAAAAACAAAAAAACCCACACAACAACAGAACACCCACCACCAACATCCAACCCACCTTACCACTGAACACACAAAAAAACCCAAACAACATTCCCAAATCTTTCGAGTACGTTACATAACCTTGTTCTGCTCGCGTAACCTGGTCAAGAGGGCTGGTATTTTTTTTGTGGGCTGTCTTTTGAATGCCAGAAACCAAACCAACTTACCTGGAACTTTTCAGTCTCGGGGTCCAGGTCCAGAAGCGAGTAGTCAGCATTACGGTCGCCGTTGGCATCGATGCTGACAGTGCCTGTGATTCCTGAACAAGAGAAGAACAGACAAGATTAGGTTTCCCGTGTGTTCATGCCTGGGGTATTTCTGTTTGGTTATTTTTCTTCTGCGGTTGATGGTGTTTGATGCTGTTGACTCAGTTTGTGTCCGTGTGTGAGTGTCCGTGTGTGTGTGTGTGTGTGTGTGTGTGTGTGTGTGTGCATGTGTGTGCGTGTGTGTGTGTGTTGTGTGTGTGTGTGTACTGGGGAGGGGTGTGTGAGTATGTGAGAGAGCGAGAGAGAGAGAGAGAGTGTGTGTGTGCGTATGTGAGAGAGAGTGTGTGTTATGAAGAGAGAGAGAGAGAGAGAGAGAGAGAGAGAGAGAGAGATAGAGAGAGATTGCGTGTGTGTGTGTGTGCATGTGTGAGAGAGAGAAAGTGTGTGTGTGAAGTGTGTGTGAGTGTGTGTGTGTGAGTTCGTTCTTGTATTTTTTAACTGATGTTAGAATTATTGAATGAATCAGTCAGTCTGTTTGTACGTCTGTCTGTTTGTCTGTTGCCGTTTCACCCCTGATGGTTGGGACTACTGAATCAATCTGTCTGTCTTTCTATGTTCATTCTTGTCATTTCTTTTCTGATGTTGGGATTACTGAATCTGTCTGTCTGTCTGTCTGTTATTCCATCCATCCATCCATCCGTCCGTCTATCCACCCACCCATCATTCATCTCTCTCTCTCTCTCTCTCTCTCCTCTCTCTCATCTCTCTCTCTCTCTCTCTCTCTCTCTCTCTCTCTATCTCTCTCTCTCTCTCTCATCTCACTCTATCTCACTCTATCTCACCCTCTCTATCTATCCTTTATAAATTATGTATGTCTTTCTGTATGCCTGATTATATGTATGTCTCTCTGTGTCTGTGCGTACGTGCGTCCGTGTGTGCGCGCGCGTGCGTGCGTCCGTGTGTGCGTATTTTGATCTGCGTCTTCGTGTGTGCGTGAGTACGTGCTTGCATGAATATGCGCGCGCGAGCGCACATGTGTGTGTGTGGTGTGTGTGTGCCTGTGTGCGTAAATGAGTGAGTGAGTGTATGTGAGTGGGTGAGTGAGTGTAGTACTATGTGGGCGAGTGAGTGTATCGCTGGCGCCAATTTTGTTGTTGTTCTTTTTTAGCGTGGCTTCTGTTCGTCAATGACTGCCACTTTCGCAGACCCATTCCACGCCCACCCCAATTCTATCCTTCCTTCAACTCTTTTGTTCACAGTCTGCTTGTGCATACATGATCCATATTCTTTTTTTGTGTGTGGGTTTTTTTTTCATTCCTCAACTAGAGTTCCAAACTTCACCAATGGTGAGATCTTGCGTGTGCGACCGTTTTTTGCCCACCACCTTTAAGGTAGCAGCATTCCGACTTCAGTGATGATGTCTTAACACGACACCAGTGTGCACAATATGTAATTTTAAGATTTAGTCACCCGTTTGCACCAGCACGCAATGGCCTTCTCTTTCGCAAGATGTTCTGCACACGTTCGCACACGAGACCTCTCTTTGTAGGCTTATTCAGAGGACTTTTTTGGGGGTGTGGAGTCAGTACTGAAGTTAACTCTAAAAAAAAAAGTATGTTCTTTCGAGCCAGAAGGCCCATAGAGCCGGAGCTTATCCCGGTTTCTGTAGCGTTAAGCGAACTGATGGTTTTTCACCACCCCTGTGACAGGACGCTAGTCTGTCGCCAGATACTTCCCCAGCAGAGCTGGTACCCACTTGTACACCTGGGTGGAGTGAGGAAAATAGGAGTAAAGTGTCTTTCCCAAGGACACAACACCGAGCCGAGCGGGGATCGAACCCGCGACCTCTGGATCACGAGTTGACCGCCTAAACCACTCGACCACGGTGCCTCCCTGAAGTTAACTCTAAAGGGGAGAAATCCCCTTGAACGGGCGTCTCAGCGACAGCTCAAACATGTTCCATATATCAGAAAGCCTGCGGATGAAAAAGAAATCAGAAAAATCATTCCTACATGTCGATCCGAAGCCAACAAAAAAAAATCGAGCAGTACACTGTACGGACCGCTGCTCAAAACAAATGACAGGGTTGGGTAGATCAAGGAAACTGTCGATAGTTCTGTTTCGCCTATCATTTACAAAAATACAAAAAAAGTTCCAAACTGTAAGTCAACAAATTAATGTGGTAGAAGCTTCGGAAACCCCATTCCACGCCCTGAAGTCGGATGCGCAGGGCCTGCCTGACTTGTGAGGTGTTTGTTGGCAGCGTAACGCGTTTTCGCTCATATGACAAACAATAATATTTGTTGTCTAAGCGTTTGACGAAGAAGTAGTATAGTAGTAAAAGAAGAGGGAGAGGGAGAAGAAAGAGGAAGAGGAGGATGAGGAGGGTAGGAGAAGAGGGAGGAGGGTAAGAAGAAGAAGAAGAAGGAGGAGGAGGAGGAGACGAAGAAGAAGAAGAAGGAGGAGGAGGAGGAGGAGGAGGAGGAGGAGGAGGAGGAGGAGGAGAGGAGGAGGAGGAGGAGGGAAAGAAGAGAAAGAAGAAGAAGAAGAAGAAGAAGAAGAAGAAGAAGAAGAAGAAGAACAACAACAACAACAACAACAACAAGTAGAAGAACAAGAAGATTAAGAAGGAAGAAGAGGAGAGGAGGAGAGGAGGAGAGAAAGAAGAAGAAGAAGAAGAAGGAGGAGAGAGAGAAGAGGAGGAGGAGACGAAGAAAAAGAAGAAGAAGAAGAAGAAGAAGAAGAAGAAGAACAACAACAACAAAAGTAGAAGAGAACAAGAAGATTAAGAAGGAAGAAGAAGGACGAGGAGGAGGAGGAGGAGAGAAAGAAAAGAAGAAGAAAAGAAAAGAACAAAGAAGAAGAAGAAGAAGAAGAACAAGAAGAAGAACAAGAAGAAGAAGAAAGAGAAAAAGGGGGGTGAGGAGAGGAGGAGGAGACAAGAACAAGAAAAGAAAAAAGAAAAAAAAAAAGAAAAGAAGAAGAAAAGAAGAAGAAGAAAAGAACAAGAAGAAGAAGAAGATAAGAAGAGAGGAGGAGGAGGAGGAGGAGAAGAAGAACAGAAGAAGAACAAGAAGAAGAACAAGAAGAAATAGAAGAACAAGAACGAAAACACGAAGAAGAAGAAAAGAAGAAGAAGAAGAAGAACAAAACACAACAAGTAGAGAACAAGAAGATAAGAAGGAAGAAGAAGACCCAGGAGGAGGAGGAGGAGGAGAGAAGAAAGAAGAAGAAGAAGAGAAGAAGAAGGAAGAGAAGAAGGAAGAAGAAGAAGAAGAAGAAGAAAGGAGGAGGAGAAGAACATGAAGAAGAACAAGAAGAGAACAAGAAGAAATAGAAGAACAAGAACGAAAACACTAAATGAAGAAGAAGAAGAAGGAAGAGGAGGAGAAGAAAAAGAAGAATGAGGAGGAGGAGGAGGATGAGGTGGGGGGGGGTGGGGGGGAAGGAGGAGAACAAGAACAAGAGCAAGAACAAGAGCAAGAAGAAACCCTATTTTTCAAACACTCGCCGTAGTGCTTTTGTCAGAATGCGTGAAACGGCTGAATGGAACCTTTGATGTGTCTGTCCTGATGCGCGTTGAGTGAACTATAGTCCACAAACTCCATTGAAACGTGTGCAAAGTACAGACCCTCTTCTGTAAGACTTGCAATTTGCTTGAACCACAATGGATTTATTTTTTCTAAATTCGAGAAGATTGAATTGGAGCTTCGATTTTTCCCCTCTAAAGCCGTTCTCTTTTTGCATATTATGCAGTATCTTTTGTAGTTTAGCTAGAATGAGAATCTGTATGGGACTGTCTACCTGTGTTTGTGTGTGTGTGTGTGTGTGTGTGTTAGTGTTGTGTGTGTGTGTGTGTGTGTTAGTGTGTGTGTGTTTGGTGTGTGTGTGTGTCTGTCTGTCTGTGTCCCCCCCCCTCTCTCTCTCTCTCTCTCTCTCTCTCTCTCTCTCTCTCTCTCTCTCTCTCTCTCTCTCTCTCTCTCTCTCTCTGTGAAAAGCCTGGTTATTCAAAAAAAGTTTTTGATACTTATTTGTTACTTCTGTGAATATCATCATTGTCATCAGAATCACGTGTGTGTGTGTGTGTGTGCTTGTATTTGTGCGCGTGCCTGTACATAAGTATCCACCTGTCCTTATCTAGTCTCTCTCTCTGTCACTTCTGTTTTGCCTTGGCGATTCTCTCCCTCAAATGAACGAACAACTAGGTAAAGATCTACCTGTTGTTGTTTGTTGCTTTTTTAAAGGTAGTGTTGCTATCATCACACATACAACACATTCATTTCAGTTCTTAAAGATTTCTTTTTTTTAAATGGGGCCTGTTACAGAAAATGTCAAGTGAAACATTCCTTTCATTCATTTCATTTCATTTATACCACTTTAAGTCACGGCAGATTTCTCCGCACGAAATTCGGGCTGCTCTCCCTCCCCGGGGAGAGCGCAACGCCACTAGAGCAGCGCCACCCCATTTTTTTCTTTTTTCCCTCTGCAACTGTATCTGTTTCCTATCACAGTGTCTTTTTTTCTACAGAATTTTGCCAGGGACAACTCTCTTGTTGCAGTGGGTTCTTTTACGTGCACTAAATAATGATGTGTAGCACACGGGACCTCAGTTTATCGTTTCATCCGAAAGACTAGCGCCCAGACCACCACTCATGGTCTAATGGATGGGGGAAAAGTTTCGGGTCCAAACGGAACTAGATATATGTAAAAAGTAAACTGCTATTTTATAAATAAATCTTTACAAGGATTGACTTCATTAACTTTTCCAGACTTAAGCATTAACAATGTTGTGGAATATGAAATGCCATTAATTTTGGCTCCCGTTCTTTCAAGAACATCGGTCAAAACTTGTGTTATTAATTGTTGTGTTGTTTTTGTTTCAAATGAAATAAGATAAAAATCGAGATGTACGTATGGCTTTTAATGTCAACTAAAGAGTGAATAACCTTTTAATCTCGTAAATATTTGATAATTTGTTTAGAATGCGAATACTTTTTTGTAGTTTAAGTGTAAATGATAAAGCCTGCCCTACCCAACCCCCTCCTCCGCACACACACACACACACACACACACACACACACACACACACACACACACACACACACACACACACATATATATATATATATATATATAATATATATATATATATATATATATATATATATATAATATATATATATATATATATATATATATATATATATATGTGTGTGTGTGTGTGTGTGTGTATGTGTGTGTACGTATCGGAAGGTACTTGTGTGTTTTGTGTTGTGTGTGTGTGTGTGTGCGTGCGTGTGTGGGGCCTGCGTCCGTGTGTGTATGTGTCGGTACATATATGCATGCATGCCAGCACATGACTGCGTCCATGTGTGCGTCTGTAATGTACATGTATGTATGTGTGTCTGCATACACACGCGCGCACACGAGCCCCCTCCCCATTTTACCCATTCACAAACAAACTCCCAACCCCGAACCAAAGCGGCAGAGCTGAAAAACTCAAAATGCTTTACTGTCAGCGTAAAGCAAAACACAAAAATCAAGCAACCGATCTACAACTTTACCGCGAACTAGCACGGCAGTAAATCAAAGAGGACGTCAAGCTGAATGTCAAACTTCTGCCCTCATACCTCTCCAAATAGCTTTCAACTCACAGAGAGAAAATAATTGCTTGCCCAAAAGAAAATGTTATAAAAAGAAAATCAGGTTACAACTCCAATTTATAGTCACACTCGCAAGCAGAGACGGACGGACGGACGGGTGCATGCACGCACGTACCCACGCACGCGAGCGCGAGCACACGTACACACACCACACATTTCAATCCAGTGTGTGTGTGCTTACAGTCTTAACAGTGATTTTCAGGCATGACAGTGAGTGCATATTCTGGGTACCACAACCTCCCCCCCCCCCCCCCACGATACACACACACCAAGGTTTCAAGATAGGAACACTCAACAACAACAAATCGAATCTGTGCCGTAGTGATTAATTTTGTCTAACTTTTCTGCTCGGATCGCTTCAAATCGGTGTACATTCTTTTTAAAGTGACATGTGTTTATTTTGTTTGTTTGCGTTCCTGGGCTAAAGCTCCGAGATCCAAACAATGGATGGAAGTTTTGCGTACGCGATCGTTTTTGTTCACAACTTTGACAGCCGCATCTATCTATCCCTCTATCTCTCTCTTTCTCTCACTCACTCACTCACTGTGTGTGTGTGTGTGTGTGTGTGTGTGTGTCTGTGTCGGGTTTCTACGCAAGCGTAATGCCCCTTTATTGCTTCCTCCTTTCTCTCTCTCTCTCTCTCTCTCTGTCTCCCCTCTCGTCACTCTCTATCTGTCCTGTCTCTCTCAGCCTCTCTTTTCTCTCTCTCTTTTCTCTCTCCTGCTTCTTCTCTCTCTCTCTATCCCTTTTTCCCTCTCTCTCTCTTCTCTGTCTGTTTGTCTGCACCCCCCCCCCCCTCTCACAACCCCCCCCTCTGTTGCTCCCCCCTCCTCTCTCTCCTCTCTCCTCTCTCTCTCTCTTCCTTTCTCTTCCTCCTCTCCCCATCCACTCCTCTCTTACCTCTCCCCTGCTTTCTCTTTCTCCTCCACCCTCTCTCTCCCTTTTCCCCCCCTCTCTCCCCACCCCCTCCCCCCTTCTCCATCCCCCCTACCCCTCCTCTCTCTCTCCATCCCCCCACCCTCTCTCTCTCTCTCTCCCTTCCCCCTCCCTCTCACACCTCCTCCATACCTCCCCTCCCCTTCCCCACCCCCTCTCTCTCCCTCCTTCCCTCCCCCTCCCACCCTCTCTCTCTCCCCAACATCTTTCTCTCAGCGTGCCTCACCTTCAAAAGTTCTGTTCCACATTCTGCGGGTGATCTCAGAGCCGTTGCTGACGGGCACCCCGGCCTCCAGACTCTCGTTCAGCGCCAAGGCGTACAGGATCACGGCATCGTGGAAGGCGCCCACAAAGCTGTTCACCTGCACGCAGTACAGGACAGGGCAGACAAGGCGTTACGTATGTGTATACACACACATGGGGAGTAGTAGAAACGGTAAGTACTGAAGCCAAGGCGCGCAAACGGTCACCCATCCAAGTGGTAACCACGGTCGATGCTGCTTAACTTGGCTGGGGGGAAAGCGAGTGCTCTGACCACTGAGCTATCCCGTCACCATGTGTTGTTGTTGTTGTCTTCGATTTTACGTCTGTTCACTCTTAGTCATATCAGACGAGAGAAAAAATATATCAAGGGGTGTGTGAGAATTGAGGTGGTGGTGGAGGCCCTACTGAAAAATACGCGGGAGAAAAGAAGTCTTAATTATGAAAAGAAACTGTGCAAACAAAATGTACAATAAAAAACCCACCTACAAAACAAAAGACATTAACGTTAATGAAACTTTAATAAATGTCCTATAGGACTATGCCAGAGACCTTTTGCAATATCAAGTGCCAAATTCAAATTATTGAACATGCTTCTAAGGGAGTTTACAGAAAATAGGGGTAAAAGAGCTTTTGTAACCTTACATTCAAATGTTACACGCCATGCCCCCCGGCTTTAAATGGGTACCTGCCCTCTTTAGGGTCAGGGGAAAGTAAAGCAGCGAGGGAGAGGAGATGGGCGCCGCCCTCAAAATGCTGGCCCCTGGAGAAAGTGAGGTCTCTGACGCCTCGCTCCCCTACGACGACATGGCCCGGGGACACCTTTACCTTTTTTATGTATATACACACATGTGCTTGTAAGGATCTTTTTCCCTAAAGTTAACATCAGTACCGACTCCAGCCCCTCCCCTACACCTAAAAAAGTCCTTCGGATGAGACTGTAAATCGAGGTCCCGTGTGGCGAACACACGCAGAACATCTGGCGCACGCATTAAAACCTGTTCCGCTTTTTCGGAAGAGTAGGACTTTCCGTGCCGGTGGAAACGTATGACAACATTTTACAAAAATGCATACAAAACGGAGACGGATTGTAACAGAAGCACACGAGTATTTCTTCCATTTCCAAAGAAACATTAAATAAATAAATAAATAAGTGATGCATGTAAGGTTGTAGGTGGTAGATTGGTAGGTAGGTAGGTAGGTAATTGTAGGTAGGTAGGTAGTTTGGTGGGCCCAGGCTGTGTGCATGTCGAAGTCAATCATCGGGTACATAAAAGTCATCTTGCACACACACACACCCCAACACCCCACACACACACACACACACACACACACCCCACCACACACCCACAACCCCACACCACACACACACAACCCACCCACCACCCCACACACACACACACGCAAACATGGAATTAGAGCAAACAGAAATGGTTATGTCTTGTAAACCCCAACCCCCTCCCCCCCCCCCCCCCTCCCCCCCCCCCCCCCCCCCACACACACACATCCACAACCTACCCAAAACGCCACCAAAACCAAACACAACACACACCCCACCCCCACCACCACCACCACCACTCCCCCTCCACACACACCACATACACCCCACACACCCCCACCACCACCAACCCAAAACCACCACCACCCGCCACCACCACCAACACAATCCCCCCACCCACATAATATTCACCACTACCCCCACCCACCCCCCCACACACACACCACCACCACCACCAACCAACACACACACACCACCACCCACCCCACCCCACCCATTTCATTTATTTCATTTATACCACTTAAGTCATGAGATTTCTCTGCGTGAAATTCGGGCTGCTCTCCCCGGGAGAGCGCGTCGCCACAAGAGCAGCGCCACCCTTTCTTTTTTTTTTCTTCTTCTGTAACTGTATTTGTTTCCCTATCAAATTGGCTTTTTTTTTCGAAGAATTTTCCCCGGGACAACTCTCTTGTTGCCGTGGGTTCTTTTACGTGTGGTTTATCGTCTCATCCAAAAGACTAGCGCCCAGACTACCACTCATGGTCTAATGGATGGGGGGAAAGTTTCGGGCCCAAACGGGATTCGAACCACCGCACACTTCCGACCCGGACTTCTAGACAGCATTCTAGACAGGCGCGTTACCTCTAGACCGCCGATCCATACACATACCCACCCCAACCCCCCAAACCCCCCCCCCCCATCCACAATACCCCCCCCCCATCACCCCCATCCACCCACCCCCTCGACCCTCCCTCTTCAAAAAAAAAACAACCAAACCCAACCCAACGCACCTCTTCCTCCCCGTAGGTGAAGTTTTCGTTGCGGTACATCTGCTCGGCCTTCTCCTTCACGGTCTTGGAGAAGCGCTGATACTCGGGCGAGGTGGGCTTGCGCAGGGTCACCGTCATCAGGGCCTCGTACGCCTTCCGCGCCTTCTCGTTCCGCTCGTCCGTGTCCTCCTTTCGGTACCACGGCCTCTCGCTCTTGCTGTGGAGAGAAAGACAGGAGGGGGAGGAATAATAGAGAGAGAGATCAATAATGATGAAGAGGAAAGGAGAGGAGAGGAAAGGAAAGAAGTTGAAGTTGCTTAAGGTTTAAGGTGATTGAGGAAGGGACGGTTGGTTGGGGTTTGTGTTGTTTGTGTTGTTTTGTTTTGTGTTTGGGTTTTTTTTCCTAAGGGGGTTGGTGGTTTTTGAAGTTGTGGATGGTAAGGGAGAGGGGGAGGGAGGAGGGAGAGAGGGAGGGAGGGAAGGAGGGGGAAGAGAGGGAGGGGTTAGGGGAAGACAGAGATTCTTTTTTGTTTTGACAACTTCTTTTATTTCGAGGATAATGAACAAGCACCCGTGTACCTTTTTTACATCCAGACTGGATGAAGAGAGAGAGAGAGAGAGAGAGAGAGAGAGAGAGAGAGAGAGAGAGAGAGAGAGAGAGAGAGAGAGAGGGATACAGAGACAGAGGCAGACAGACACACAGAGAGATGGACGAGCAGAAGCATATTAATATGATCGATCAACACGTTAGCTGCCATATCTTTTCTTTTTATCGTTCCACGTGTTCACATGTGGCGCTGATTTGCTTCAAATACTGAAGGATGCTGGCTTCGTTTAAATCCCATCCACTTTCTCAAAGTAGCCAAGACCAGCATAGACCATAGGGGAAAATGACAAACATGCTAAGTAAGCATCCTCTATCAGTAGAATATGAACTCGGGCAGGTTCATCTTGCCCCAAACAAAATGCTTGCAAAAAAAAAATCTCAATACAGTAACACCTCCCCCCCCCCCTCCACCCAACAATCTCCCTTAGAAATGTAAAAGGAGAAATCAAATCGAAGACTATAAGGGAAGAGATCTATCTATCTATCTATCTATCTATCTATCTATCTATCTATCTATCTATCTATCTATCTATCTATCTATCTATCTATCTATCTATCTGTCTGTCTGTCTGTCTGTCTGTCTGTCTGTCTTTTTCTCTATCTCTATCTATCTATCTATCTATCTCTCTCTGTCTATCTATCTGTCTGTCTGTCTATCTGTCTCTCTGATCTATCTTCTATCTATCTATCTATCTCATCTATCTATCTATCTATCTATCTATATCTATCTATCTATCTATTATCTATGTATATTATCTATCTATCTATATATATATATATATATATATATATATATATATATATATATATATATATATATTATATATATATATATATATATATATAACCCATCAACCTACTCCCCTTCCCACTTATTCTGCGAGTCTGACTCTCCGTCAAGTAGTTACTGTGTTTCATTTCTATCTCTTCATCTCTTCAAATTTCACGGGGGCTGGGTTTCTTGCTAGCCGTCGACAGAGAGGAATGAAGGGGTGAAGAAAGAGGTCCTGCGGGCAATGGATCAAGCGAGTCTGGGGAGATGCTATGATTCTGTCGTTGCTTCCAGCACATTCATTTTCTCCTGCGCTACTTGTTGGATAGACGTCCGTCAAGCCTCGTCCATCGCAGGACTGTGCGGTGTTTTTGTGGTCAAGAATGACCCGAGGTTTGTCGTGGTTTAAAAAAAAAAAGTTTTCGCCGATATTTTTTTTAGAGAGATATCGTGTCTTTTATTATTGATTATTATGACTGTTGTTATTATTATTATTATTGTTATTATTATTATTATTATTATTATTATTATTATTATTATTATTATTATAATATTGTTATTATCATCATCATCATCATCATCATCATCATCATTATTATTATCATTATTATTTGTACTACTACTACTACTACTACTACTAACTACTACTACTACTACTACTACTATTATTAGTAGTAGTATTATCAGTATTATTATTTTTAACAAGTCTTCTTCTTCTTCTCCTTTTTCTTCTTTTCTTCTCTTAGTATTCCAATGTTTTTCAAAATGTGTTGCCAAAGTCTATCCAAAAATAGAATGATTTTAATTTGTTGAAACTGTTTCTGGTTTGCATACCGATACTTTTTAGTGCTCTCTCTCTCTCTCTCTCTCTCTCCTCTCTCTCTCTCCTCTCTCTCTCTCTCTCCTCCCCTCTCTCTCTCTCTCTCTCTCTCTCTCTTCATATATATATATATATATATATATATATATATATATATATATATATATATATATATATATATATATGTTGTGTGTGTGTGTGTGTGTGTGTGTGTGTGTGGTGTGGTGTGGTGTAGTGTGGTGTGGTGTGGTATGGTTTGAGAGTGTGTGTATTGGGGGTGGGGGGAGGGGGCTGTCATGTTCCTCAACTACTTGAGGAAGGTTTAACTTTTTTCTCTTTAGCCCTGGGCATCAGATAAACGTCACCCTTCTTTTCACATCTACACACTTTCAAATTCCACACGCGTTCTTTTCAACTCTACCTGCCTACCTACAAATTTCACCTTTCATCTTCCATCTCCCCAACATCTTCACATTTCCCTTTAGCTGTCCTCACCTTCAAATTTCACGCTGTTTTCCTTACTTGTCCTTTGCCGGTTGTCAAGACAAAAATAATGGACCCGGACCCAACACAGTCTGGATATCTTAACAGCTGGGCAGACGATCAATCAAGGAGGGGTCTAAGGAATTGGAAGGAGCCGGATGAGCTAGTCTCTCACTGAGCGGCCAGCTGCTGTACTTATTGGCCAGGAGCCTAAGCATTGTCCGCAGTGAGATAGTGTGGGCCATGAGCCACCAAGGAACTAGCCAAATGTTTTCTTAGCATTTTCGATCACCCTCTCCAAGGTCAGTGTCACCGTGGGTTCTTGGTAGTTCTAGGTACCATCAGGAAGTAGACTATACTACAGTTTGGGTGAGTTTTTTAAAGGGTGGCACTAGTCTTGTGGCGACACATCACTCTCCCGATCCCTTGAAGAGCAGTTTATATTTCATGCGGAGAAATCTGTCAGTTTTTTTTCTACATATTTTTACCAAGGACCACTCTCAGATTGCGGTGGGTTCCTTTTACGTGCGTTGAATGCGTGTTGCTAAACGGACCTAGTTTATCGCCTTATCTAAAGGACTAGTATACAGACCACCACTCATGCCAGACTTCTCGCTCTCTAGGCAGGTGCGTTACCTGTAAACCACCAAAGTCTTTTTTACTCTAGTATTTTTTTCGAACAGAGATCTCAACCTTGAGACCGAGATTAAAAGTACAAGATATGTATAAACTGACGACCCTCGGTTCATAAAGATGTAGACGACAAAGCAAAGACCAGAACAAAGTGTACAAGATGGCAGAGATATGCAGGAGGTTAAGATAAGGAAGAGATTAAGATTCGAGCGGCGGTGAATGTTAGGAGATAAGATGTAGGAGATGTGGGCATGAGCATAAGGAAAGCCAATTTTATTAGCATTTCGTCTCCTCTCAGTCTCACGTTCTTGTGTTCTAGACCCGGATGCTTCTACTTTGTATTTAAGGGCGCCTAGTCTTGTGCCTCCTTCGGAACAAGAGATGGTTGATAAGCAGAAGTACGTTAAGTATTCAGAGCAGCTCAGTTCGAGAGAGAGAGTGAAGAGAGAGAGACAGTAGAGAGAGAAAGAGAGACAGAGGACAGAATGAGAGGAGAGGGACACAGATGAGAAGAGAGAAGAGAGGAGAAGGAGATGAGAGAGAAAGAGGTTAGAGAGGAGATTGAGAAGAAGAGAGAGAGAGAGAGAGAAGAGAGAAAAATCTGCTGGTTGCCAAACTCGCACATGACCAGAAATGCCAGTCTCACTAGATTTCTTCTCTCTCTGCCATCTTTTCGAACCCCCCCCCCCCTCTCTCTCTCTCTCTGTTGTTTTTTTCATCACATAATCTGATAACAGAAAACTTGTCTCATAATATCTAAGGTAAATAGAGCCAAAACCTGAGATTAATCTTTTAAAAGCAACCCCCCTCCCCGTCCTACCCTCGCCAAACCCCCCCCCCACCAAAAAAAAACAAAAAACAACAACTGAACATTATTAAAGTTTCAAACTCCTCTGATGAAACAAAAAACCAAAAACAAAACAAACAAAATAAACGCCTCTAGTGCTTGCTTTCTGATTAGCTGTTGAGGACATCCGATGCCACTCGCATCCATTTCCAAGCGTGCCCCCTTCAGCGATAGGAACACTGCCAGGAACAAGGGGAACAACTCTGGCCTGTTTTATTTGCTAATAAACAGCCCCTCTCCCGTCTCCTCTACGCTTCTTTGATGGCTTGTACCCCCCTCCCCCCTCACTCCACCCCCACCCACCCTCTCTCTGTTATCCTGTGGCATCTTGGGTAGGGGGGGGGTTGGGGGGGGGGGGGGGGGGGGGCAACATTCCTCACCCGGTGTTTGCTTTCTCATCCCGGAGGGAATTATCGCGGCTTCCAAGCGATGTGATCACTTCTTATGCTGATTTGCATGCTAATGGGCTTGATGTCTCGGGGCAGATGATGAACTAAAAAAATAAAATAAATAAAAGTGTTCAGGAAACGGGAGAGAAAATAATGATATAGAGGAACAACCGAAGAGGGGGGTGAGGTAGGCGGATGAGGGAGGCACAGAGGGGAAAAGATGGAGTAGTTAGAGAGTGAAAGAGAGAAAGAGGGAGAAAGAGAGAGAGAGGAGAAGAGAGAGAGAGAGAGAGAGAGAGAGAGAGAAAGAGAGAGAGAGACAGAGAAGAAAGAGATAGACAGAGAAATAGTAAGACATAGAGAGAGAGGCGGAGGACAGAGATAGAGAGAGAAGGGGGGAGGGAGAGAGAGACAGAGAAAGACAGAGACAGAGAAGGATGAGGAAAGAGAGACAGAAAAAATAGAAAAAATATGAAAGAGAGAAAAAGAAAGAGAGACATATAATGGAGAAAGAGAGAGAGACAGAGACAGAGAGAGACAGAGATAGATAAAGTGAAAAGAAAGAAAGAAGAGAAGAAAGAGACAGAGAAAGAGAGAGAGAGAGGAGAGAGAGAGAGAGACAGAGACAGACAGAGACAGAGAGACAGAGAGAGAGAGAGAAACGGAGACAGGGACAAACAGAGGAGTTTAATTTCAACTGTATTTTAAGTACTTTCTCAACTGCAATAATCATCCCTATCAGTTTAGAAAGGGAACACCAGCAGCTGCATCTCTCCTGGACTGTAATATCACGTTCCCAAAGCAATCCTCCGAAGTCAGACTGTGGCTGCCTGTATCATGGTGACATTCTTTTTTTTGGCCTGTTCCTCGGCTAGAGCTCCTAGGTTCACCAATGGTAAGATTTTTTGCGTATGCTACTGCCCTACCCCCCCCCCCCCCCCCCACACACACACACACACAGAGCATTAAGATGGCTGCTAGTTAGCTATTTGACAGCAGACACATCTGCATACATTTTATTCATTGTGTGCTTCGGATGAGACTATAAACCGAGGTCCCGTGTTCGAACGCATGCAGAACATCTTGCGCACACGTTAAATCCTGTTCCGCTTTTCGGAAGAGTAGGCCATTGTGTGCCGGTGGAAACAGATGACAAAATTTACAAAAACGCATACACACGGGGACTGGATGTAAAAAAAACACATGAGTGCTTATTCCATTATCCTCGATATAAAAGAATAAATAAAAAGAATTAAAAAAAATAAACAAACAGTGATTCATAGGTGTGGTGAGTGCATATTCTTGATCATCCTTCGAGTTTTAAGTTGTGGATTACCCGCCGTCCCCTCCCCCACCCCTTCTCCAACACCCAACTCCCTAAAAAAACCCCAAACAAACAAAAAACCCACAAAAAATATCCAACACTCACTAACTTTTTTCTTTGTATTCCACATCTGGGGGCTTTTTTTGGCAAGAAGAAAAGTCGGAACACTGTCTCTTGCTTGTCATTCTTTTTCTGGCTTCCTTCTTCTCAAAACTTAAGTGCAAGATCAGTATTCTTCATTATAAATGCATTTACGTAATTACTCTTTCATATATTATATCTCTCTCCAAAAACCTCGAGTGCAATATCAACATCACTTGTCCATTTAAGGCACTCATCTAATTGCTCGTTTCTGTGCCTGAAGATGAGGCACCGTGAGAGGCAGAAGAAGAAGAAGATGATGATGATGATGATGATGATAGTAAATAATAATAATAATAATAATAACAATAATAATAATCATAGTAAATGGAATTTACATAGCGCTATATCTTGCAAAGACAAATCAAAGCACTTGCACTTAACTCATTATTACACAGTGATGCAACCAATAACAACAGTTCTAACCAGTCCAAATGTGTGTGCGTGCGTGCGCGCGCGCGCCGCGCGCGCGCGCGCGCACGCACGCACGCACGCACACACACACACACACACACACACACACACACACACACACACACACAAGACACACACACATAAAGGTTATATGCTTTAGACGTAGAAGGATGAAGAGGGCTTGTTAGCAAGCCATCCATGGTGCCCCTACTGCTGACGTCATGTAATGTAATGTATTGTAATGTAATGTAATATAATGTAATGTCTCACGAAAACGTATAAGGCCACCATCGTCTGTTAGACTTTTTTGTGGGGCGTTTGTCAAGACTGTCTGATACAAATACTTTCACAAAATTGCTCGTTGCTATCGCTGCGACTGTCTTGGCCTCTCTCTCCCACCTCAATCTCCCTCATCAGCCCTTCTTCCTTCAGCCAACATGTCTGAGAGGGAGGGCCCAGCTTCAGTCTGCTGTCCACGGTCAGGAATGCTTCTGTGAACCATCCGTTTTCTGTACTTGCTCCATCTGTTTGGATCACCTTCCTCTGCATTCATCATCATTAACCATTACACCCAGTGGTGTGTAGGGCAGCAACAAAGCGCTTCCACTCCTGTCTATATCCTGGGCCAACCTAGTCACTGATCCCCAATAGTGCTGCATGGCCTTCATCTCACTTTCTAAAGTCCTCCTCCACGTTGCTTTTGGTCTTCCTTTCTTTCTCCTTCCTTCTGGGGTCCAGTGCAATGCTGTTCTTGTGATTGACTGTGGGTCTCTTCGGAGGATGTGCCCAATCCACTTCCACCGTCGTCAGGTGATGATGGTTCCCGTGTCTTCCTGCCTCTACATTAACATAAGCTTACGGGAGGGGGGGGGGGGGGGGGGGGGGCAAGACTCGATGTTTTCTGGCAATACTGTTTGTCTTCTCTTTATCTCTTTCAAAATATGTCATGTCAGGAATGTTGTCAATGAACGATAATGATGCAGTCATCAGTTCTTTGATTGAATGAATGTTGGCGGTTATCCTTGGTGTCCGAGGAAGGCCTTGTATCCAAAATTTCCCGAGCACTTGGAGGTGGCTCTGCTCCATCTGTTTAGGTAATCTTATTCTCTCTCTCTCTCTCTCTCTCTCTCTCTCTCTCTCTCTCTCTCTCTCTCTCTCTCTCTCTCTCTCTCTCTCTCTCTCTCTTTAGCGCAAGCTTAAAGACAGCCTTTCTCTTCAAAGTAGGGCTCAAGCCTCGCTAT
This sequence comes from Rapana venosa, assembly GCA_028751875.1. Taxonomy (NCBI): domain Eukaryota; kingdom Metazoa; phylum Mollusca; class Gastropoda; order Neogastropoda; family Muricidae; genus Rapana; species Rapana venosa. The sequence continues at coordinate 44,601,005 of CM054142.1, forward strand.
TCTCTGATCTTAAATCTATCCATTCTTTTGTCTGATATCTATCCGTTTCACATTTCCCGACTTTCCTACTGAACGTTTTTGTCTGCTTTTTTTTTTAAACCTTCTACTCCTAACCAAAGACTCCACAGGCTATTAAAAAGGGAATACATGCAATGGTTAGTATATAAAATATATATGGATTAATCCCGATCCATAATTAATCTAATTCAATATAAACCATTGTATATCACCATCACTACAGTCATTATTGAAGAACAAAAATCAACAGGCACCACAAAGGCGACTAAACTTGGATCCTCATTTATGCTGACATTGACGCCCCCCCCTCCCCACCCCCAACCTCCCCCCCAAAAAAAACCAACACAACAAACACAACAAACCAACAACAACAACAACAACAACAACAACAGCAACAACAACAACAACCAAACAAAAACGAAACACGCTATCCTCCATCCTACTTTGAATACTTTGTGGGGTTTTCCCCCATCAGATTCTATCAACCTAGGCGCGTGAACCACTGAGACAAAAAGATACCGTACATAAAATATAGTGTTTGTATCTCATATAAAAAAGTTGTGTTCTGCAATATGAAGCTTACCTCCGAAAAGTTCCAACCAACGCAACAATATATTCAGAGAGCGAACGAATATTGGAATCGAGTCTGGTTATCAGTTGGTACGGTATCAGAGCATCATCCCTTCGCGGCTCATCTCATGGTGCTATGTATGGCTAGGCGCGATAAGGACAGTGCATGATGGCTGTCATTTCTTATTTGCACAGTGCGATCTGTGTCACACATCTATCCTCCATTCCCACACGTTTCCCTTTACACTTTATCAAGAGAGAGGGAGAGGGATGGGGGGAGAGAGAGAGAGAATGAGGGAGAATGAGAGAGAGAGGGATGGAGGGAGGGAGAGAGAAAGAGAGAGCAACTTGTTTAAAGAAAAAGGACTAAAATAAACCACAAATAAGAAGCTCCATCGCTTATATATTGGTGGAGGAGGAGGAGGAGATGATGATGATGATGATGATGATGATGAGGAGGAGGAGGAGAGGAGGAGGAGGAGAAGAAGAAGATGATGATGATGAGGAGGAGGAGGAGGAGGATCATTGTGATGATGATAAAAGAAAAGAAGCAGGAGGAAGAAAGACATGAAGAAGAAGAAGAAGAAGAAGAAGAAGAAGAAGAAGAAAGAAGAAGAAGAAGAAGAAGAAGAAGAAGAAGAAGAAGAAGAAGAAGAAGAAGAAAGAAAAGAAAGAGACAACAAGGAGAAGAAAAAGAGAGGAGGAGGAGGAGGAGGAAAAGTAGGAGAAGGGGGAGGAGAAGGAGCAGGAACAGGAGGAGCAGGAGGAAAAGAAAGAAGCTAACAATCAGCCTATTAAAGCAAAACTCGATAAACAAACCTTTGGGAAGGCAAGTTTCCAAACAAGTAGACCTACCCCTGTTTTACGTTGCAAGCTCAAGAACCCGAAAGCAAAATCAACACACAAAGCAAAAATTAAACAAAAACGGCCTTGTACGCGTTGCCTGCAAACTAATTTTAAAATGCTTCATATTACACCGTACATAAGCTGAAGACAGATAACACGAAACAATAGCAAAGGAGAAAAAAAAAGACTCACACATCCGTAAAGGGGAGACGGGGAGATAGAGAACGAATAATTCAACCACGGTCCCTATTTCCTTGGAGCTCTTATTAGTTTACAACCAATTTAAGCGTGTTTACCACCCAAGAAATTTGGCGGGACGTGTGTGTGGAGTGTTCACAGTGTTTTGTTGAATCCTCAAACACAGTTCCCCCCCCCCCCCCCAACCTTTCCCCCAGCCCACTCTCCAGAACACTGCCGACTCCAATCCACCCCACAAAAAGCAACAAACTGGTCCAGGACTTCCCATCTACATACCCGACAGCTGAGCAATAATCGATGGCTTCGTGTGTCCAGGGATTTGTTAGACCAATATTTGCCTGAAGAGAGGACAGTCCCGATTATCCGAGGATCCTCAGACGTTGTTGATTGGTTGATAGGAGGAGCGTGTGCAGTTAGGATAGAGACTGGCCAGCATCTTGTTTGGTGTGAATGGGTCATCATCTTTCTTAGCTAGATAGGCGTCCACGATAGAATTATCCTATTCGGTTTCAATGGTTCGTCTTTCGTGGCAACTTAACTGTATAGTTTTTTTTTTATTAACAGGTTTGAGTTGTTATACACACATACACACACATACACACACACACACACACACACACACACACGCACACACAAACACACGCGCGTGCGCGAACATAGAGAGAGAGAGAGAGAGAGAGAGAGAGAGAGAGAGAGAGAGAGAGAGAGAGAGAGAGACAGACAGACAGACAGACAGAGACAGACAGACAGACAGACAGACAGACAAAATCTGTATGAAGACAAAAGACTTCCAAAAAATGTAGACTACGAAAAAAGGAAAACGATGTTCTACCAGCAGTTTATGTCACCAGGCAACAGGGGAAAAGATTCTGGATTCCTAGAAGAAAAATGAACTTGCCAAACAGGTCAGGAAAGAAAAATCGGTTTTTATTCCTCTAGTGCACACAGAGAGTGGTGGGAAGACAAAATCAGACAGGAGACTAGACTCGAGTGGAACGACTTGCTACAGAAAGAGAAAATTGGCAAGGAGTGGAGGAAGCTGGTCGCAAAATCTTCAATGGCGTCTCAATGGTCTACTGTAGTACGGGATAGGTGATGGTGAAGTGCACACTACTTAATTTTAACCGACTGCTTCATGTCACACCGAGAACAAGCAAACCACAAGGAAAAAACAGACACGCAAGAAGAGAAACGACAAGAAAAGTGGACAGTACCGCCCACCCTGTTTCCAGCAGTCTATAGAAGCTGACAAACCCATGGACGTGTCTGCAACCCAAGACCTGACTGGACACAGGGTGGGACCGTTGGTAATTCTGTTTGGCTAGCGCAGTTCTCCACTCTCCACGTCAGCTTAACTTGACAACTCCCAGACCTCCTTGAGGAGTTGTGGGGTCGCTGCTCTGAATGTACAAACTGCGCATTGTGGGCGGCAAGTTGAGCTTGGCGAAGACCGCCCCTCTCCTAGTCACTCTAAAGTGATGTGAGCTCCTCTCTGCTCTGTAAGTTGTCTTCGATTTTTGTGGGCTCCCTTTCTGAGGACTCGCGGCGACCTTAGTGTTGGTTTCTTCTACACCTCCCTGTCTATGATCAATACAAGTCAACACTGTCAGGGTTCTGAGATTCAGGAGAGAAGGACGTTGGAAGAAAGAATGTTGCGGTTGTTGCAATTCTGTAAAAAAAAAAAATCTCGCTCTCTCTGCCTCTATGACAAAGTAAACAATTGTTTGGAATAGGGATGTTACTAGGTGTTGCCTTGTATATATTGACTAAGTAAAGGAATGTGCGGAATTTGATTCAATTCAATGACTTTATCATCTCACAAACAGAGAAGTGCATGTGGGTTACAAGCCGTACGTAAAAAAGTGAATAGGAAAAACATTCACCACAGAAGAATAACACTGCACAGTATATGGTCATCACCTTGCACACATTACAAGATAATACCTATTCCGACACCGATACCAGCTGCTGTGCTACAGAACAAAACTGAATTGACCTGGAAGTAATGCAGGGTACTTCTAGTCTAGTTCTTGGCTCCACGACAGCCTAACAATGACAACCTCCTTTGAACTACTGATGCCTCTGATGGTACAGCATGACCATCCTTGGTACGGCTGGCTGTGATGGTGGAATAGAGATGGATGGCATTGCAGTAACGCAACTGGTAGGACAAAGCAGAAAAGGAATAAATAAAGCAAAACACATTAAAATGTTTATGCATATTCCCCTCAATCTAATTCGAACAGTGTAAACCTACAACACAAACAGAAAAAAGGACTGTTAGTAAAATGTTTTGCAGGCTGAAATGTAAAACAAGAACAAGACTACACACACTCCCAGCAGATAAATCCATTTCTCAAAGTCTACGCCAATGTTCATCAGTCTGATCTTGTCAAGGGTCCGGGAGTGTGGCGCACTGTGTGTGAAGTGTTCACGGTTTGTGTTTGGTTGACAAACACAGTCCCCGTCCTTCCGCAGGACCCCGAGTTCAACATCAATCCTGCAGAAACACAGGGCTGGTCGGGAACTACCCTTTGGATGTCTGACAGTCGAACAGTAATCGATCCCGTTTGTCTAGGAAGTGACGAGTCCATTACTTGTCTGAATGGAAGTGTGGCCTGCTTATTGGATCAGCTTCAAACGCCATCCACTGGGTGACAGACAATGCCGTGTGCAAGGGAAGAGACACGATAGATTCTTTTCATGTGTTGCTTTGTTTGGGGTGGGAGTGGGGAGGAGAATTAGTGTGTCTGCTATTAGAAGCTGCTTTCTTAACTCTATCATTTTGAGTGGTTTGAGGTAAACGCATTTTGTTGTCAGTGAATATCTTTTTCTTACTTTTTGATACTTCAAAACTTTGGGTTGATGATGAACTACTCCTCTATCAGAGAGAGGAGGTATAAGATGAGGCAGAGAAAGAAATGGATCGGGACCATTATTGAATAGACACCCCCCCCCCCCCCCCACACACACAACAACCTGTTCCTTTTCTGGTAAGGAGAGAGTGAAGACTAATTAGATGAGACTGAATGATGAATCATCTTCCAGCGAGATAATAGACAACTGTAAAATGTTATTCCGTTTTGTTGCTTCTGGAGCGATGTCTGGTGAATAACAGGAGAACTCTCAAATGCCATCCATCACTGTTCCACTTTGAATGGATGTCTGCCGGTTGATTAAAAAACTTCTCCACTTGTGTGTATGAATGCTACTTTATACTGTTCAATCCAATCCAATCCTTTTGTCAATAGCCCTGCCAACCACAAACGTTATACTGTTTAGTAGTTTAGATGAAAACTATAAATTCTACTCCTAAATGTTAATAAAATCTTATTTATAACTGCTGCTCTTTGAATAGCTCTCAAGTGAGTTTAACAGAATAACTTCGTGTTTGAGTTTGAAGTGTGCTTTCAGTTGTTTAGTTTACTTTTTTTTCTAGGAGCGGACACTTGTTTTGAGTTGATGTCCCAATAAGCTGTTATAGAAAACAAACTGTACACTGGGGGTTTTCTGTGCAAATTGCGCACAAGTAAAGATAAACTACATGTGGACGAGTTCTTTGTGACCAACAGTGTTAGCAGTACTCAAAACACATTCAGAATACTGCCTGTAACACAACTGGTTTGAAGGAACTCCAACAAGTTCCCAGATTGCATTTTATACCTACTCAGTAGATCAAGACCTAATCTACAATGCCGTTATCTGTACACTGCTTTTTTACAAATTCTAAAACCTACTCAAAAATAATTTCAAAATGTACTTCAAGAAAGCTACTCTTTTGATTGCATCTGATGGATAACTACGCACCGCTTTACTTCTACTTCTTTACAGATGCAATATGGTTTGCACATAACACGGAGAGGATCAGAGGGCCAGTGCTCAATTCGTTAATGGTATATAATGCTAGTAGTGTTACACAAGCATGTCCTCTTATTGTCCTCCTTTTTCACGTCATCCATTGGCAAGGAGTCATAGAGCATCTTCCTGAAGGTCTTCTCTCTCATCACGGGGTAATTACTGCTCTTTCTTGCGATACGATCCATCTTCACACCACTCTAGATACGTGAGGAGAAACACTCATCCAGGAAAAAGAATAGAAACCAACACAAAGACTACAATAGCAAGAGACGTAATGGCAAACAGAAACAGACCCCAACTTAAATTGAAATGAAGTAGGGCATGCATATGCGGACACAGTGAGAGAGAGAGAGGAGGGGGGGGGGGAGGGAGGGGGGGGGGGGTAGAGAAAGAGAGGGGAGAGAGAGGGGGCAGAGAGAGAGAAGCATGAGTATTTTAACTATTCTATGCTTAAACTGAGTTAGGGAGAAGGGAGAACACGCATCAAGAAAAAATAGCACGTGGGCAAAATAGACACACAGCAATACCCATCATTGCAACATTGCTCTACATTACCAAACTGACAATAAATTAAAGCAAAAACTGAACATCCTTTCGATTGTCCCAATATTTTACCTTGAGAAGAGAAATTAAGAGGATGACGAGAAAATGAGGAGAATGAGGAAAAGAAGAAGACGTGGAAGAAGAAGCAGAAGGAGAGAACTGAGAAGATAGACAGACTGATAGTTTGATAAACAAGCTTTGTTCCAAACCAGTCAGTTAATTTCCTGTAGCTCTATCAGTTTACTACCATTTTGAGTGTGTCTACAACCCAAGACGTTTGGGGGACTGCGTGTGGAGTGTTCACAGTTTCTGTGGAATCCTCAAACACAGTTCCCCTACTGCCTTGAGCACTGCCAACTAAAATCCACCCTATAATAAGTGACAGGCTGGTCCAGGATCTTCCATCCACATACCCGACAGCTGAGCAGTAATCGATGGCTTTGTGTGTCCGGGATTTTCTTATCCCAATATTTGCCTGAAGATAGGAGAGTCCTGGTTATCTGAAGACCCTCAAACATTGTCTATCGGTTGGCAGTGGAGTGTGGATGGATAGGGACCCACTATAGGGTTGTGTGTTTGGTTTGTATGGTTCACATTTCTTGAAGAGATAGGGACCCAGCGCGGTCTTGTCTGTTTTGAACGGTTTGTCTCTTTTGGCTACTTGCCAGCTTTGTAATTCAGAATGCAGTGAAAATAATTCTGTCATCAATGCTCTACAGGGAAATATAAAAAATCTAAGAGAGAGAGAGAGAGAGAGATAGAGAGAGAGAGAGGTGGAGAGAGAGAGAGAGAGACAGAAAGAAGCTCTTTCATTGCATGATGATCAATAATAATGAGGGTGATATAATAATGCCAAGCTAGAAAATGGAAAATGGAAGATGGAAAACCAGCTTTTCTCTTGTGCAGACAATCTAATTTAAGCCGGCACTTCATGTCACACCACATACAACCCAACAGCAAGGAAAACAGATACGCGTCAGCATGCCTACAGGGAAGACCGGAGAACAATGTGCACCACTACAGACCGTTTCCAGCAGTCTATATTAGTTTACAGTCAATTTGGACGTGTCTACAACTCAAGACTTGAATGTGGAAATGTTAACAATTCTGTCTGGCATTTCTAGTCTACCACTTTCCAAACTGACTTATTTTGAAATCTCTCCGAACTCCTTGTACACGTGTTGTATTGCTGCACTGGATATTTCAGGCGGTGTGTTATGAGCAAGCCAAGCCTGGAGGAACAGGGAGCCAATCCACTCCAGGTCAATGCAGAGTACCATGAGCCATATTCTTCACTGACAAATTGTGTCTGATTCAGTGGCTCCTGTTATTCTGATATCATGGTGACATTGGTTTCAAGGTCCCCTTAATGTCTGTGTCCATGAAGAGTTAAAGTAACAAAAATCTTTGGGATCTGACAATGCATGAGAAACCGTTGTTTGGGGGGATGATGGCGTTGTTGCCATCCCAGCACAGCATCTCGTCCACATAGTCTCCATCACCAAGCAAATAATCCCCATCAATAGGAGTCTTCTTAGGTGCTGCCTGGTGTTCAATGAATCATGACAGGCACCACTAAACACTACTGAAGTGATCAAGCAGCAATGTAGGCTCTTTTTAGGTCTTGACCTCCAGTGGCCAAACAAGATGTTTCCTTTAAGATGTATGACATGACAGGCCTTAATATGACTGTGATGGTGGGATTGAGATGACCCCCATCAAGGAACAACCGAAGCAGTGGAAGAGCACATTTCATAGCTCATGCTTGTTGTACTCACACTTCTTGTGCTGCGGTGTTCTGTTGATCTAATACAACTCTGTTTAAACCAAAAATGTGGATCACAGAGGAAGAGGGAGAAAACAAATAAAAGTAAAATCAAATTAAAACAATCACAGAAGACGAGGCAGCAAACAAATAAAAGTAGAATCAACCACAAGGGGCTTTGATCCCTTGCCTAGAGTCTAATTTAACAATTTTAACCCACCCTCCAAACAGACAAATGACGAAGCAAGCAGAAACATTGATGTGCCCATAATCAAGACAAGATGAAACATACAAACACTCTAACTGTTCCTGCTGTCTCTCTCTCCCCTAGTCTATATAAATTTTCATCACTTTGATCTCGTTTGCCACCCAAGAGTGTGGGGCACTGTGTGTGAAGTGTTCACGGTTTGTGTTTGGTTGACAAACACAGTCTCCATCCTTCCGCAGAACCTTGAGTTCAACATCAATCCTGCAGAAACACAGGGCTGGTCGGGAACTACCCTTTGGATGTCTGACAGTCGAACAGTAATCGATCCCGTTTGTCTAGGAAGTGACGAGTCCATTACTTGTCTGAATGGAATTGTGGCCTGCTTATTGGATCAGCTTCAAACGCCGTCCACTGGGTGACAATGTGGGTGTGCAGGCGTAAAGAATTGAACGAGGATTTGTTTTGTGTGTTTTGTTTCAGATAGCGCGCTTATCATTGATGGCTAAATTTCATCCCGTGAATTCGGTTGGTGTCAACAGATACTGTTGTCGAACATACAAAGTTTGTATTGTTATTTTGTAATCCTGGTTGCTTTGTTCTGTTTTGATCTGTTTACATCAAAACCTTGGGCTGTTAATAAGCCACTTCCATTATGGGCTTTTTGCCAACCTGAAAAGAAGAGAGATAGAGAGAGGTACAAATAGACAGACAGACAGACAGCCTGCGACAGTAAAACAGAGACAGAGGCAGAAAGACAGAGACAGCCTTTCATCAACACACAAATAAAGCAGGATTAATTTTTCCTCTGTCAAGGAATGCCAGTAGCTTAAACAGACGCGAGTTTTCCTCACACCTAACCCACTCCCCATCTCTGACAGAAAAGAATCTAAGCAGCTGAAAGACGAGGCTAGTGGAGAATCCTTTACAACTCCTTTGCAGACCGTGACAAAGTTGACAAACGTCCTCAGACAAGCCAAGGACCACTACAAAAAAAACTCTCCTTACTATAGTCATGAAGAGAAAACTGAAGTGGAATGGTTATGGTCGTGTCACACGGTCTGACAGCCTTTCAGGGATAGTCTTCCAAGGCCAACATTTCTTAAGGTAGAAGATGAGGCTATGATAGAGAAACAAAGAGGTAGATGACATCACCGAATACAAATCCCCAAAGCATTTTTCATGGGGAAGCGGGTGTGAGAGTGGTGATAAGATGAGTGTGGAAGACCTATCTTTCTCTTGGCGGTATAATGGAGGGCGTTCTGTTGCTATTCATCTCTGCTGCTCTTTGGATGGATGGGTGTGTAGCGGGCTACAGGAGAACTCTCC
>CM054142.1:44615336-44627836 GCA_028751875.1 Rapana venosa
CTAATACGTGTGTATGTGTGTATGCGCGCGTGCGCACGCGCTTTTTGACACGTGCGTTGGCGTGCACGTATATGTAATCGAAACTGCATTTTCCCAAATGGCCGTGTCATGCCGGTTTTGGATCAGATAGCACGTGCTCTTAGGTTCAGACCGGCCATGTGTTTTCAGAATGCATCGATTTGTTTCCCCGATTCATTTTCTAGTGATCAATGGTAGTGTAGTGTAATGCAGTGTAGTGTAGTGTAGTGTAGTGTAGTGTGTGTAGTGTAATGCACTGTAGTGTAGTGTAGTGTAGTGTAGTGTGTGTAGTGTAGTGTGTGTAGTGTAATGCAGTGTATTGTAGTGTAGTGTAGTGTGTGTAGTGTGATGCAGCGTAGTGTATGTAGTGTAATGCAGTGTAGTGTGTGTAGTGTAATGCAGAGTAGTGTAGTGTGTGGTGTAATGCAGTGTAGTGTAGTGTGTGTAGTGTAATGTAGTGTAGTATAGTGTGTGTAGTGTAATGCAGTGTAGTGTAGTGTAATGCAGTGCAGTGCAGTGCAGTGCAGTGCAGTGTAGTGTAGTGCAAAACGTGCGGTGCTGTAGTGTAGTGTAGTGCAGTGCAGTGTATGTAGTGTAGTTCGATGGGGTGCGGTGCTGAAGTGAGGTGCAGTGCAGAGTAGTGTAGTGTGGTGTAGTGTAGTGTAGTGTACTCTAGTGTAGTCTAGTCTAGTGTAGTGCAGTGTAGTTAGTGTAATGTAGTGTAGTTAGTGTGATGCAGTGTAGTGCGGTGTTGTGTCGTGTAGTATAGTCTAGTGTAGTTAGTATGATGTAGTGTAGTGCGGTGCTCGCTGTATGACAACGCCCCCTCACTGAAATCCAAACCCCCAACCCCCAAGCTTCCACGAAACAAAAAGAATCGCTCTCCTTCACCAAACAATCATGGAGATCATTTACATACCACCACGCTTGTCGACAGCCACCCTCTGAACATTTATTTCCCTTTGTTCTCTCCGCAAGTCAAGCATGCTGAAACAGGTTTTTCATCTCTCAGTAGCGTGCCAACTTCCTCTCTCTCTCTCTCTCCCTCTCTCTCTCTCTCTCTGTCGCTCTCTCTGTCTCTGTCTCCTCTCTATCTCTGTCTCTCTCTCTCTCCTCTGTCTCTCTGTCTCTCTGTCTCTCTCCCTCTCTCTTCTCTTCTCTCTCTCTCGCTCTCTCTCTCCTCTCTCTCTCACCCTCCCTCTCTATCTCTCCCCTCTCTCTCTCACTCTCTCTCTCACTCTCTGTCTCTCTCACTCTCTCTCTCTCTCTCTCTCTCCCTATCTCTCTCTCTCTCACTCTCTGTCTCCCTCTCTCTCTCTCTCTGTCTCTCTCTCTCCCTCTCTCCCTCCCTCCCTGTCTCTCTCTCTCTGTCTCTCTCTCCCCCCTCTCTCTCTGTCTCTCTCTCTCCCCCCCTCTCTCTCCCTCTCTCATTCTCTGTCTCTCTGTCTCTCCCCTCTCTCTCACTATCTTTCTCCCTCCCTCCCTCTCTCACTCTCTCTCCACCCTCTCTCTCTCTCTGTCTCTCTCCCTCTCTCTCTCTCTGTCTCTCTCTCCCCCCCTCTCTCTCTCACTCTCTCTCTCTCTCACTCTCTGTCTCTCTCTCGGCCCTGGCTCCTCCCAGTCTGGGCGTGTTGATAACACAGGCAGGCAATGAGGCGAAGAGAGATAACGGGGGTGTGGAAATCGATTGTTGAAGGTAAAGAGAGGTTAGGGGAGGGTAGAGGGTTGAGGGGTGAGGGGCAATCCACAACAATTGGATGACGGGCTGTCTGGCATTGTCAATGCACTGTCTCCAGTGTTGTACAACTAGTAGTGATAGTCCCGACTTCGGGTAGGCAGGTTCACACACCAGCCCTAAACGAACACGTTCTGCAGCTTTGATAGGACGAAAACCGAAATGAAATGCACGGTCGTTTTACATTGAAGTCTGATAGGGGCTAAAATGTCTTTATCTTTCATGTTATCATTTTCATTTTCATACCCATTTAAGTCACGGCAGATTTCTCTGCGAGAAATACGGGCTGCTCTCCCCGGGGGAGAGCGTTTCGCCACAAGAGCAGCGCCACCCATTATTATTTTTTTCCTGTCTGCAACGGTAATTGTTTCCCTATCAGAACTCTCTTTGTTACCGTGGGTTCTTTTACGTGCGCGTTACCTCTGGACCACCGATTAACTAACAGGAACAGCACGAAGCGACACAATGCGTCTTGTTCAATGTACCATCTGGAACTAAAGATTTTAATTTGACTTTGACTTTGACTGTACTGCGCAGCGTGGCACTGTATTGCTATCAGTGGATGCATAGAATGTTCTGTCCGTCTCTTACACAAGCTGATCACATTTTTATGGCACGTAACATTTTACATTCTTGTATTTGGCATTCGACTTGAACTAGTATTTTGTGCTATCTTACAGGATTGGGAGGGGGAGGAGGGCGAAGAAACAAGGTCACAGTATATCTTTATTTTTTTTAAACAGCACTGTAAGAATCTACCAATCTGTAGAGTTCTAGTTAAGGAGCCTTGTATCATAGTGTCATTACTAGACCTCAGCTTTCGTTTCTGTACGCGTTCGTCCCCAACTTCTTTCCATTTAGAATTCAAAGAGATGACTTAGTTGTTATGGTTGGGAACTTGGTTAGTAAGGGTACGAACGTTATAATAATGGGCATGTTAATGTAGCAGTGTCCACCCAATGTATTCTGCGGTCTTAATCAGACATTGGAAGTGATTGCGGTTTCACAGCGGTTCCAATGACATCCTCGCTGTAACTTCCACATTCTTGTGCACAAAAAACCCATTGCATATACGATCATTGCTCTCTCTCCCCCTCCCTCCCTCTCCCTCCCCCTCCCTCCCTCTCTCTCTCCCCCCACTGCCTCTCTCTGCTTATTCATGCAAAATGATGAGATACAGCAAAACACCCGGTCATCTTTAAGAAGATATTGTCAATCATTTGTTGCTTGCAGATTTGGACTGCATGCTATCTCGAAAGGCAGATCTGCGCTGTGGCCTGTTCATCAGTATGCGGTTCCAGACCTCCCTCCCTTCAGGGCAATTCTCATGCTGGTTGTCAGACATAAAGAGTGAGATTTCTGCAGCGGATCAAGCCCATCTGGCACCAGAAAAGGAAGATGGAAGAGAAAGGGGGCGACAGAGGTGAGTAAGAGAGGGTGGTTGAGCGGAAAACACAAAGAAGCGCAGAGAACTGATTCTTCGCCTTTTTTGTGTCTTTAAAATGATGTTGACGCTCCCGTATTAGTGCCTGGTATAAAAGGTACTTTTGAATGTAACTGTCGTAGTATTTGCTGTTTCAGATACTTAAATATCCCTTAAAGCCGTAATAGTGCCGGTATAAAAGGTACTTCGGAATGTAACTGTCTTAGTATTTACTGTTTCAGATACTTAAATATCCCTTAAAGCCGTATTAGTGCCTGGTATAGAAGGTACTTTGGAATGTAACTGTCTTAGTATTTTATGTTTCATATACTTAAATATCCCTTAAAGCCGTATTAGTGCCTGGTATAAAAGGCATTTTTGAATGTAACTGTCTTAGTATTTTATGTTTCATATACTTAAATATCCCTTAAAGCCGTATTAGTGCCTGGTATAAAAGGTATTTTTGAATGTAACTGTCTTAGTATTTTCTGTTTCATATACTTAAATATCCCTTAAAGCCGTATTAGTGCATGGTATAAAAGGTATTTTTGAATGTAACTGTCTTAGTATTTTCTGTTTCATATACTTAAATATCCCTTAAAGCCGTATTAGTGCATGGTATAAAAGGTATTTTTGAATGTAACTGTCTTAGTATTTACTGTTTTAGATACTTAAATATGCCTTAAAGTAGGAGTGTGGCTAGCTGCAAGGTGTGTGTGGGGGAGGGGGGCAGTAGCAAACGCAGACACCTCACAACTGGTGACCCCCTGAGCTTTAAAGCCAAGGGACGAAAAAGAACAGAAATTAAATTTTAAAAAACCGTAATGATGCCAGAAACTATACTGCAAAAACAGCGATTAATATCGATTTAATAACAGTAACCATGGCCATATTTACCACCATAAAGATTGGCTAATAAAATTCTTACAGAATCTGCATTATTTCTGAAGATTTTAGTAATCAAGAGTCTCACATTTTGCGTTTTTCTACAGAATTCACTTTTTTATTCCCGACACAAACCCTGAATATCTCTCCATATTATAAGAAACTTGTCTATGACAAACTGGACATTACGAAAAATTTGCTCGTGAACAATGCAAACCAGACACCAACCAATACATGGCCGTACTTGTAAAATGCGTAGTGCCTAGATTTCTCCAGCGCTTGAGACCCCATTACAAAACTGCAACAAGCTCAACAATAGCCTTTTTATAGCCACTTTCACACACAGAGAGAACAGGAGGAAACGCGTACACATGTCCACTATCGCACTGTAGGACTCCATACAGGCTGTTTCATCAGCAATGTTGATGAAGATGAATTTTGTTGCTGAGAACACACAGTTTGTGTGTGCGCGTGAGTGTGTGTGTGCGCATGAGTGTGTGTGTGCGCATGAGTGTGTGTGCGCGCGCGCGCGTGTATGTGTGTGTGTGTGCGTTTTCAATTCATTTTAACGTCTTTTCACAAATTGTGATATCAGACGTGTGCGTGTGCGCGCGTTTGCGTTTGTGTGTGTATGCGTTTGTGTGTGTGTGTGTGTGCGCGTGCGCGCGCGCGCGTACGTGTGTGTGTGTGTGCTCTGGGTCTCCAGAAATCTCTGTGCAGTGGTGATGTGAGGACAGTGGATTCAGGGCCGGCAGTCCTGTGCAGACTGTGCTTTCTTCTGCCCTGAGTGCCCTCATTACTGCCATCCCCTAGTGATGCTCTCTCTCTCTCTTCCCTGTTTGTGGCCAGCAGTGGCTGCCAAGATGCTTGTTCTTTATTACTTTTTATTCCGCTACATTATGTTTCTAGTGTGTTTTCTTCCATGCTGTATTTCATCCTATTACATTACTTCATTTTTTTCTTTTTTTTAATCTATATTTTTTTGGAATCGTTTACTACTTTAAAAATTGTTTCATTCTTTTGTGCGCATTTTGGGGGAAGGGAGTTAAGAAGGTTTCTGCCCAAGAGAAAGACTATGCAGGGAGGACATTGTGTACCCGTCGGTATATATAATAACATTGAAAATAAATGCAAAATTATGTGCGTGTGCACTTGCCATGTGCGCGCAGACACATGTAAGCAAGTGTAAACGCACACACACTCGCACGCGCGCATGCACACACATGCTTACACGCACGCACGCACGCAACTATGCGTGCGTGCACAAACACACATACACCACACACACACACACACACACTCGTCTAATATCACTAAGAGTGAACAGACGTTAAATTGACGACAACACACACACACACACAAATACACATATCAAAACATACACGCACGCATGCAAATACGCACGCACGCGCGCGTGAGCATCCTTCACCCAAGACAATAGATCGAGGTTGCGCATGTGAACGCAGGAATAACACCTTGCGCTTACGTTAAAACCTGTACCGCCTTTCTGAAAAGTAGGCCATTAGTGCCAGTGGGAACAGATCACAAATGTACATAACTGCACTCACACAGGGATTGGACGATATAAAAAAACAACTCACATAAGTGCTTACTCCATTATCCTCGAAATAAAAGAATGAATAAGTGGAATGAATAACTAAATACACAAAACGATGGAAAGACAGAGAGACTGAGAGACAGGGCAAGAAAGACAGACAGACAGAAAGAAAGGAAAGGGAGTGTTAATATGCTGCGCTGACTTATCTATAATATGGATGCGATTATAGATTGCACAGCACTTTGCAGTCGGCAGATTTGTCTGCGAGAAATATGGCTGTTGTCTCTATGGAGAGGGCATCAAAGCACAGCAATGCACTACAGTTCTCCCTGATTGTATTGCACTGCATTGCATTGCATTTTGTGGTTTGGGGTTGTATTGTATTGTAGTGAAGTGTAGTGAAGTGGAGTAAGAGTGTAGTGGGGTGGATTGGAGTTGGGTGGAGTGGAGTGCAGTGCAGTGGGGTGGAGTGGGGTAGGGTGGAGTGGGGTGGATTGGAGTGGGGTGGAGTGCAGTGAGGTGGAGTGGGGTGAAGTGCAGTGGGGTGGAGTGGAGTGGAGTGGAGTGGGGTAGGGTGGAATGGGGTGGAGTGGGGTGGATTGGGTGGTGGGGTAGAGTGGAGTGGGGTAGAGTGGAGTGGGGTAGAGTGGAGTGGGGTAGAGTGGAGTGGGGTAGAGTGGAGTGGGGTGGATTGGAGTGAGTGGGGTGGATTAGAGTGGAGTGGGGTAGAGTGGAGTGGGGTAGGATTGGAGTGGGGTGGATTGGAGTGGGGTAAAGTGGAGTGGGGTAAGTGGTGTGGGGTAGACTGGAGTGGGGTGGATTGGAGTGGAGTTGGGTGGATTAGAGTGGAGTGGGGTAGAGTGGAGTGGGGTAGAGTGAAGTGGGGTACAGTGAAGTGGGGTGGATTGGAGTGGGATGGAGTGGAATGGAGTGGGGTAGAGAGGAGTGAAGTAGGGTGAGGTGGAGTGGGGAGGAGTGGAGTGGAGTATTGTTACTGTCCCTGGGCTAGAGCTCTGAGGTTCACCAATGATGACATTTTGCGTAGGCGGCCGTTTTCATCCACCATTAAGGTAGCCGCTATCCGACTTCGGGGATGTATAGTGTAGCGTGCCCGGCATGCAACCCGCTAGCTGACGAGGGAAAAGCTCAGCCACAGTCAATTTGCTCACGACACACCGCCTGAAAACATTCCGTCCTCAACTGAGAAGCAAAGTGAGAAGTCAAGTCTGATAATTATAGCAAATGAAAACTGCTTTCATAGTTTTCTGAAACTAAAACTAGATCCTACTATGTCAGGGGGGACGGAACAGCTCAGTGGTCAGAGCACTCGCTTTCCCCCAGCTTAGGTTAATAAGTAGCATCGAGCGTGGTTACCACTTGGATGGGTGACCGTTTGCGCGCCTTGGCTTCAGTACAGTCCCCCACTTCACCCAGCTGTAAATGGGTACCTACCTCTTTAGGGTCAGGTCAGGGAAGGTAAAGCAGCGAGGGAGAGGAGATGGGCGCCGCCCTCAATATGCTGGCCCCTGGAGAAGTGGGAGTCTCCGACGCCTCCCTCCCCTACGACCACAAAGGTTATGGGACACACCTTTACCTTTAAACTATGACAGGGTGAAGAGTCAGAGAGAAATCTCTCGAAACATGTCACAGGGATTGCTCGGCAATGCTACCTCGCTCAAGAGTTCTCTGTCATCGCGGCATGTCTCAGTATCGTTCTGTTCACGCAGACATTTCAGACAAGTCCTATTCAGCCAAAAAAAAAAAAGTCCAACTTCGGATCAACGCTTGTAAAACGTTTGTGTTTAAATTCGTGTCTACTCGTCCCGTCCCAAATCTAAAGCACTCTTCTGTGAGAGCCGAACGCAAACGAAGGAGAGCGCGTCAGCTCACAGAGACTCCAATCTCGGATGTCATTCAGATGCCATCTTGATGTCAAGGATTGGAAAGTCATCTTCTTAAAGAAGAAACAGGAGCCGTGGGTCCGTCTTCTCTGTCTGCCTGTCTGTCTGGTCTGTCTGTCTGGTCTGGTCTGGTCTGGTCTGGTCTGGGCTAGTCTGGTTTGGTCTGTCTGTCTGTCTGTCCGTCTCTCTTTCATTATATATCTGTCTGTCTCTGTCTGTCTGTCTCTTTATAACGATGTCATCTTGATGTCAAGGATTGCAAAAGTCATCTTCTGTAGACGAAACAGAAGCGATAGGGCCTCAGTCTGTCTGTCTGTCTCTGTCTCTCTCTCCTTCATGTTTTGTATTGGCTTTGTTTTGCTAAACTTCGTCTGACCCCATTCTAGGGGATGGAGGCTTAAAAATAAACTTTCTTCATTGTTTTCTCTCCGTCTCTTCCTCCCCCCACCCACCCCACCACCCTCTCCCTCTCTCCCCTCCCTCCATCTCTCTCCATCTCCCTCTCTCTCCTTCCTCTCCCCATCTCTCCCTCTTCCTCCCTCTCCCTCTCTCCCCACCTCCTCCCTCATCTCTGCCGGAGTGACTTGACGACCATGAAGTATTTTTTTTTCCGTCAGTGGCGTTATTATTTATTTATTTATTCTTTTATATCGAGGATAATGGAATAAGCACTCATGTGCTTTTTTACATCCAGTCCCCATGTGTATGCGGTTTTGTAAACTTTGTCATCTGTTTCCACCGGCACACAATGGCCTACTCTTTCGAAAAGCGAAACAGGATTGAACGTGTGCGCAAGATGTTCTGCGTGCGTTCGAACACGGGGGCTCCTCGGTTTATAGTCTCATCCGATTTTTGTTGGTGGGTCAAACTGGGAAGAAAGGGCGAGGCTGGGAATCGAACCCACAACCTCACGGTTTACTTGTTGGCAGGCGAACGTCTTAACCATCCTGCCATCTTCCTTAGGTAAGCGGAGCGTGCTGGACCAAAGGGACCACTCCAAAGGAAGATGGATGGTGTTTTGTCATGTCACACACACACACACACACACACACACACACACACACACACACACACACACACACACACACACACACACAGGACTCTCTCTCTCTCTCTCTCTCTCTCTCTCTCTCCTCTCTCTCTCCTCTCTCTCAGCATCCCTCTAGACTGCTGCTGCTACTGCTGATGATGTCTGACTGGTTCGACACCGTCTGGTGCCACCAGGCTCTAAGCATCATTGCCGTGATCGCAGGCAGTCTGTCGTCAGTGTAGTGTAGTGTAACACGCCAGCCATCAAGGCTTTTGCTAGTAAGCCAGTGTCAGCCAAACTGCTTTTTAAACAAGTTTTCTGTCACGGCGAAGTCGGATGCGCTGGGTGGGGCCTGACTTGTCAGGCGCTTAACGGCGGCACAACGCGTTTTTGGCTCGTATGGCAGTCAATAGTTGGCTGTTTGAGCGTTCGAGGACGAAGAAGAAGAAGAAGAAGAAGAAGAGGAAGAGGAAGAGGAAGAAGAAGAAGAAGACAGAAAGAAGAAGAAGAAGAAGAAGAAGAAGAAGAAGAAGAAGAAGAAGAAGAAGGAGGAGGAGGAGGAGGAGGAGGAGGAGGAAGAAGAAGAAGAAGAAGAAGAAGAAGAAGAAGAAGAAGAAGAAGAAGAAGAAGAAGAAGAAGAAGAAGAAAAAGACGAAGAAGAAGAAGAAGATGATGAAGAAAAAGAAGAAGGAAAGTTTACTATGATGAATGGTATACAAGTTTGAAGGGGGCTGTGTGTGTGTGTGTGTGTGTGTGTGTGTGTGTGTGCGTGTGTGTGTGTGTGAGAGGGGGAGGAAGATATTTATTTTATTTCGAGGATAATGGAATAAGCACTCATGTGCTTTTCTTCATCCAGTCCCCGTGTGTTTGCAGTTTTGTAAATTGTGTCATCCGTTCCCACCGGCACACAATGGCCTACTCTTCCGAAAAGCGGAACGGGTTTTAACGTGCGCGCAAGATGTTCCCACACGGGTCCTCGGTTTATAGTCTCATCCGAAAGACTTTTGGGGGAGAGTGGAGTCGGCACTGATATTAACTTCAGAGGAAAAATCCTCTTGAACGAGAATCGAACTCGGGTCAGTAGATCACGAATACGTCACTCTAACCACCAGGCTATCCAATGTGTGTTTTTGAGTGTGTGTGTGTGTGTGTGTGTGTGTGTGTGTGTGTGTGTGTGTGTGTGTGTGTGTGTGTGTATGTATGACATGTGTGTGTATTTGTGAAAGAAAACGCGAAACAAATAGCAAAGAACAAAATAACAGTAAGAAGAAAGGGGATAGAGAGATGAAACGAGAAAGAGTGAAAGAGAGACAGAGACAGAGAGGAAGGGACAGAGAGAGAGGGGGGGGGGGGGGAGTGAGGGGGTGAAGGAGGGACGAAGACAGACAGAGACAGAAAGACGGTGTATCTGCGTACTGTGAAAGATCGTTACCATCTCTCTCTCTCTCTCTTCTCTCTCTCTCTCTCTCTCTCTCTCTCTCTCTCTCTCTCTCTCTCTCCTCTCTCTCTCTCTCTCTCTCCCTCCCCCCCCCCCCCCCACCTTACTCTGTCCCTCCTTTTCTCTTTCCCTCTTAAGCTCAGTAACGCTTCCTGTTAATCAATGATAAGACCCAACACTTACTCGCTAACAACATCACACATACGTAAACATACAATTCTTCTTTTCTTTTTCTTCTCTTTTACACAGCCCTACAAACCAAACACAAAGCCGGAGTCTCCCGCCTTTTACGTATAGGGCTAGCGTGACTCCCACTTTCAGGCAACAAGAGAAAAGAAACCCAGTGGGCTGGATGGCGCCAGAAACTACACCACTACATTCCTGACCGATACCTAGTACAGGAATATTGAGAGCACCAGCAACATACGGCAGACAACGCTCTCCACTAGGCTGACACCCGACAGACGGTTTAAACGCCGCGTGATGCAATAAAATTGTCAGCCAACACCATGGGCATCCAGTGTGCTGTATAAGCGATGGGACCTTCGGGAAATATTCAGAGGGGGGAGAAAAAAAGAAAGGAAGAACAGTGTCTTCTAAGGGATTGCCGCGAGAAACCACAGAGAAGTGATAAACATAACTCAGAAGTGGACCAATGTCCTGTACAAAAACCTCCCCTGCTCACACGCACACAACACCACCAGTAGTGATGTATAATAGGTACGGCTGCCTTACATCGCGAGGTACTTGACAACAGCCTCGTACACGCAAACTGTTCACCAAGTGTGTACGCGTGGTCTCGCAGTGAAAGTCCCTGGTAGGGGGTGACTTGAGGCAAAGTGCACGTTCTGTGTAACCCTCCCCCTCCCCCACCCCCACCCAACCCCCCCGCACACACACACACACACACACACACAACACACACACACACACACACACACCCAGGGTATTAAGGTATGGAACGAAAAACAATAATAATATATGTCAACATTATAGTTTTACTACTGAATAAATACTGACCTAGGTCATCTATATCCCCGCTAGCCTGTCTTGTGGCATGAAAGTAGTTTGTTTTTCAATTCAACATACTCTGTTAAGTGTATAATTATACTGTCTGCTGAGACAGATGTCTGATAGGGGGGCACACACTGGGATTCCTAGAATGCAGCAGAACACCAGCATCAGTATGAAGGAGAGGCTCCGTCCTTCAAGCAGTGTGTCGTGTGCAACTTGCAGAGTTCTTTCGTTTCATTCCATGTCATGTCGTTTACAGCCCTACTTGCAGAGTCAGTCCATCCCTCACCAAATAGCCTGGTACATGTAGGGTATGATAGTCTGCATATGTTCACATATGGGGCACGGGATAGCTCTTCCCAAGCCAATGTGGATGGGTGACCGTTTGCGCGCCTTGGCTTCAGTACAGTCCCTTAATTCACCCAGCTGTAAATGAGTGCCTGCCTGTTTAGGGTCAGGGAAGGTAAAGCAGCGAGGGAGAGGAGATGGGCGCCGCCCTCAATATGCTGGCCCCTAGAGAACCTGAGGTCTCTGACGCCTCGCTCCCCTACGACCACATAGGTTATGGGACTCCTTTACCTTGCATTTTTTCTGCTCAATATATGTTCGTACAGGGGACCTCGCTTTCTTCTCTCATCCAAAAAGGTCATTAAGGGGTCTTCAGCACAAACGTTTATTCCATTGAAAAAACACACCCTTGAACAGACATCTGAGATACGAACCCACCTCTTCAACTACCGTCAAACCACAACGCTCTAACCACTAGACTTTGTTTCCCAGCAATGTACTGTACAATTCATCCCTAAAAAATTACAGCCTCTTTCCCAGCAACATACACGGACTCTGCCATAGCGATATAGATTCTGTTCCAGCAATGGTAGTACTATGTATAACAGACTTTACGCAAGCGAAACACTCTATTCTAGCTTTATGTACAGGCTCTTTTCTAGTGATGTGTATAATGCAAAGCAACTAGCAGAAGAGGTGGGCAAAGACAATGCAGAGAAGCCCAGGGACAAAGGTCAGAGCAGTGACCTCTGTCCTCAGGGTCACTGGTCTTGCACACGCCACTGACAGCAGTGATGGACAGTGCAGCAATACTTCGGCAGTAGCTGTGCAGCATAATAATTATTGTCCATTCAGGAATCTGCTTGTTTGCACGTTTTATATTGGTTTGCTTGTTTTCCGTTTTGCTTTTTTTTTTTTAACAAGGACTTTCAGGGCGGCCTGACTAACAGCCCCTGTGTTTCACCGCATGTGTAATATAAAGCAGTGGAACACTTCCTCCAGACCTGTCTGTCCAACACACCAAAACCTGAGGGCTGATATCTGGTCTACTGACCTGCCGATGAGGGACAAACTCTTCGAACCCCTGGAGGGAGGGCCTTCAGCGCACGGCAGCATTAGTCAGGGCCTCAGGAGTTGCTGTCTGAGTGTTCGACGAAAAAGACGAATATTAAGATTCTCGTTGAATTTTCCTCCTGCTTGTGTCTGTCTC
>CM054142.1:44632836-44637836 GCA_028751875.1 Rapana venosa
ACTACTACTACTACTACTACCACTACTACCACTACTACTACCACCACTACCACTAATACTTCTACTACTACCACCACTACTACTAACTACTACTACTAATTTCTTGTGAGGCACCGCACCGAACTTTTCCGGCAGCGTAGCGTATCCCGAGTAAGGCGAACCTGGCAAGAGCCCATCCCACTCCTGAACAGTGCCTGCAGTATTGATACCTGACGAACCTCAAAACAACTCACTGTTATTGCGAGCAGTCAGTTTGTTCCGAACACGAGGAGAACAAACAAAAAACTAGACACTGGGCATCAGACCTTTTATTTGAACATGTTCCTAGACTTCAGACATCTCTGGCCCTTACCTTGTCTTTTTAATAATAATAATAATAATAATAATTGAACTTATATAGCGCTATATCTTGCAAAGACAAATCAAAGCGCATGCATTCAACCTAATCTTACACAGTCATACAACCAATGACAAATTATCAATAGTTTAAACAAACAGATATTACAAACATGGTGCGCTGCAGACAAAACCTATTAAATAAAATTTCAATAGTCAAATGTTTTTTTTCAAAAGCACACACACACACTCACACAGGTGGTGTACTTTAGCAGGGTGATAGGACATGGATTAGTGAAGGTGGGATAGTTCTGTTATGAAACAGGAGGGGGGAATCTTAGGTTTGAAATAAATATGTCTTGAGGCTGGGTTTAAAAGTGTCATAACCAGGTTTCTGGCGAAGAGAGAGAGGGAGCTCATTCCAGGTCGATGGACCCGAAATAGAGAAAGAGCGGCGGCCAACGGTGGATTGGTCGAATCTACATTTTTCTACGAGTTCCACACATCAGTTACATTAAGAGCCATACATTTCTACGGCGGTATTTTCCAACCCATCGAACAGGCCAAGATGGACATTTGAGATTGTGAGTAATGACAACAGGACGCCTCTCTATTGCTCTTTAGTACACGACGCGCAAAGGGTCATACTCCTATTTTGTATGCTATAAGGGTTCCTAAGTCCTGGTCATTTACTGTCTGTGGTCATTTTTTGTCTGTCTGTCTGTCTGTCTTTCTTTTTCTCTGGAATTCTTTATCCTGTACTACTTTTCTCTGGGGGGAAAAAGTGAGAGCACAAGAAACGGTATTGAAGTATTCAATTTTTTGTTGAATCAAACCAGCGCAAGATAGTAAACAATAAACCAGCCCACTGATATTTGTTTTAACTTCACACAAAGCATAGCGAATGAATGAATGAATGAATGAATGAATAGATGGATGTGTGGATGTATGAATGGATGGATGGATGGATGGATGGATTGATAACTGACTGACTGACTGACTGACTGACGAACCGACTGAATAAATACAGGAATGAATGAATGAATGAATGATAGGATCTTTGACTGAACGTCTTTAACACACACCACAAACACGCTCTTATCAAAGACTTTCTCGAATACAAATAAAAAACACTCAAATCTACCCTCTGACAACACTCACCAGGCGACCAAAACTAATGTACTTCAAGAAACACCAGTCTACCCAGAAAGCGAAAGGTCCAGATCGACAATGACAATGAACATGACAGCTTTTCTGATGAGCTCTGAGGTCACGCCACTAGCTTACCATGACTGCATCAGGACAACACGGTAAGGGGCCAAGGACAACGCCACCCCACAAGCAGATAAATCTACACAGGGTGTGGGCATAATTGCCTGTCACACGCCACTCACAAACATCTCTCTCAGTCTCTCTCTCTCTCTCTCTCTCTCTCTCTCTCTCTCTCTCGATCTCTCTCTCTCTCGATCCTCTCTCTCTCTCCCTCTCTCTCTCCTCTCTCTCTCTCTCTCCCTCCCCCTCTCTCTCTCTCCCTCTCTACTCTCTCCCCTCTCTCTCTCCCTTCCCCCCTCTCTCTCTCTTTCCCTCTCTCCTCTCTCTCCTTCTCTCCCTCTCTCCCTCTCTGTCTCCCCCTCTCTCTTCTCTCCCTCTCTCTCGCTCTCTCCCCTCTCCTCTCTCTCCCCTCTCTCTCTCCCTCCCCCCTCTCTCGCTCTCTCGCTCTCTCTATCTCCCTCTCTCTCTCTCTCCCTCTTTCTCTCCCCCCCCCCCCCTCCTCGCTTTCCCTCTCTCTCTCCCTCCCTCTCTCTCTCCCTCTCTCTCTCTGTCTCTCCCTCTCTCTCTGTCTCTCTCTCTCCCTCTCTATGTCTCTCTCTCCCTCTCTCTCTCTCCCTCTTTCTCCTCTCCTCTCTCCCTCCTCTTTTCTCTCTCCCTCTCTCCCTCTCTCTCCCTCCCCCTCTCTCTCCCACTCTCTCTCCCTCCCCTCTCTCTCCATCTCTCTCTCTCCCCCTCTCTCTCCCTCTCTTCGCGCTCTCTCTCTCCCTCTCTCTCCCCCTCTCTCTCTTCCTCTCCCTCTCTCTCTCTCCCTCACTCCCTCTCTCTCCCTCCCTCTCTATCCCTCCCCCCCTTTCTCTCTCTGTCTCTACTATCAAGATGACCACGCTAGAGCTGGTTGAACTCAGGGAGCACTGGGTGTCAGAAGTCACTGACCTGGCCGGAGTGTGGAGGGGATGGGAAAGGGGGGGGGGGGGGGGTAGAAAAGGGAAACCAGCAGTGGCGGCAAAATGGATGGAGTGGATCGTCAAGTTAGGGGCGTGTGTGGCAACACTGCCCGCCAGACTCCAGCCATCATTGTTTTGATGTGTACTGGAGATCTGCTTGATAGCGATGTGATGATTAAAATAATCAATAATAATAATAATAATAATAATAATAATAATAATAATAATAGTAAATTGAATTTATACAGCGCTGAATCTTGTAAAGCAAATAAAGCAAAGCGCTTACATACATACATACATATACACATACACACACATACATACAATCATACATACACACATACATACATACATACATACACATACATACATACATACACACATACATACATTACATACACACACACACATTCATACATATATATATATACATACATACATACAATCTCTCAAGATGCTTTCGGAGACTCCTTGGCATATCCTACAAAGACCACATAAGCAACGAAAGCGTGCATAACAGAATCCAGCAAACCATTGTACCCTTGAGAAACTTCTAACGATCGTGAAAAAGCGTAAACTTAAATGGTATGGGCATGTCACAAGATCCAAAGGACTTGCAAAGACAGTTTTACAAGGCACTGTCCAAGGAGGAAGAAGAAGAGGCAGACCAAGGAAGAGCTGGGAGGATAACATCAGCGAATGGACAGGCCTAGAACTCAACAAAACCCTGAGAAAGGCAGAACAGAGAGAGGAATGGAGGGAACTGGTTGCTGAGTCTTTGAGGGTGCCCCCACGGTCGTCAGACTACGGGACAGATAGATAGACATACATACAATACATACATCGCTATATATCCTAAGAACAAACCACAGTAACCTTTTAACAATCTTTCATACTGACATATTGAAACTATAAACATTCTCTTTTCATGTCAATCGTGGAACATCTTGAGCACAAGTTAAAAACCCAATCCACGTTTCCAAAGAGTAGGCCATCGTGTGCTGGTAGGAGCGTACGACAAATTAAAAAGAAAACCAACCCAGTGTACACACGAGTAGTGTTAAGACACCATCTCCGAAGCTGCTATACCAAGCTACCTTCGGATGAAACTATAAACCGAGGCCCCGTGTGCGAACGCACGCAGAATATCTTGCGCACACGTTAAATCCTGTTCCGCTTTTCTTAAGAGTAGGCCATTGTGTGCCGGTAGGAACAGATGACAGAATTCACAAATCCGCATACACACGGAGACTGGATCTAAAAAAGCACATAAGTGCTTATTCCATTATCCTCGATATAAAAAAAAATTAAAGAAAAGGAAAAGAATGAGTAAAAACGGCTTCATATACACCATTTCACCATTGGTGAGCCTCGGAACACTAGCTGAGAAACGAACAACAAAAATCAAGAACAAAATCAACAACAACAACAACAACAACAAACCGTGCAGACTTAAAATGTAGTTTTGTACAATAACTTACACAAAAAACCCCAACTACCAACCAACTTTAGCGGTATTCCAAATAGAAAGATTAAAAGCGCACACCCAAATCCTCTGACCAAGTCCTGTCTGTATAACTATAGTGACCTTAGTCCATCACACGGTACCCAGACATGTATACACACAGCTGACAGCAGTGATGGACAGGACACCATGGTCAAACTTGGCCACTACCAGCGCACATGTCATCTAAGGGACTGACCGACTGACTGACTGACCCTCTGTCCAGACTCTCTCTCTCTCTCTCTCTCTTCTCTCTCTCTCTCTCTCTCTCTCTCTCCTCTCTCTCTCTCTCTCTCTCTCCAGTCTGACTGTGGGATCTTAGGTCAGACAGCTGTCAAATTGTTTTGGGTTGTTGTTTTTTTCCTGATAGGTAGGTCTCTTGTCTGTGTTGTTTGGTCTGAGTCACTCAGAATGATGTTCACACTTTTCTTGTGGGGTTTTTTTTTTTTCTCGACAATTTTGTTCTCGTTGTTTGGTCAGAGTCACTCAGAATGATCTTGACACTTTTCTTGGGTTTTCTTCTTTTCTGGAAAAATGTGTCCCCTGTCTTTGTTTTGATCTCTTTGAGTCTCTCTCTCATCTCTCTCTGTCCATCTCTCTCTCATCTCTCTCTGTCCATCTCTCTCTGTCTCTGTGTCTGTCTCTCTCTCCATCTCTCTCTGTCTGTCTCTGTCTCTCTGACCCTGTATCTGTCTCTGTCTCTCTCTGTCTATTTGTCTCTCTCTCTCTCTCTGTCTTTCTTTCTTTCTATCTCTGTGTGTGTCTATCTCCGTCTCTCTCTCTCTCTCTCTCTCTCTCTCTCTCTCTCTCTCTCTCTCTCTCTCTCTCTCTCTCTCTCTCTCTCTCTCTCTGTCTTTCTTTCTTTCTTTCTTTCTATCTCTGTGTGTGTCTATCTCCGTCTCTCTCTCTCTTTCTCTCTCTCTCTCTCTCACTCTCTCTCTCTC
>CM054142.1:44642836-44660336 GCA_028751875.1 Rapana venosa
TGGTCATGTCCTATGTTTGGTCATTTTCTATGTTTGGTCATTTCCTATGTTTGGTCATCTCCTATGTTTGGTCATGTCCTATATTTAGTCATGTCCTATGTTTGGTCATCTCCTAGTGTTTGGTGTTTGGTCATGTCCTATGTTTGGTCATTGTTTGGTCATCTCCTATGTTTGGTCATTTTCTATGTTTGGTCATTTCCTATGTTTGGTCATCTCCTATGTTTGGTCATGTCCTATGTTTGGTCACTGCCTAGTGTTTGGTCATCTTCTATGTTTGGTCATTTCTCCTATGTTTGGTCATGTCCTATGCTTGGTCATGTCCTATGTTTGGTCATGTCCTATGTTTGGTCATCTCCTAGTGTTTCGTCATTTCCTATGTTTGGTCATGTCCTATGTTTGGTCATCTCCTATGTTTGGTCATCTCCTATGTTTGGTCATGTCCTATGTTTGGTCATGTCCTATGTTTGGTCATCTCCTAGTGTTTCGTCATTTCCTATGTTCGGTCATCTCCTATGTTTGGTCATCTCCTAGTCGTTTAAAGTCTGCTGTCATCTTACATAACAAACAAAAGAGTGCAAGCGTGCGTTTGCCTCCATCCAAAGCTAACTAAATTAGGGGGGCTATTCAAACCAGTGGCAACTCTGTGGTAATTACGCATCAAACTAATGAAACCATTAACAGCAAAACTTTTTTTTTTTTAAGTGACCGCCATGCCCCCTGATCTTCAAGAGAAGATAAAAGCACCATTCTAATGTCAGAATGGCATCAGAGGAGGTGCGTTATTATCTCTGCAAATTTCACGTCATTTAGGAGAGGAAATGTGTCTTTAAGGAACGCGGGCATTTTTACCAATTGGGGGATGTCGAAAGAGACCGCTCTATGCCTGTGATGAAGGCGCAGTGCATCAACACAACACGCCATGTTGTGCTTTGCAGTTCACAAGCCAGTCTCCTGTTCAAATAATTTTGTGTTTTCGTTCGTTCCGTAGCTAAAGCTCTAGGATTCACCAATGAGGAGATTTTGTCTATGTATGCGACCGGGTTTTTTGCCCACCATGAAGGTAGCCGCATTCCGACTTTGGAAATGTGTGCTGGATATGTTCGTGTTTCCGTGTCCGACCGAACGCTGTCAATGACAGGATCTTTCACGTGAATATTGTTCGATTTTGTGTAAATACACACATGAAGTTAAGGCACAGGCAGGCCTGTATTAGAAGTTCACCTAGGAGAGCGTATCCCCCCCCCAAAAAAAAAAAAAATGTCCACCCTTCATTCACCTGACGCCGACGAGATTCGAACTCAAAACTCCATGGACCAAGGCGAACGCTTCTAAATCAAAGTTTCAAAAAGTGACTGGACTTCACTCTTGGCCCGTAGAGGATCACGGTGGCTCTTGCACCAATGTGTCAGTTGATTCAGGCAGTAGAGGTATTAAGCAAGCTGGAATATGGTCACACTGACCAACTGCCCGATATTCCTCACAGTTACGTCTGTCGCAAGGTCAGTCAAAGCAGATTTCTCTGCGTGAAATTCGCGCTCCCCTCCCTAGGGGAGAGCGCTTCGCCACAAAGCTAGCACCATCCCTTTATCCAGAAATTATTCAGAGTGTAAAAAAAAAGGTTTCCCTTTGAAAGCTTTTTCCTACAGACTAAAACAGTTTGCCGAAGTCAGATGCGCTAGGACTGAATTGTCAGGCACTTAACGGCAATGCAACTCTTTTTTTTTCCCGTCATATAACAAAAACAAACCAGTAGTTGCTGTCTGAGTTGAGCGTTTGAAGAAGAAGAACTAGTTTGCAAAGGCAAACTCGACTCTCTTGTTTAGTGTGGACTCTATCTACGTCGAGGGAGAGGAGATGGGCGCCGCCCTCAATATGCTGGCCCTAGAGAAGTGAGGTCTCTGACGCCTCGCTCCCCTACGACCTTATAGATTATGGGACTCATTAACCTTTACCTATCTACGTACGCTACATGTGTCTTGCACATGGAAACTCGGATTTTTTTTCTCATCCGAAAGACTAGGACACATACCACTACCAATCAAGGTCCAGCATAGAGAGGAATGTACGCGCGGGAGATTGGGTTTAGACGGGGGAATCGAACCGGCAATTTCTCGTTCTAGATGGGTGGTGAGTTACCACTCGACCGCTGATCCACTGTGGTTATCTCACTAACCACCCCATCTTTAGTGGAGAGGGGGTAGGGGAGGGGAGAATGATTTCATGATTAAACTCCACATTCGTGATGGAGATTGTGGTGACGTGCATGGTGACAGGCTTTTTCTGCAAAACAAGGTGAAATGTGCAGACCGCCCTGTTTACAGAAGGGAATCAATGCCCAGCAATTTTCCATAACGCTTCCAGGGGGACTCTTGCCATCCGAGAGAGCTGAGGCATGCTGGCTGTCTGTCTCCGTTCCTCTCTGTCTGTAAGTATGTTTGTCTGTCCTGTCTGTTCTCTTTCTGTCACTCTCTGTCTCTGTCTGCGTCTATCTGTGTCTGCCTCTCTGCGTCTCTATGTCTGTCTGTCTGTCTGTCTCTGTCTCTCTGTCTGTCTGTCTGTCTGTCTCTCTCTCTCTCTCTCTCTCTCTCTCTCTCTCTCTCTCTCTCTCTCTCTCTCTCTCTCTCTCTCTCTCTCTCTCTCCATGAGAAGTGAAGTCAGTACTAATGATAACTCATGAGGAAAAAAAAAGTCACCTCGAAAGAACAAATTGGTGGAGACCTAAACATGATAGATGTCAAGTATCGTCAAATCACACGAACAACGCTCTAACCACCAGGCAATTATCCCCCTTTGTTCTAAAAAAACACAGCCATAATATTGAGCAAAGTGGACCTAGGTGACTATATTTTATGACAGCAGGCATGAAGTCGTTATAGGGACAACAAAAGGAATGTCTAATAAAAGAAGCAGAAATGGAAAATAAAAGCAGTCACAATAAAACCATCCATCCCGCTTTCTTCTCCAAATAAAATCAGTCGCAATGAAACCATTCCCTTTTTCTTCTCCAAATCGTGGTTGGTAGGAATACGCGCCAATTTTCTGGTGAAAGAAGAAAACAGATACTGAAACCATACACAATGGCTGGAAATTGTCAGAAGGAAAATGTCATACGTGATGCCAATTCCGTAAGAATAATACCAGAATATAGAGAGAGACACTTTGATATCTGAGTAGCATACGTCTGCAGTACTTTATAGTGATGATACCGTCTGGAGGAAGGCTTGGAGAATGTGCACTGAATATTTGGAACCTGACAAGAAAGAATGAAGACATGGTCGGAAAACATAGTACCCTAGGAAACCACCCCCTCCGCTAACCCCCAAAAGGGAGACACAAACAAGAAGTAAACATAGAAAATCAAGAGAGACATGAATGTATTACCCTTGATACCCTGTCACATTTCTTACGAGGATGTCCAGGCGGAAAGCTCCCAACCCCCAACAAACATACAACATACACACAACAAACAAACAAGCAAAAAAAACCCCCTAAAACAGGCAACAACAACAAACAAAACACACAAGAAAACGAAAACAAAACAGCAAACAAACAAACAAACACAAGGAAAACAAAACCCACAGCAATAACAACAAGAACAAAAACAACCGACCAAACAAACAAAATCAAAAGCAAACACACAAAATGCCAACAAAAACACAACTAAAATTAAAATAAAAAGCCAATGTGTGTGAAACAATCCACTGCAAAAATGCAAACCAGTCCCATGTAGGTACACTATAATATGCGTAGTGTATCGCTACCATATGGAAAGAATACCATTCAGCCCCCTACCATCAAGACTCAAGAGGTTTGAACACAATTCATTTTCTTTGATTCCTGATCGTTAAATGTCTCATGGGTTTCATGTTCTTATATGTATGTCGCATTATATATGTAGCAGTTCTGTTGTTTTTTTAAATCCCTTTTATTTAAACTAAGAACATTTGATAAGAACAAACAATCGAAAGTGCGCTGAAGGAATTAACATCAGTGACATGCCGACTCCACTACCCCCATAGTCTTTCCGACGAGACTGTAAATCAGGGTCCCGTGTGCGAATTCACGCAGAACATCTTCCGCACACGTTTAAACCTGTGCCACTTTTCGAAAATTAATAGATTATTCGTGCCTGTGGGAATGAATGACAACATTTACAACATTTCAGGCACACGAGGACTGTATGTAAAAAAGTCATGAGTGCTTGGATGTAAAAAAATAAAAAGCAGAAAAAGCATGAGTGCTTGGACGTAAAAAAAAGAAGAAGCATGAGTGTTTATTCATTATAGGGGACGGGATAGCTCAGTGGTCGGAGCACGCGCTTTCCCTCAGCCAAGTTAAGCAGCGTCGAGCGTGGTTACCAGTTGGATGGGTGACCGTTTGCGCGCCTTGGCTTCAGTACAGTTCCCCCAGTTCACCCAGCTGTATATGGGTACCTACCCTCTTTAGGGTCAGGGAAGGTAAAGCAGCGAGGGAGAGGAGATGGGCGCCGCCCTCAATATGCTGGCCCCTAGAGAAGTGAGGTCTCTGACGCCTCGCTCCCCTACAACCTTATAGGTTTGGGGACACCTTTACCTTTTTCTATTCATTATTCTTGAAATGGTAATTTTTCTTTACAAGAATCTTTAAGGAGGATAAAACATCCGTTACGTCCATACACTGGTAATAGCAGGCATTACCTATAACGGTATTTTGATGCGTCAGGCTACAACAGTGTGATGGGAAAATGTCGTGACTGTTGCTGTTTTGTGCGTACCTCAGTTTAATCAGCCCGGGGGTCACCTAGAATATACACTCTGTCCCAATCATCACACCTGGGAATCACTGTGAGATGCTAAGTTTACACAGATGAGAAATTTGCTTGAAAGAACTGTTTCCAATTGCGTGGTCACATAAATTGTCATAATTCTAACACACCACATAATGAGGAGCACTGCACCTGAAGTCAAGTTTTAGTTGTTAATAATAATAATAATAATAACAATAACAATAATAGTAATAATAATAATAATAATAATAATAATAATAATAATAATAATAATAATGTATTGAATTTATATAGCGCTGAATCTTGTAAAGCAACAAATCAAAGTTAACATGTTAATAATTTGCAACAGAAGAGGCTGTTTAATCTAAGAAAAAAGATTGAATTCGAACACTTTTATGAAAAGATATTGTTATTTCAAATTAAAACGACAGACTGCATGAAGTGAAAAAATGACAAATAGATTAAGATTTGCATCGTGATAGGTGGTCATATCGAGGGCTTGGGCGTTTCAAAACGCCTTTTTCAAGCAAAAGGAAACAAAACTATACCTTGATACTTCAGAGCAAGGTAGCAGAATGCCTATAGTTTTACAATCAATCACAATCTCAAACCCATCAACATGACCGCCACCTGCCTAAAACGGCTCCTGGCGGAAAAGTGAGTCAGATGCAACGCGACCCATTTCGTGATCGAGCGTCAACAACTATTCCAACTTCTTCAATTTTTTCCACTTAAGAACTCTTGAAGAACACAAGTAGTTATAGCAGAAGTTTGTCCTGGACGAAGGCCATCCCCACACACCATTTCAAAGCACATCTTAATACAGGCCTTGGCACCTCCACTCACATCCATAACTGACAAGAACTTTCAGCCTGTACCACCGACTCGTAAATCAACAATGCACGGGGTATAATCCTGTCAGCATGAAATGGAGAGGGGAGGTAAACATAGGTTACTCGGTTATTGGCTGGGCAAAGGCTATCCCCTCCGAAAAATAAAGTGTCATCGCCGCAGCGCATAAGCGGGTCTATTTGGGTGAGGCGTGTCGTGAGGTAGGGCCCAGCTAGGCCAGGAACTAATCCAAGTTAGGGGGAAGGAAGGGATGGAAAGTGTCAGGAGACCGGCTTTGGGGGTAACATGTTAGTCCGCCTACCAACAACTGTCCAGGGGCTGAGGAGAGAGTTGTCTGTCTATTTATTTGCTTGTTTGCTTACTTGCGTCTTTATTTACGTCTGGATAAGAGCATCTACCACCATCTTCTGGATTTCTGCTCTGCCAAAGATAAACTAGAGGGAAAAAAACCCAACAAGACAACAAAAACAAATAAACTGATTTTAACTCTACAAAAATGGAGAAGAGAGAGAGAGAGAGAGAGAGAGAGAGAGAGAGAGAGAGAGAGAGAGAGAGAGAGAGAGAGAGAGAGAGAGAGAGAGAGAGAGAAGAAAAAGAAGAAGAAGAAGAAGAAGAAGAAGAAGAATATGTGCTAGCTCAATAGTGTAGCAGTCAAACTAAGATAAGCTGATATGACAGTTTAGTGAGGTTTTTTAACGAATTTTCCCCTTACATGAAGGGTGACGTGTAGAAAGAGGTCGGTATTTCAAGAAGGCTGGTTAATCTACCAGAAACTACCAAAGCACCGGGAGGTCGAGTGTCAAATCCCTCGGTAGGTTTGCTCCTGGTCACTGTTAGATGTCCCCCAGCTTAGAACCCAAGGAATCACCCAGCATCACACCTGGGACATACTGTCAAACAGTAAGCATCCAATGTATGAGAGATGTGCGTACAAATCTCTTTTCAAATACCCTGCCCTACAGTCAGACCCCAATTTCTGATTTTTTTTTTAATTCGTGGACGAAGATTTCCAAGCAAAACATTTATTTTAAGTATTCCATTGCACTTTGCTTGCACCTTCGCCATCACTTACTCCTTTGTCTAGTCGACAACTGGGACACCACCTGCTTGTTTGAAAACGTGTATATATGTATGTATACCACGTTAAGGCCACCAGTGCAGTACTCGTACGGGCACGGTAGGGGAATGGTTCCGTACCTCAGTTGGGGTCCGACAGGGATGTCTGCTGTCGCCGACACTGTTTAACATTTTCCTTGAACGCATCATGACTGACGCCTTGGAAGACCACACAGGCACAGTCAGCATTGGAGGGCGAACAATCACCAACCTCAGGTTTGCCGATGACATTGACGGTCTGGCAGGAAATGAAGAGGAACTGGCCAACCTAGTGAAGCAACTGGACGAAATATCCTCACGATACGGCATGGAAATCAGCGCCGAGAAAACCAAGCTCATGTCAAACAGTGCCCATCCAATCACCACCAAGATCACTCTCAGCGGAAAAGAACTGGAGACAGTTGACCATTTCAAGTACCTTGGAGCCATCATAAGTGAGGAGGGATCGAAGACCGAAATCCTAGCAAGAGTGGCACAACAGCAGCAGCAATGGCAAGACTGAAGACCATATGGAGAGACAGAAACATCCCTCTCGGAACCAAGGTAAAGTTACTAAACGCGCTAGTCATCTCAATCATGCTTTACGCATGTGAGGCATGGACACTGAACGCAGACCTACAAAGGAGGATCCAAGCAGTAGAAATGAGATGCCTCAGAAGGCTCCTTGGCATCTCATACAAGGACCAGGTCACCAACAATGAAGTCCGCAGAATGATCACTCAACAGGTGCGGGACTATGAAGACCTACTGACCACGGCGAAAAAGAGGAAACTCAGATGGTATGGGCACGTAACACGCTCAGAAGGACTTGCGAAGACCATCCTGCAAGGAACAGTCCAGGGGAAGAGAAGACGGGGCAGACAGAGGAGTGGGCCGACGACATCCGTGATTGGACAGGGAAGGACTTCAATGTCACCCAGGCACTCGCCCACGACCGCGCTAAGTGGAGCCAGCTGGACCACCGTTCGTCCACCATGCAGCGCCCCTACGACCCTGGCGGGTTACGGGACCAGTAACAGTATCAGTAATACCAAGTTATAGGTAACGGCAGATTTCTCTCTACAAGAAATTCGGGATGCTCTACTCTGGGAGAGAGCCGGTCGCCCATGGAGCAGCGCCACAAAATTAATGATTATTTCTTTTCTGTCCCTGTGTACTCGTTTCCCTATCCGAGTGGCGTTTCTTCTACAGAATTATGCCAGGGATAACCCTCTTGTCACTGTGGGTTCTTTGACGTGCACTGAATGCGTGTTAACACAGGACCTCGGTTTATCGTCTCACGCGAAAGACTAGCACAGTATCCAGACCGTCACTACTTTCAGTCTAGTGGATGAGAGGACAGTTTCGGGTGCAAACGGGGATCGAACCCGGACTTGTCGCTTCCTAGGCAAGTGTGTTGTCTCTAGACCATCGATCCCCACACCACTAACTGACATGAGGCAGCTTCTGACCTGGCCCAATCTGGCACCTTTCATGCCTGAGCCCTACCTTCCCTGCAAAACACACCACGTCATCAATAAGTATGACGGCGAATATGGACAAGTAAGCACAAATCATCACAAGTGGCCAGAAAGATGGAGGGTGGGGTTTTTTTTCTTCTCTTTTTTGGCGAAATAACAACATACGTACGGCCTGTCCTAGTCCGGAGAATCTATAAACAAATCGCAGACTGCCCTTTCTCTCTTACTCTATAAATCATTACTTAAAGAGTGCGCTGGCTGCCAATTTTTCCAGGACGTAGCAATTCGGTGCCAGTCAGACCTGAATTATCATCGTTCTTTACCCTAAGGGGGGTAAAGAAAAAGAAAGCCAGCAAGCTGCAGCATACACGCAAAACAGAAGACAAAAAAAAAGCGAAGAATGATTTCCGTTGTACAACTGACCTTTCCGAGCTGTCTTGTAAACAGCATATTCTGGCTTTTTCCCTCCCTGTCATAAAACAAGGCATGAGACAAGCAGATTGCTGTTAGCTGGCGAGTGTTTATCAAGGTGCTGCCAGTCAATACCAAGCCATTTATTGCCCTGATTTCACCAGAGAGAAGAAACACAAACAGGCATACTGGGAGAGACAGAAAACGGATGTTCTGTGCATCACGTTATCTGTATGTTCTAAAATGAGTGCAGGTACATAATTATGCGTCTCCCTGTCTAAGCAGTAACATGTCGATGTGTGTTTGCGTGCACTCGTGTATGCACACGCGTGTGCGAGTTATTATTATTTATTTTATTCATTCAATTTTTTTTCTAAGAAAAGCTCCCTCCCTGGTCAGGTAGTGCTTGTAATGTGTTTGCATAGACACCTGTATGCTTACGCGTGCGCGAGTGTTATTATCTTTTCTGGTTTTACTATGTATCTCCTAAGAAAAGCTCGCTTCCTGGTTAATTATTGCGCGAGTGTTATTATCTTTTCTTTTTTATATTATGTACCCCCTAAGAAAAGCTCGCTTCCTGGTCAATTATTCGCCTGTATTGTGTGAGTAAACATAATGGCAAGTTCGCTAACTGCTTTACAAAAATGGTTGCTAAGGATTTTGTATTGATTCTGAGTCAAAGATATCACAGAACATTTGTTAGACTAGTAATGGGAAGAGAAACAGAGACAGAGACAGACAGACAAACAGACAGACAGACGAGAGAAACAGAGGACAATGTCTTCTGTGTGGCATTGTCCTTAGATGAAACTGTTGTGTTTATCGAGAGAAAACTCTCCATCTAGTCAGATGCGTCATTACAAAAGGCCCATTCTTTCTAGATCAAAATGAGAAAACCGCATTTCAAAAAATCTTCGCATGCACTTGAGATATTATTAAAAGTATGCTCTTCTAAAACAACAACAACAACCTCTCCACTCCCACGCCACTACCAACATAAACATGGGAGATCTGAAGTACAGAGAACCACTCTAACACAAACACAATTCATTCTTTCTATCGCTAGGAAGTACGTTTTCAGCACCGATCAGACCTTAACTATGTTCTGAAATCGTCCAAACACGGGGATTGGTTTGAAAGTATTCTAGTGTAAGGTGCAGCAGGAAGTTACACGTGTTCCAATGGCTGACCATTGCGGCTGCTAACATTACTAATGTGAAAACAGTTCATGAACGTAACAATGAAATACAGCTATTCTGCCTAATCTCAAACTAAGATACACTGTCATTGTGTAAAGAGTCCCTTTTCACAGCTGGTGAGCAGGAACGCAAATCCATGAAAAATGTCGGAAAAACGAATGTCATCTGCTACATTGTCTAACTAAAACTTTCAAAGAAAAAATATAATCGGCCTTAAATTAAATTTTTTTAAAGTTGCAAAATAAATAAAGCAGAACAGAAATACCTCAATGTTTGTAACACACCACTGAATCCATACATCTGTGTGATTCATGCTATTTCTAGTGCTGCCAGAGCAGAAACAAAGAAGAACCTACCATAACTGCTTTGGTTTGCAGTAGAGAGTGACCATGTCACCATTTTAGTCTCGAAACCTAAATAATTTTAGGGTTACTTCAAAGACAAACAAGAAAATAAATACTCTTGCAGTCAGTGACAGTTTTAAAAAAAATGGCGGCATTATTATGCAGTAACGCGTCCTCCCAAGGGAGAGCAGCCCGGTGTCATACAGAGAAATTTGCGTGAAAGAGTAGTATACAACCCAATCTCCAAACACTGATTAGTTTGTATGTTCTCGCTAGACATAAGTCACAATAATTCTTCTTCTTACATATTCCCTGGACACACAAACATGAATCACTAAAACTTTAGACTACATTTTGTTCTTGCACATACATATATGACTGTGTGTAGGGAGGGAGGGGAAGGGGGGCAAACATGATATAGAATCTCTCTCCACACGCATCAATCACGAAACCACCAGGCTCAATCCCCTAAACTACAATACAGACATCACCAGCACAGTCATTCTGAACGACCAGCGGCAGTCACATAGTGGTAAATCACGAGTCTGCTTGCGTCTTCCTTGGCGGACAGGGATGCTGCGGGCTAAACATAGGGTTGCCGGGTTATAGTGTCCAGGCAAAGGCTGCCCCGGGGAAATAGATCTCCACTGGCAGTGCATGAATAGGCCAATTCCAGTGAGTGGGATAGTCAGCTTGTAGCAGGCCAGGCCTGATGCTGGCTTCTCAATGGAGGAGGCTGGAGAGAGAGGAGAGAGAGAGAGAGAGGAGAGAGAGGAGAGAGAGAGAGAGAGAGAGACAGACAGACAGAAGAGAGAGAGAGAGAGAGAGAGAGAGAGAGAGAGAGAGAGAGAGAGAGAGAGAGAGAGAAAGAAGGAATCTAGTGAGACTGGCATTTCTGGTCATGTACGAGTTTGGCAGCCAGCAGATTCTCTCTCTCTCTCTCTCTCTCTCTCTCTCTCTCTCTCTCTCTCTCTCTCTCTCTTTCTCTCTGAGCGCTCATACCTAACGTACTTCTGGACTTTGCACCATCTGCTTTCCTGGAAAGAAAGTTTGGTTTATAGGAACTGGTTTTGCCTGTTATGGGATTTTTGTTTTTGTTCGTTCCTCGGCTAGAGCTCCGAGGTTCACCAATGGTGAGATTTTGTGCATGCAACCGGTTTTTGTTTTTTGGCCCACCACGAAGGTAGCCACATTCCGACATTGGGGATCTATCATGGGAAGAGACACGGGACAAACAGACTGCTAGTAACCTGTACCCACAGAAAAGGAAAGAAAAAAGGCAATTACATTATTAATTTTTTTTTAAATCACATTTGCATTCATCAATAATCAAAAAAAACATTTTAATTGAAAAAGGAAAGGATACCGCGATGAATTGGCTGTCATTTTCCTATTTCAATAGCTTCGTGAAAGGATCATAAAACGTCCGGACCGAAGGAGAACTGGCGTCTCAAGGATGAACTCATCCGAGAACAGCTCCCTGGTCTCGGAGAGTGAGCTTTAGCTTTCTTTGTCGTCTTCTTATGTTAACCACTTCTCTCAGAAACTCACAACGCATCACTATATCAAACAAGAATACACGTAGATGCAAATGACCAATTGCAAGCGCAAGTTTTGCAACCAAAACTGAACGTCCAATACAAAATCAAAAAACACGCCGAATTCCGCTAGTCTTGAATAGAGGAAATGACAGAGTACTGTTTGTCCTTCTTGAACCATCTTAACGAATTTATCTACAAATCCTTTTTCCCAGGATGTTGCAATCTGTGCGGACGGCAACAATCATTGTGGTAAACTCACAGAATTGCTCGCCACGCAATAGAAAAAGCAATAGCTTTTTGTATATATTTGTCTTGTAAAAATCGATTTGGGGCATCTGCCTATTGTGGTACGAGACACGGGTAAAGCAGATTGCTATAAGTAGGGATTCTTTTAGTTGTTTTTGTCTTGTTATAAAAGTGGGGTCAGTGCTGAGGAGACAGACAAGAGAGACGAGACAAGCACGAATGACAGTGACAGAGAGATCAGGTTCTATTATCTTTACTAAAAAGTGGGGTCACCTCACCGAGAGAGAGAGAAGAGAGAGACAGAGACAAGAAGAAAGACAGTGACAGAGAATTTCATGGTTCTATTATCTTTACATAAAAAGTGGGTCACTCCCTCTACCAGAGAGAGAGAGAGAGAAGAAGACAGAAGACAGACAGAGAAGAGAGAGAGAAGGAGAGACAGAGAGAGCAGAGAGAGAGAGAGAGAAAGACAGAAACAGAACAGACAGAGACAGACAGACAGACAGAGACGGACAGAGACAGCGATGAGAGACAGACAGTGACAGAGAGATTTTATGACTCTGCTATTTTTTATTCCAAAAAGTGGGTTCAGTCCCTCTACCAGAGAGAGAGAGAGAGACAGACAGACAGACATGCCTACATACAGACAGAGACTGAGACAGACAGACATACATACAGACTGACAGAGACACAGAGAAAGCGACAATAAGAATACAGACAGAGAAACAGAGAGACAGAGAGAGAGACAGAGAGAGAGAGACAGACAGACAGACAGAGACAGAGACAGACAGACATGCGTACAGACAGACAGAGACAGAGACCAAGACAGATGAAGACTATCAGTTCATGTCATGGCAAGACTCCCCATGGCAACATTTTTCGCAAATTGCATAGCATTGATTCTCCTCTGGAAACATTACACTCTCCGCATCTGCTTTTCCTTTTTTTTTCTTCTTTTAATTTCTGCAGTACTCGTGTCAAGGTTCCATAGTTCATTTTTTTCTCTCCTCTCAGATTGTTAAATTTGATGATGAAATAGTGCCGATAGTGGGCATGCCAATACTTTGTTCAATTACTAAAATTAATGCTGAAATTACATGCAAACAAAATTTGACAGTACAGATTGTAGTACTCGGCAGATTCACATGCCTGCGAGATTTATTCGGGTTTGTTTTTTTCTTCTGCCTTAGTGTGTTATGGAATTCTGTGACCCCCAAATCATCAAACTTTACTACTTGTAAACTCCTACATCGTTACCATTGCGAAATCTCTTCACTGACTGCCTGTCTCACAAAGAGTAAAGTATAAGATTAATACCCCCTGTTTCAAATGTTTCCACAAATCTGCACCCTCTTATCTCTGTAACTGCTCTCACCTGTACAGTCCATCCCGTTCCCTTCGTTTAGCCGTAGATACTTTGTGCTTTCGAACTCCCAGATTCAAACAAACCGCTGTTGGTCGACACTCTTTTTCTGTTTTTGGTCCATCCACCTGGAATGGCCTTCCTCTCCCACTTCGCCAAAAAGCCTCCATTCGATACTTTCAACTCCACCCTCAAAACGCACTTCTTTCCTACCCGAGATCGTCCCCTCATATCAGTTGTCTGTTCCTACTTTTTTAACAGCCAACTTCATCTCCATTACCTCACCTAAGCGTTTTGCATGCGCGCGAAACGTGTTTATAAATTTGATATTTGTTAATCCTAATGTTTGTGGACGGTTGCATGAGTGTAAATGATTTCAATGCAAGCGCGTTTGATTTCTTCACAAGATTCAGCGCTATATACATTCCATATAATTATTATTATTATTGTTATTATTATTATTACCATTAATTTTTTTTTAAACAAGGAAATTTGTCTCGAGGACAGTCTAAGATTGTTTTGATAATATCGTTGCATATTGGTTGACTATACTAATAAAATATTGATGGTCTATCTGCGTGTGTGTGTGTGTCTGTCTTTCTCTCTCTCTCTCACTTTCACCTCTATCTATCTCTCTATATATCTATCTATCGATCTAATCTAATCTTGTCTATCCACCTAAATCTCCATCCATCCACCCATATAGATTTCTCTCTCTCTCTCTCTCTATCTATCTTATCTATCTATCTATCTATCTATCTATCTATCTATATATATATATATATATATATATATAGAGAGAGAGAGAGAGAGAGAGAGAGAGAGAGAGAGAGAGGGGGGGGAGATAGAAAGATAGATAGATCGATAGATAGATAGATATTCATGGTTAAAAGATTAAGAAAGACGACATAACAAACCACCATAACACACACACACACACACACACACACACACACAACACACACACACACACACACACACACACACACACCTGACAGCTACTGACGTCTTGAAAACCAACTCAATATTTGGCCAATCTGTTCCACATGTTTACGCTAATTTGTTTCACAACGAAGAGAGAGGAGAACGAGAGAAAGAGAGACAGAGAGAGAGACAGAGACAGAGACAGAGACAGAAGATAGAGAGATACAGAGACAGAGAGATAGACAGACAACAGACAAAGAGAATGGGGACAGACCAACAAAGCCACAAGAAACAAAATGATGTAGTAAAAGAATAAGAAAACACAGAAAAAAACCACGACAGACAAACAAGCCAACAAGCCATCACCCAATCACTCACACACACACACACTCACACACACACACACCACACTCACACACATACACACACACCCCACACTCACTCAGACACACACACTCACACACACACCACACCCACACACCACACACACACCCACAACACCCACACACACACTCACACACACACACCATACTCACACACAAACACGCGCACACACACACACACACACTCACACACACCCCACACACCCCCACACTCACTCACACACACACACACACACACACACACCACACCACCCACACAACACTCCACACACACACACGCACACACATACAACACGCACACACACTCCACCACACACACACCACACTCACACCACACACACTCACACACTCACACACACACACACACACACACACTCACACACACACTCACTCGCACACACACTCACACACACACACACCCCACATCACTCACTCGCACACACACTCACACACACACACACACTCACACACACACACACACACACAACACACACACACACACACACACACACACACACACACACACACACACACACACAACACACACTCGTCTAATATCACCTTCAGTGAACAGACGTAAAATCCAAGCAACAACAACAACTCAACAACACACACACATACCACACACTCACTCACACACACCCACACCACCACCTCACTCACACACACTCACTCACACTAACATAACACACACTCCACTACTAACACACACACACACACACCACAACACACACACACACAACCACACTCACAATGTCTAACACTTGAGTGACAGATGTAAAATCCAGCAACAACAACACTTCAACACAACACACACACCCATACCACTCACACTCACACTCACACACACTACTTCTCTTCATCTCTTTCTTCTCTCTCTTCTCTCCTCCCCACTCCCTCTCCCTCTTCTCTTTCTCACCTGGTGAAGAGGTCGATGTTGAAGAAGACGTACTCGCCATTGTCAAAGTTGAGCTCGTGTGCCTGGATCATGATTTTGCGCACAGCGTCAGGCGAAGCACACAGGACCACGACTGCAACAGACCAACAGACACAGTCTGTGACACACACTCACCACACTTTTCATCTTCTTCGTCGTCGGCGTCGTCGTCGAACGCTCAGACAGCAAACTATTAGCTGTCTGTCATGTATGTTTGTCCGTCGTGTCCGATGATGACCTCCAAAACAGCAGAGAAGGCAGCTGCTGTTTTGGAAACTGGGCAGAGATTTGATTGTAGTGGAGATGCCTTGCCCACAGTACATCCCTACTCTCTCGGCCAAGTGGGCATAAGGACAGTCAGCGTCGGAGATGTTCTCCAAAGGCCAACCAGCCCCCCAGGGCTGCAGCACATAAGGACTGTGCCAGTCAAGCCTCCTAATCAGAGAGTCATAGTCGATCACTAAAGACTAAGCTGTAAAGTGGAATTCCATGAGTGGGAAAGCCGCTGGTCATACAGCCTCTCACTTTGCTGTTGCCCCCAGCGTCAATGGTTTAGTCAAGAACTGTGATAAAGCCCAGTAAGCGAAAATGGCGTTTCAGCTGCTGTCTGACATGTCAGGCCTCCAGTGCATCCGACTTCGGCGTGGGAGAGAATGTTTTGTTGATATGTTAAGTCTTTTTTCTGGAGAGAGAGAAAAAAAAGGCAGGAGAATTGGACCAAGAAAATAGACAAGAAGGAAGTGACAGGTAAGTAAAGGA
This sequence comes from Rapana venosa, assembly GCA_028751875.1. Lineage (NCBI taxonomy): Eukaryota > Metazoa > Mollusca > Gastropoda > Neogastropoda > Muricidae > Rapana > Rapana venosa. The sequence continues at coordinate 44,659,137 of CM054142.1, forward strand.
ACAAGGCAGAAACAAAGAGAGAGAGATAGAAAGAGGGAATTCTTAGCACAGATTTTCCAGAAGGTGGGGATATTGCTTATATTGACAGGCCCCAGTCACTCCCACGGGGGTACCCAAGGATATCACAGACTGTTTTACAATTTCCGAAATGTTTTTTTAAAGAAAGCCAAACATTTTTACAGACAACGAAATGTTTCTACAGAATACTAAGTATTTCTATAGACTACCCCATGTTTCTACAGGTTACTAAATTCATGTTTTTACAGACTATGTAAACAGGTAGAAGTGTTTCCATAACATATGCGGTGTTAGGGAAAGTGAGGTGTCAGAGACCTCAGCCCTGCCTGCATTCCAGGTATTTTAAACAAGAGGAAGATAAAAGTATATACATGTTGATACTTTTCTGTTATCCTTGCAAGTAAAGATCAAGTTCTCTCTCTCTCTCCTCTCCTCTCTCTCTCTCTCTCTCTCTCTCTCTCTCTCTCTCTCTCTCTCTCTCTCTCTCTCTCTCTCTCTCCACTCACTCTCTCTCCGCATCTGCACACTATGTGTGTGTATTTGCGTGCGCGTACGTGCGCGTGTGTGTGTGTTTGTGTGTGTGTGTGTGTGCGTGTTTGTGTGTGTGCGTGTGTGTGCGTGCGTGCGTGTTTTGTGTGTTGTGTGTGTGTTTGGTATCTGTTAATCCTATCATATGTGGACGATTTCGTGTGTGTAAATTATTTGAATGCAAGCACTTTGATTTGTTTACTTTACAAGATTAAGCGCTATATAATTTTCCATCATTCTATCTCATTATTATTATTGTCATTTATTATTATCACTATTATTCGTATCATCATTATTATTATTGCTGTTATTAGTAGTAGTAGTAGTAGTAGTAGTAGTAGTAGGAGGAGGAGGAGGAGGAGGAGGAGGAGGAGGAGAAGGAGCAACAGCAGCAGCAACAGCAGCAGCAGCAGCAGCAGCAGCAGCAGCAGCAGCAGCAGTAGTAGTAGTAGTAGTAGTAGTAGTAGTTAGTAGTAGTAGTAGTAGTAGTAGTGTTATTTCTATACACATATCTCTGTTTCCATATACATAATACATACATAATATATTCACATGTATAGATACACTACATACATATATACATACATATATGCATACACATACATCCCAGCTGTCAACTATAGCAGATTTCTGTTCAGCCACCCTAGGCCTACT
>CM054142.1:44665336-44672836 GCA_028751875.1 Rapana venosa
TCAACAACCCAGGACAGTCACCGCGTTGTGTGAGAGAAATCACATCAACCACACATTAAACAGATAAAACCACCCAACAACACCGATTTCCTAAAAGCACCCTTATTCTTTAGCGACAAACTTAGACATCTTCACTCAATAATTATCATCATCATCATCATCATCAGTCCCGTGACCTTGGCGGTCGTGGAGGAGACACGAAAGACGATGCCGTGGTAAGCCTCCTCCATCCATCTCGGTCCTCGGCTCTGCGCAGTAGTGCCGAGTCATTCATCCTGGTCCATTCTCTGATGTTGTCCATCCATGACTTGTTCTGTCTTCCCCTCTTTCTGCCACCTTCGAAAGTTCCCTGCAGTACTGTTTTTGGCAGAGTGTTGTGGCGGGTGACGTGGCCGAACCATGTCAGCTTTTTCTTCTTGACGATGGTGAGAAGGGGTTCCTGTGGACCTGCCAGCCGTGTTATTTGGCTCTTGACAAATTCATTGGTCTTTCGTTCTCTCCAGGATATGCCCAGCAGTTTTCTATATAACCACATATATTATTTTATTATATTATTAATAAGTTTTCAATAATTATCAGACTGGGAAAAAAGGCCAGGTTCTCTCAGGAAGTTAAAACATGTACGGTAGAACATCGGGGATTCTGACCCCCATACCCTCTCCCTCCCCCCCCCCCATCTCCCCTCTCTCCTCTCCCCCCTTGGTGGCCAGCATCCTCCAGGGAGATATGGAGGAAGTAGGGTCAGTGTGTGTAGACGGATCGCCAGGCACCGCGTGTCGCACGTCATTACCAGGGGCGATAAGTCAAGGACTCGCAACCCTCTCACGGGACAGGGCCCCCGGACAAAGTTTGTGCATGATCGAAGAGTTAGTGGCCCTTCAGATTGTGTGTGTGGCTAGGACTGGTGTGGTGCTCTTGGTGGTGGTGGTGGTGAAGGTGGTGGTTTGTGGTTTGTGGTTTGTGGTGGTAGTGGTGGTGGTAGCGATGGGGTTTGTGGTGGTGGTGGTGGTGATGTAGTTTGTGGTTGTGGTAGTGTGGTTTGTGGTGGTGGAGGTGGTGATGTGGTGGTGATGTGGTGGTGGTGGTGAGGATGGTGGTGGTGATGGTGGTTTGTATTGGTGTGTTGGTGGTAGTAGTGTGGTGATGGTGATGTGGTTTGTGGTGGTAATGGTTTGTGGAGATGGTGGTGTTTGTATGTGGTGGTGGTTGGTTGTTTGTGGTGGTGGTGGTGTGGTGATGGTGTGGTGGTAGTGGTAAGGTGGTGGTGGTGATGGTGTGGTGGTAGTGGTGTGGTGGTGGTGATGTGGTGGTGGTGGTGGTGGTGGTTGTTTGTGGCTTGTGGTTTGTGGTGGCGGTGGTGGTGGTGATGGTGTGGTGGTGGTGGTGGTTGTTTGTGGCTTGTGGTTTGTGGTGGTGGTGGTGGTGGTGGAGGTGGTGATGGTGGTGGTGATGGTGGTAGTGATGGTGGTGGTAATGGTTGTGTATTGTACCGCCACACGTGCTGTACTGAACATTCTTGGCCTTCTTTGTCAAGGTCTCAGAAAGATCAATCTGCCAACACTGAGATGAGCGTGCGCAAACGAACGAGCACACGCGCGCGCGCGCACACAGACACATACACACATACACACCCCAACCCCAACCACACAGACACATACATGTATATACGCCTGCACCCCATGATAATGCGTGTCCACGTGCATGCATATACATACATTTGCAATCTATCCACCCCCCCTCTCTCTCTCTCTCTCACTGTGTTTGTTTGTCTGTCTGTCTATCTGTCTGTCTGTCTGTCTGTCTGTCTGTCTGTCTGTCTCTCTCTCTCTCTCTCTCTCTCTCTCTCTCTCTCTCTTTCTCTTCCTCACTGTTTCTCTCTCTTCCTCACTGTCTGTTTCTCTCTCTCTCCCTCACAGTCTGTTTCTCTCTCTCTCTCTGTCTCTCTCTCTCTCTCTCTCTCTCTCTCTCCGTCTCTCTCTCTCTCTCTCCTCCCTCCCTTCCTCCCTCCCTCCATGTCTCTCTCCTCTCCTCTCTTGCCCCTCCTTCCACGGGTTCGTCTTTACTTCTTTCCTTTCTTCCTTCCTTCTTTCCTACCTTCTTAACCCTAACCATACTCCCTAAAGGACCGAACCTTTACGTCCCACAAGAGTTAACGTCTCCTTTATCAGGATAACCTAGCATTGAAGAGATTGAGGGGAGGGGGGGGGGGGGGGGGGGGGGAGAGAGGTGGGGGCATGGGAGACGGAAGGAGCAGATAGGTTGGAGGGGGGTATTGTGCGGGGTGGGGAGCTAGGTTCTGATGAAGTATGTATGGCCTCAAGGGGGTACACACGGGGACAGGGGAAGGAGGAGAGGTGGGGGCAGGGGTAGGGGGTGGAGACAGAAGTTAGTGGCATGTCCACCTTTGGGGAATAGGGAGGTTTGGCTCCCAGATCACAGTAGTATGCTGGGTGGCTGAAACACTCTGTTCTTGTACTGTATTGTTTTGAGACAGACACACAGACAGATAGAGAGAAAGAGAGAGACAGAGACAGACAGACAGACAGACAGACAGATAGAGAGACAGAGACTGACAGACAGAGACAGGCAGAGACAGAGAGACAGACAGAGAGACAGGCAGAGACTGTCAGACAGAGACAGACAGACAGACAGACAGACATAGAACACAGAGAGAGACAGACAAGCAGACAGAAAGACAGACAGACAAGCAGAGAGAGAGAGAGAGAGAGATGGGGGGGGGGGGGAGAAGGACGGAGAGATGTGAGTGGGTGGGAGAGACGAGGAGGGGAGAAGGTGCGTACGAGAGATTCAAGCAATCTCACAATCAAAGTAAAAAATAAAATAAAAACCACCCACAAAAAATTTTTCTCCAGCAAACCCCAATCAAAAAGAAACTATATATGCAACACACGTAAAATACACGTTAAAGAATCTATAGCAAAATCAAAGAAAGACCGCTGCAAAAATCTGTAGGAGAACTGGCGAAAATCTGTAAGGAAAAAGCCACACTCAAAATTGGAAAGACATCATACACGCAAGAGACAGGACTTGTTTGAAAATGGTGGCACTGTTCTTATAACAAAGCACTTTTCTCTCAACACTCGCTTAATTTCATCTCGTGTTGTTGGAAGCCCTACAAACCCACGAAAGCCACATTCAGGGCTAGCACCTCATTCCAGGTAAACAACAGCCCGAATTTCAAGCAGAGAAATGTGCCACGACTAAAATACAGTAAAATGCAAAAAATTTCTCATTTTGACTCTGAAGCTCTCTCGCCATTAAACCAACCTAAACACGGTCCCCCAGGTCGGAATGCGGCTACCTTAATGGCGGGTAAACACAGGACTTTGCGTACGCAAAGTCTGACCGTTGGAGAAGGGAAGCACAGAGCTCTAAGCTGCCGAGGAAGAAAGCCAAGAGAAGAGGAAGACGTAGAAGGGAAGGAAGGCTTCCATTGCTCTGCACTGTAGTGGAGTGGAGTGAAGTGGAGTGGAGTGGAGTGGAGTGGAGTGGAGTGGAGTGGAGTGGAGTGGTGAGGTGTAGTGTGGTGTGATGTGGTTTGGTGAGGTGTGGTGTGGTGTGGTGTGGTTTGGTGTGGTGTGGTGTGGTGTGGTGTGGTGAGGTGAGGTGAGGTGAGGTGTGGTGAGGTGAGGTGAGGTGAGGTGTGGTGTGGTGTGGTGTGGTGTGTGGTGTGGTGTGGTGTAGTGTAGAGTGTAGAGTGTAGTGAAGTGTAGTGCACTGTAGTGTAGTGTAGTGTAGTGTAGCGTAGTGTAGTGTAGTGTAGTGTAGTGTAGTGGAGTGGAGTGGAGTGGAGTGGTGGAGTGGAGTGTAGTGTAGCGTAGTGTGGTGTAGTGGAGTGGAGTGTAGTGGAGTGTAGTAGTAGTGGAGTGTAGAGTAGTGCAGTGTAGTGTGGTGTGTGTGGTGTGGTTGGTGAGGTGTGGTGTGGTGTGGTGTAGTGTGTAGTGTAGTGTAGTGTAGTGTAGTGTAGTGTAGTGTAGTGTAGTGTAGTGTAGTGTAGTGTAGTGTAGTGTAGTGTAGTGTAGTGTAGTGTAGAGTGGTAGTGTAGTGTAGCGTAGTGTAGTGTAGTGTAGTGTTGTGTATAGTGTGTTTAGTGTGGTGTAGTGTAGTGTAGTGTAGTGTAGTGTAGTGTAGTGTAGTGTAGTGTAGTGTAGTGTAGTGTAGTGTAGTGTAGTGTAGTGTGGCGTGGGTGGCGTGGCGTGGTGTGGAGTGGTGTTAGTGTGGTGTGTGGTGTGGTGTGGTGTGGTGTGTTTAGTGTGTGTAGTGTAGTGTAGTTTAGTGTGGTGTGGTATGGTTGTGGTGTGGTTGTGGGTAGTGTAGAGTGTAGTGTAGTGTAGTGGTTAGTGTTGTAAGTGCAGTGTAGTGTGAGTGGTAGTGTAGTGAAGTGTGGGTGTGGTGTGTGGTTGTAGTGTAGTGTGGGTGTAGTTAGAGTGTATAGTTGTAGTGTAGTGTAGTGTAGGTAGCGTTAGCGTATGCGTAGTGAGGTGTGTAGTGTAGAGTGTAGAGGTGGAGGGTGGAGTGTGGGTGGAGTGGTAGTGGAGTGTGTGAGTGGAGTGGAGTGTGAGTAGGAGTTATAGTGTAGTGTTATGTATGTGTAGTAGTTGTAGAGTGTAGTGTGAGTGGGTGGTTAGTGTAGCGTAGTGTAGTGTAGAGTGTTAGTGTAGTGTAGTGTAGTGTACTGTAGCGTAGTGTAGTGGTATTGTAGGTGCACTGTAGCTGTAGGTAGTGTAGTGTAGGTATGATAGTGTAGATGTGGTAGCGTAGTGTAGTTAGTAGGTAGTGTAGTGGAGTGTAGCATAGTGAGTGTAGTGGTAGTGTTAGTTGTGGGTAGTGGTGTAGTGCATGTAGCAGTGTTGTAGCGTTTAGTGTTAGTGTAGGTGCAACTGTAGCTGTATGTAGTGTAATGTAGTGATGTAGACTGTAGCGTAGTGCAGTGCAGTGTAGCGTAGCGTAGTGTTGCGTAGTGGAGTGGAGTGGAGTGTAGTGACACTGCTTGAGCCTGACCGCTGGTGATTAGCATTGTCTGTTCTGAACACCCACACATAATTATATGCTGCACTCAACCCTGACCTTCAGGTCAAGGTCTCTCTGGAAGGTGTGTGAATCTATCAGTGAGACCAGCGTGCGCAAATGAACTTGCGCTTGCCGCCATGCGCGTGTGAATGCACACACAGAGAAGTGTGTGTGTGTGTGTGCACGTATATTCGCATAATGCACGCACGCGCGCGCGCACACACACACACACACATACATACTTTAATCACCCACTCTTGTACGCACATTTATGCATGCACACAAACACACACACACACACACACACACACACACACACACACACACACACACATATACACACACAATCGCGCGCGCAAGCAGACACCCATAGCCAATGAACAAACGGGCGTGGGCGCATCCACACACACACACACACACACACACACACACACACACACACACACACACACACACACACACATACACACACAATCGCGCGCGCAAGCACACACCCATAGCCAATGACTAAAGGGCGTGGGCGCATCCACATACACACACACACACACACACACGCGCGCTCGCGTTCACGCATGCATGCACACACGCACAATCACGAATACACACATCATACACACGTACACACGCACACGCGCGCATTCAATAACAGTTTATTTTCCTTCTTTGGTCAGGCAAAAATATTTGTCAGTTGTTAACGTAAGCAAAGCTCCAAGGCTTACGTTAAAATGTTGTGCTTTGAAATATGATGTTGAGATTGTCTTCATCCATGATACCCTTTTATCATAACGACTTCAACTCTCCATCAAACGAGAAAAGAAAAAAAATTAACGAAATCTTCTGAAAACATAGTTTGTGCTTGCTACATTTCATTTCACGCTGTTAATAGCCCTACTAACTTCAAAAGCTGTGTCAGGGCTGTCACCTCATTGAGTTTCAGTCATAAACTATTCGATTCAAATTCAAAACCAACAACACAACCTCATCCTTTCAAATCATCGAACACCGTGAGTTTGAAAGAATAAAAAGAAAAAAAACTGCGTGCGTGTGTGCGCGCGCGTGCGTATGGATTTGAAATCTGTTGTTCATTGTGTTTAAGGAGAGTTGCATGCGCGTAAATGATTTGAGTACAAGAGCTTCGATTTGTTTTTTTGTTTTTTTACAAGATTCAGCGCTATATAAATTCCATAAATTATTATTATTAATAATACAATACTTAAATGACTTCAATCCTTAATGCCAATATAAACAAGGTCCTGCTGAAGATACAAGCTATTCCACTTAATATAATCATCATCCCCAGGTTACTAAAAAAAACCCACAACAACATGTAAAATGATAAACGCTTCCAGTCCAATCCAATCCCGTTGTTTATAGCCCTGCCGACCACAGGGGCCATATCAGGGCTGTCACCTCGTCAAAGTTTAAATCTCAGATTTAAACTGTGCAGCTATATACAGATTAAAACACGGTATAAAACCATCTCTACTGTTGTTCCTTGTATTAATGCTATAAACATGTATATAAACGCTTCTAAGGGCTATATTAGCGAAAAACACAGCGAAATGGACATTCTGTGCCCATCCCAGTGTTTACAATATCACTACTTGGTACCCAGAACAAAACACTACAGGAAAAATGTCCTCATTATTATAACGTCTGAAAAGGACCCCACAAAACTGATCAGACTTGCTTGAAAAAGAGCCCAAAGAATGGCCTGGAAAGGCAGAAAATAAGCCAGCAAGAGAAAACCAGAGAGAAGTCAGGAAAGAAAAAAAGACAGAAACAAAGAGAGTGATAGAAAAGGGGAAGTTTCAAGCACGGAATTTCCATTGGAAAGGCAAACAATAAATAAGCAAGAGAAACCAGACAGAAGTCAAGTAATTTTTACAAATTTTATTCTTTTATATGGAGGATAATGAAATAAGCACTCATGTGCTTTTTTACATCCAGTCCCCGTGTGTATGCGGTTTTGTAAATTGTTTCACCTGTTTCCCCCGGCACACAATGGCCTACTCTTCCGAAAAGCGGAACAGGATTTAACGTGTGCGCAAGATGTTCTGCATGCGTTCGAACACGGGGCATCGGTTTACAGTCTCATCCGAAGGACAAAGACTAAAGACAAAGAGAGTGATAGAAAAAAGGAAATTTCCAGCACGGAATCTCCAGAAGGTCTCTGCAGGGGAATAGCTATTTATACTGAAAGAACTCACGGCATTCGCAGAGAGGGGAGAGGGAGGCTTGGGTTTACTACATGGCGAAATCCTTGAAAAAACGGATAGGACTGCAAATTTCTCATCTAGAGTGTGCTTCAGGCCTAACAGTGATTCCCAGGTGGGATGAGAGAGAGACAGTGTGCATATTCTGGTGACCCTTCCCCAGGATGTTAGTTAACCTGGGCGACGCCCTATAGCAACACCTCCACCTTCTCTCTCTGTCTGTCTGTCTGTCTGTCTGTCTGTCTGTCTGTCT
>CM054142.1:44675336-44677836 GCA_028751875.1 Rapana venosa
CTCTCTGTCTCTCTCTCAATCTCTCTCTCTCTCTCTCTCTCTCTCTCTCTCTCTTCTCTCTCTCTCTCTCTCTCTCTCTTCTCTCTTCTCTTTCTCTGTGTCTCTTCTGCTCTCTATCTCTCTCTCTCTCTGCTCACTCTCGCTTTGTTACAATGCCTGGTGTTTTATTCATTGTCTCGTAGAAGTGTTGTCATGTCTCTCATGTTGTGTGTCTGATTTGTGGGTGTGGTGTGTGGTGTTTAGTTTGTGTTGTGTGTAGTGTGTGTCGTTGTTTGTATGTATGTTGTGTGTGTGTGTGTGTGTGTGTGTGTGTGTGTGTGTGTGTGTGTGTGTGTGTGGTGTGTGTGTTGTGTTGTGTTGTGTTGTGAGAGAAGAAAGAGAGACAGAGGGAGGGAGGGAAGGGAGGTGTGTGTGTGTGTCTGTGTGAGTGAGAGAGAGAGAGAGTGAGCGTGCGTGAGTTTGTGTGTGTATGTGTGTGTGTTGTGTGGTGTGTGTACGTGTGTGTGTGTGTTTGTGTGTGTTCCAAGAGACGGAACAGGGTGTGAAAAAGAAAACTCACATTCACTCATCATCTGTTGTAAAGAGAAAAAAAGAGCATACCATTTGCTCTCTTCTCTCTCTCTCTCTCTCTCTCTCTCTCTCTCTCTCTCTCTCTCTCTCTACTCTCTCTCTCTGTCTCTCCTATGTCTCCTATGTCTCTCTGTCTCTCTCTGTCTCTCTCTCTCTCACTGTCTCTGTCTCTCTCTCTCGCTCTCTTGTGTATGTCTCTCGGTCTATTCGTCTTTGTGTCAGTCTCCGAATCTTTTTGGTCAAAGAATAATATTACACGGATACAATAGCTACAAAAATGAATGTAGCCTTTAAATCTAGCTGGAAAAGGAGGGAGGGAGAGAGATGTTCATCAGCTACAAAACAAACTTCTCAGTCAATAAAATACAGCGATTAGAACAAAACTGGCTCAAGTTAATACAAATAATAAAAAGCTTCTCCAAAGTACGTGCTCTTTCGCTGTGCATGCGTTCACAAACGAGACCTCCGAAACTTCATCCGAAATATACTTTCTGGGGAAGTGGAGTCGGTACTAGTGTTACTCAAGAAAAAAATAAAACCGCATCATACCAACACCATACGTAGACACGAACTCACGACCCTCAGCCACCAGTCTAATCACGAGCACAATGTTCTACCCACTAGGCCCTTCCTCCCAGTCCTCACTGTGACAGTAAGGAACATTATGTTCGGCGCATCACTCACTGTCAAAGGCAAGGTAGGCATTTGTCACGGCTCCTTCCTTCTATCCCCTACAAATCGGGGGTGATTAGAACCAGAAAACAAATTGAATGGCACACAGCTCCTGCCATCCGTCTCCACTATCGAAAAAGTGACAGCCATCCATTTTGAAGCAAAGAGTCTTAGATGATGCACACACACACACACAGACACACACACACACACACACACACACACACACACACACAAAAGCCAACAAAAGACGTAAATTAAATTGTGAAAGCAACCATATGAGCGTGTAGATCTTCGCGAACTTTTATAGGCGACATTTATGCACGCTTAAGTGCGCACGTATGCTAATGCGCACGGGCATGAACGCAAACACACACACACTTCCACACATGCATGCACGCACGCGCATGCACACACGCACACACACACACACACACACACACACACACACACACATATATATATATATATATATATTATATATATATATATATATATATATATATATATATATATATTACGCACACATACACACGCGCGCCCACACACGCACATACACACACACATACCAAAGACAGAAAGGGACAGAAAGACAGAGACAAGAGAGACAGCGACAAAAACACAGAGACTGAATGAGAGATTGATTGATTGATTGATTGATCGATTGATTGATTGATTGATAATCTTTATTCCCAAGGGTTACAGATAAATACTGACATACTTGTTTCTCCCGGCCCATACCCTGGGTAGGGACTATCGTTTAATTATCACAATTAAAGATTTTTGAATAAAAGAGAGACAGAGACACAGAGACAGAGAGGCAGAGACAGACAGACAGAGAAGAGGCAGAGACAGACAGACAGACAGAGACAGACAGACAGACAGAGGCAGACAGAGACAGACAGACAGACATAGCAACAGACAGACAGAGACAGAGAGTCAAAAATATGGACGCCAAGTGAATAAGTGAGAAGCGGAAAATAGCGACCAAAAAACCCACAAAACAAACGCAAACAGTCGGAAGAACAGATTAGAACCAAACACGAACGCAAACAAACAGATAAACGAACAAACAAATAAGCAAAGAAAAAAAAACCCCAAAATCCATTCATCACGATTCTTTGTCAACATAATCTGCACACAGCAGCCCACCGATCGCTAAATCTGCACAATTTATCAACTAGAACAAAGGAACGGGAACGAACAAAATGCAGCATGCAGACAAAAAAGAGGGACAAAGAGTGGGGAGGATACAAAG
>CM054142.1:44687836-44692836 GCA_028751875.1 Rapana venosa
AGAGAAGGAGGGAAAGAGAGAGAGAGCGAGAGAGAGAGAGAGAGAGAGAGAGAGAGAGAGAGAGAGAGAGAGAGAGAAAGAGAGAAGAGAATGTGGGGGAGGGGTAGGAGAGAGTAAGGAGGAGAGAAGGAAAAAAGCGAGAGAGAGAGAGGGGAGGAGGAGAAGTGATGATGAGAGAAAGAGAAAGAGCGAGAATGAGAGCGAGAGAGAGAAGAGAGAGAGAGAAGAGAGAGAGAGAGAGAGAGAGAGAGAGAGAGAGAGAGAGAGAAGAGAGAGAGAAGAAGTCGAAATTCCTGGCACGAAATTTCCAGAAGGTGGGAATGCTATTTATGCTGAAAGAGCTAGCTCCCAACATTCCCACGGGCTAAAAGCTTCGCTAGTTACAGATGTAAGCAAAGCACCGAGATCTACACTAAAATGTTGATATGCTTTGAAATATGCTATGTTCAAACAATTCAATAGTCCCATGTCCTATTATGTTCTATTCGGTTCTATGTTCAATAGTCTTCACCCCCACCCCGCCACCCCCACCCCCCGGAGGCTTCAGCATAACAACACCTGTACTCCGCATTAAAGGAGAAAAAGACAGATTTCTGAAGTCGGAATATGGCTATCTATATAACTGAGTCCTTCGGATGAGACTATAAACCGAGGCCCCGTGTTCGAACGCATGCAGAACAACTTGCGCACACGTTAAATCCTGTTCCGCTTTTCGGAAGAGTAGGCCATTGTGTGCCGGTGGAAACAGATGACAAAATTTACAAAACCGCATACACACGGGGACTGGATGTAAAAAAGCACATGAGTGCTTATTCCATTATCCTCGATATAAAAGAATAAATATATAAAAGTAGTGTCCTTGCCAACCTAACACGTAACCGTCTTGTTAAGAGTGTATTTATGGTCTCACAGTGATTCTCAGGTGGGAGGAGTGAGACAAGTCAAACGCATATTCTGGGTGACCCCCGGGATGTTAATTTGGGAAACACTTAACAGTTACGACCAAGTACCGCCATCACCACCACAGCAAAAACTCCAAATTTGATCCCACCCAATCCAATCTGATTTCGTTGTTTATAGACCACAGAGGCCATATTGGGGCTGTCCTCTCGTAAAGATTTTGATGCTAGATGTAATATTCCAATAAAATCACAAGCTGGAAATCTTTTCCTTTTTTTTTTTACAGGATAATGTGACAGCTAGAAAAATAAAACAAAACAAGCACTTTAGAAGCATGTGAATGATATATGATACGAATAACATCTTGAGATTACAATACTTCCCAACACTCGCCACTTTGTTTGTTTGTTTGTTTGTTTGTTTTTCAGACATACTGGATGGGCGGTATCTTGCAGGCGTTGATTTTGATTTTGGTTTTAGTTTGTAAGTCTGCCGTTTCTTTTTTGTTCCTGGTTCCTCTCCTCTCCCCTTCCCCTCTCTCATCATCCCTCTCGTCTCTCCTCTCATCTCTCTCCCCCTCCTCTCTCTCTCTCTCCCTCTCTCTCTCCTTGGCTCTCCCTCTCCTCTCTCTCTGCCTCTCTCTCTCTCTTTGCCTTCTCTCTCTCTCTCCTCCTCTCCCCTCTCTCCCTCTCTCTCTGTGTGCTTCTCTCTCTGCCCCTCTCTCTCTTTGCCCTCTCTCTCTCTCCTCTCTCTCTCCTCTCTCTCTCTCTCCCTCCTCTCCTCTCTCTGCCTCTCTCCTGTGTGCTTCTCTCTCTGCCCCTCTCTCTCCCTCTCTCTCTCTCTTCTTCTCTCTCTCTCCCTCTCTCTTTTCTCTCCTCTCTCTCTCTCTCCTCTCCTCTGCCTCTCTCTCTGTGTGTCTTCAATTTACGTCTGTTCACTTAAGTGAACTTAAACTTTCTTTCCGCTTCTTCTTTTTTTCTTTCTTCTTCTTCTTCTTCTTCCTTCTTCTTCTTCTCCTTCTTCTTCTTTCTTCTTCTTCTTCTTCTTTTTCTTCGTCTTCTTCTTCTTCTTCTTCTTCTCCCCCTCCTCCTCCTCCTCTTCCTCCTCCTCCTTCGTTCCCTTCCTCCTTCCATTCTTCTTCATATCACTGTGTGCTTCTCTCTCTGCCTCTGTCACTCCTTCTTGCTTTGTCAATCTGTCTAAAATGTCTGCCTCTGTCCTTCTCTTTTTTCTGCTCTCGTCCATCATCATCGTCATTACTGTCAAAAATTATCATCTAAAATCATCCGTCTCTGTCTGTCTGTCTGTCTGTCTAGTGTGCTGTGGTGTGGTCTGATGGGGTGTGATGTGGTGTGGTGGTTGTGTGTGTGATGTGGTGGTGTGATGTAAATGTGATGGGGTGTGTGATGTGGTGTGATGTGGTGTGATGTGATGTGGTGTGGTGTGGTGTGGTGTGGAGTGGGTGTGGTGGTGTGAGTGGTGTGGTGTGGTGTGGTGTGGTGTGATGTGGTGTGGTGTGGTGTGATGTGATGTGATGTAATTTGATTTTGATGTGGTGTGCTGGGGTCTTCCCTTGCCAGTCCCCCACCCCATGCCTCCCTCCCTCTCTCTCTCCTCTCTCTCTCTCTCTCTCTCTCTCTCTCTCTCTCTCTTCATCTCTCATCTCTCTCTCTCACTCTCCCCCTTTCAAAAAGACATAAAACAAATAGCTGTGCTATCACAAAACAAAAACTTTTCTATGTAACTTCTCTACAATTTAAAATAAGCTTCCTTGGGTTTACGTTTTTTTTTTTTTTTTTCCCCCGTCTGCTTTTCTTTCCGCTTCTTTTTCTTTTTTTCTTCTTCTTCTTTCTTCTTCTTCTTCTTCTTCTTCTTCTCCTTCTTCTTCTTCTTCTTCTTCTTCTTCTTCTTCCTTCTCTCTTCTTTTTTCTTCTTTCCCCCTCCTCCTCCTCCTCTTCCCTCCCCCCCTTCTCTTCCCTTCCTCCTTCCTTCTTCTTCATCTTTTTTCTTTTTCCCTTCTTTTTTCTTCTCCTAATTTCCCCCTCCTCTTCTTCTTCTCCCTGTCTTCGTTCTTTCCCTCGGCTTTTCTTCTTCTTCCTCTTTCTCTTCTTCTGGCTTTCTCCCCCCTTTCCTCCCATCCCCCCTTTCTCTTCTTCATTCTTCTTCTAATCCCCCTCCTTCCCCTGCTTCTATCTCTTCTCCTTCCTCTTCTCTTTCTTCTTCTGGTTCCTATTTGGCTTTTCCTTAAAATTCAACACTGAATCTCTCTGTCCTCTCCCTGACGATCGCTGTTTCTCGCGCACCCCCCTACATCTTCTTCTCTCTCTTTCTTTAACCCCCTTTTTTCCCTCCCTCCCTTCCTCATTTCATTTCTGTCATTAAGCATCACCCCCTCCCCCCCAAAAAAAACAACCAACAACCAAGAAAAATCGTTTTTACTCACCATCTCTAACTCTACAAAATAATACGATATATCACAGGTCACATACAACTTGCAACACGTATCCCCCCTTTCCAGCCATGTCCACAAGATGTATAAACCCAGATTACCCAAACTGTTCACCAGACTTCCACGTACGTACCATCCTTTATACATCATCACAAGACATCAGCAATACTGCCTTAACAAGCCTCCCGACCATCTTCTTTAAAAAAAACATGTTTACGGCTTTCTACTAGTCACACTCTTTACCTAAAACCTGCAACCCCCACCCCACCCCCCACCCCCCAAAAAAAGAACTTTTTTTTTAAATTTCAAAGATGGGGCGAACTCACAGTGTCGGAAGACAAGTCTCCACAAATGGAGTGCCAGATCTGACGACTGATACCCCATACATCTGGACTAACCTACTGTAAAAAAATAAGGGATGTATTGAACGTCTGAGGATTTACTGGCTAGATTCAAGACTGTCTGTCCCTTTTTCCTCCTCTCTGTCTGTCTGTCTGTCTGAGATATATACAGACAGACAGAAAGATAGACAGAGACAGTACCAAGGTTGAGGTATAAGAATTAACATGCTTTTTTTTTCAACCGGCCATTGGCCTGAATAAAGATTATCATTGATAAAAAGAAAGAACAATTTCAGAAAACTTAAAAAAGAGAGCTAAGAGACAGGGAGAGACAGGGAGAGAGGGGAGAGGGGAAAGAGGGGGAAAGAGGGAAAGAGAGAGAGAGAGAGTTTTGTGTGTGTGTGGTGTGTCTGAGGTGTCCCGAGTCTGGTCTGTGCGTCTGTGGTGTCTGAGTGTGTGTGCGTCTGTGTCTGTGCGTCTGTGTGTGTCTGAGTGTGTGTGTGTGTCTGTGTCTATGTGAGACAGACAGACAGACAGACAAGAAAAAAAATATAAAAAACAACAACCCCATAATGAAACAGACTAAAGACATAACTATTACAGAATAGAATCAGACCACAAAGCTACCCACAACCAATCCCCCACGTAAATCTCCAGACACAATGGCACACAGCGAAGAGAAGAAAGACAAAGCCACAAGGTAGTCTATCCCCCCCCCCACCCCCCACCCTCCAAAAAAAAAACCCGACCTCTCCTCTCCTACCCCATAACAGACAGACAGACAGACAGATTACAAAACCGAAACAAACCCCAGTATCCAACAAGTTCCACACACAAGTCCAGACCAGACAATGTGGAAGACAGAGAAGAGAAGAGACAAAGCCACCAGGTAGTCTACCCAAAATAAAAACAAACCCAGAGCTCTCTCCTCTCCTACCCCCATAACAGACAGACATACGGACATATCACAAAACCGAAACAAACCCAAGCATTGCATCCTACAAGTCCCACGCACACAAGTCCAGATCAGACAATCTGGAAGATAGCAAAAAGAGAAGAGAAGAAGAGGAAGAGACAAAGCGGAGACAAGGAAGTCGGTCGGTCTGTAGACGCACAAACCAGCTCTGGTGTCCAGCTTCTCTTACCCCGATTACCTGCTCTGTTTTGCTCTGCTCTGTTCTGTTCTGCTCTGCTCTGTTTTGTTCTGCTCTGTTCTGTTCTGTTCTCAAACTCAAAGCCCAGGTCTTTTTGCTCAGGATTCGCTCCTGTAAGCTTCTTTCTCTACGAGCTATCAGACTTTACGGCTGCAC
>CM054142.1:44697836-44715336 GCA_028751875.1 Rapana venosa
TATATGAGAACTTGAGAACATTAAACCTAACACTCTCTGTCTCGTCTGTCTGTCTGTCTGTCTGTCTTCTCTCTCTCTCTCTCTCTCTCTCTCTCTCTCTCTCTCTCTCTCTCGCTCTCCGCATTCTGTTCTCTCATTAACCCACTTGATGAATACGCTTGATTCTATTTCAAAATCTACAGCAAATGGGGATCATTTTTCTGCAGACACCCAACTACGTCATTGGAATCTTAACATCTCTCTGACCTATCATTGACATAAGATATCTTGAGCAAGCATCTCATTAACCGCCGTTACTTTCCTTATCAATTCTACACAGAAAGATGATAACTGTCGACCGGAAACTTGATACTGCACAGGACGATGAACTTTGTTCTGTGTTTATCAATACTAACAGACAGTTTTCCAATTCAAACAAAAAATAGCAAGGAAGCTTGAGTAATTGGATAGAGATGCAGTCCAATGACAGAAATGCCCACACAAAAACGGCTACAAGCGGAAAAGATGCCGACACACGAACCGTGTCAAACGTATGGATGGGAAGGACTGTTTTAACTTTGGGTGATTTGATCTTCCAGTGTGATACCGGACCATACCTTTGACATGAATAGGAAGTGAAGGTTTTGCAAGTTCTGAACAAGTCTCACACACACACTCATTCACCCACTCACTCACGCACTCACTCACACACTCACACACACATATGCACGCACATACACACACGCGCGCGCGCGCACACACACACACACACACACACAGCCTGAACAAACATCAACTTTGAAACAATGAAAGGCGAACAACTCATGATATTAGCCCTCCATTTCGAAGGCAGAGCTCTGCATATACCCAATCCTCCTGAAACTGGCTGTAGCATAATACACAACAAGTCATATCCGCTTTTCTTTTGAAGGAAAATCCATCACATTTTCCCTTCCACTGTAGAAAAACAACTTACACACATGAACTCTAAACGTTTACACGTGCAGTAGTCAGCTTTTCCCGTAGACAAGGGTGGGCAGATATTTAATAAAAGACAATACTGTCAATGACATTAAATTAAACCTAGCTCATCTTCAAAAAGATTTGATACACACCACTAACAAAACTAGATCACAGTGTATGTAGCCTAAACGATCCTACTGAACCTTACACCCTACGTCAGTTTGAGACCGACAGTCACAATGACAGATGGTCCATTATAGGAACACTTTGGCCTCGACCTCCCGAACCTTTATTCGAGTACGTGAATGTGTCGCCACCTTAATCGCCAACCATGCCTCGGGCGATATATATTCTACTTACAGGTATCACGTTCACTTAAGTATGGTCAGCAATTAGGATCGAAAGAGGACATTTTCTGTACAGAGCTTTATGCAGGCAAATGGACCTGGCCTAACCTTGCCCAGATAGGATTTGCTGAAGAGTATTAAAAAAATATAGCCTAAGGTGCTTTTGTTCCAGTACAGCGGCTTAGCAACAATCCTGCTTTGTCAGCACATTTCCACTCATGCATACACAGACACATACACACATACGTACATGCATCCACGCACGCACGCATGGGCCCACGCACGCACGCATGGGCGCACGCACGCTCATGCGCACGCACACGCGCGCGCACATAACGCATACACACACGCGCGAGAGCACAAGGGGATTTTTCCCTTGGAGTTAACATCAGTGCCGACTCCACTTCCCCCAAAAGTTTTTCGGATGAGACTATAAACCGATCCCATGTGTGTGTGAACGCACGCAGAACACCTTGCGCACACGTTAAAACTTGTTCCACCATCCCGAAGAGGAAGCCATTCTAAGCAGGTGGGAACAGATGACAGACAACTGCCTTCACACGGGATCTGGATTTTTTTTTTTAAAACACCGCACATGGGTGCCTATTCATTGTCCTCCGAATAAATGCATTGAAAAGAAACACACACACACACACACACACTGAGGCAAAAACATGAATATAAGCAGAGTGGGAGATGTTACAGAAAAATCTGCAAGAGCAGAGAGGGGGGGAGGGAAAGATAAGACAGCGTGAAGGTAAGGGTCAGATTGACAGATGGGAAAGAGGGAGGAGAGAAGAGGAGAGAGAGAGAGAGAGAGAGAGAGAGAGAGAGAGAGAGAGAGAGAGAGAGAGAGAGAGAGAGAGAGAGAGGGAGAGAGAGAGAGACGAGAGGAGAAGGAGAGGGAGAAAGACAGAGAGAGGGAGGGGCTTGTTTTGAGAGACAGACAGACAGAAAAAGAGACAGAGAGCATTAGACACAAACGGAGACAGACAGACAAGCACGCCAGCATGCAGGAAGGCAGACAGACAGACAGACAGGCAGACAGACAGAGAGAGACAGACAGACAGACAGAGACAGACAGAGAGAGACAGAGAGAGAGAGAGAGCGAGAGAGAGCGAGAGAGAGAAAGAGAGAGAGAGAGAGCGAGAGAGAGAGAGAGAGAGACAGAGACAGAGACAGAGAGGGGGAGAGAGAGAGTGAGAGAGAAAGAGAGAAAGAAAGAAAGAAGAGGCAGAGGGACGGACTCGATCCACTAGTTCTCTGCCTGAAGAGATTTCCATCCGCCACCCCCTTCTATTTGTTGGCTGAAGAAAAGCCTTTCTCCAGAAAGTTTACAATTAGTTTAGCAATGCCAACTTTAAAAGAGTACGGTTGCAGTTTCGCACAAGACATAGATGTTGGCGCAAAGCAAACACGTCCTTTAAATTCAATGAATTAAAGGCTTTGTGAAGTTAAAAAAAGGAGGGGCAGCGATCGGTAAAACTTCCTGGCACCAAAACATCGCCTCTGTGTTGATTCATTTGATAATAGATTTGAGGGTGAGGGGTGGGGCTATAGGAGGGGGGGGGGGGTAGCCTAATGGTTACAGCATAGCGCTCGCAATTTGATGGCCCAGGATCGAGCCTTTCAGCTACTACCGAAACACCCGTTCAATGGGATTTTTCCCCATGTACTGACTCCACTCCTTCCCAAAGTCCTTCGGATGGGACTATAAACTGCGACCACAAGCAACAACACCTTTGGCAGACGTTAAAACCCTTTTTGTCTTTGGTTAAAACAGAATTTATTCATGAACAGTGCCAGAAAAATACGAGAATACGTTAACAGGACAACAAGTAAATTTGTAAATAGTCCTGTCATATTCACATACACACATACATTGTGACAGATGACTTCACATTGCAACAGAAGACTGATACCTAATATACTAACATTGACAGTTAGATTTTTTTCAAAGAATTGAGCAAAACTAACAAAAACAATCGTTTCGATTGGATATGTGACATACCAACAAGCCATCTGTTTGAAACTTCAAAAGATGCTTACGAAATGAAGATTGCAAAAATAGATTAGAAAAGTCATCGAACCGTAATAGTAATGATAATAGTATTAGGAGGAGGAGGAGGAGGAGGAGAAGAAGAAGAAGAAGAAGAAGAAGAAGAAGAAGAAGAAGAAAGAAGAAAGAAAGAAGAAGAAAAGAAAGAAAAGAAGAAGAAGAAGAAGAAGAAGAACAAGAACAAGAACAAGAACAAGAAAAGAAAGAAAGAAAGAAAGAAAAAAAAGAAGAAGAAGAGCTTGGATTTCACGCAAAGAAATCTGCCCTGACAAAGTGGTATACAAATGCAATCAGTTCTGCAATGACCGTCCTGGCATTACACCTCAGGAGATTAGTCTGTCGTCCGCTTTCAAGTTCCTATTCACAGAAGAAAAAAAACCTGACGATTTTGCTTCAAGCTCAGCACAACAGATCTTTGCAAGGAAAAGGAGGGAAATTTTCTTTCAGATCAAAGAGTAGCAACTGAAAATCTCCATTTCGGCTTGAGATCCTTGAAAACTCCAGGATTATGGCATACAAGATTTCTCTTCTATTCGCTTCCCACTTGTCCCTTCAAACCCTGAAGCCTAGCCCACTGTCCCAGATTGCTGTTGTGCCGTTAAGCGGAAGGCCAATTTGACAGGCTTTGCAAGTTCGTCAGTCCCTACGTTATTCTGGGGGAGGATGTTACGGTCGCTTTGATGTTGCCGTGGTTGAACTTTTCGACAATATTCACACTCTTTTGCCGGCCCTTTTTCTGCGAACGCGCCCGCGCGCATGCATGCTCGCACACACGCGTACGCACGCACGCACGCGCGGTTGCACGCACGCACACACAGAGAGGCAAATACACACACACAACCTTTTGCACGCTGACACACACACACACACACACACACGTGCAAGCACTCACCCATCAACAACTACCAACCCCCCCCCCTCCCCCCCCCTCCACACACACACACGCACGCGCGCGCGCGCGCGAGAGAGAGAGAGAGAGAGAGAGAGAGAGAGAGAGAGAGAGAGAGAGAGAGAGAGAGAGAGAGAGAGAGAGAGAGAGCAAGGATATAAACGCACGCACACGAATACGAATATTATCTTAAAACACACACGCGCGCACACACACACACACACACACACACACCACCACCACCACCACCACCACCATCACCACCTCTACCGCAATCTTCTACACGCACATACATACACAAACGCGCTTACACGCACACACACACACACACACACACACACACACACACACACACATTAGCACCCCTCAACCTCCCCCGCCTACCCCCCACTCCTCCAAATTACAAACACACACCAAGTCTACAACCTGGGCTTAATAATCATATTGTCGGAATAACACATGAGAAATGAAAAAAAATCTCTAATCCTCACAATGACAACGTTCCATACCTTCCGCTTATCCTCACCGAAATCGCATCACAATCTCGACAACGTAATCCACCGGCTTTGCGATCCAGAGCAAGAATCGAACACGCCACAGAATTTGATTGTCGAAAACATCCGCTTCCACCCACAATCGACCTGTATCCCAGAGCATTGGGCTTTTTTCCCTTTCTCTCTCGTTGAGTATACGAACGACAGATTTAGAGCTTAAGATAAACGCAACATTGTTGTAAGTGTGTGTGTTTTCTGTTGGGGGGGGGGGGGGGGGGGGGGGGGGGGGGTTCTGAAGTTGACAAAGAACGAAATTCTCCACCTATCAAAGCATTCAGTTTCTTTGTTTGCTGTTCTGCATTTGACAAAGAACGAAATTCCACCTATCACAGCATTCTGTTTATTTGTTTTCTCTCTTTTCAGGCGAGCACAGGATTTTTTTTTTTTGGCATTAAAAGGGCATACAC
Source organism: Rapana venosa (assembly GCA_028751875.1). Taxonomy (NCBI): domain Eukaryota; kingdom Metazoa; phylum Mollusca; class Gastropoda; order Neogastropoda; family Muricidae; genus Rapana; species Rapana venosa. The sequence continues at coordinate 44,703,035 of CM054142.1, forward strand.
TGACAAGAGCTTGAGGTAAGCGAACACGCACGCGCGCGCGCGCAAACACACACACACAAGTTTTTTTAGTTTTTTTAAACTCTTGTAGACGAAGAGCTCACTGGAACTTATGTCCACTAATCCATGTTGCACGTGCAGCATGAACACTGAAATGAGGTCAAATGTATTGGCGACCCCACACGCTCGGTGTGTGTGTTGTGTGTGTGTGTGTGTGTGTGTATGCGTGTATTGTGTGTGTATGTGTGTGTGTATGTTTTGTGTGTGTGTGTATGTGTGTGTATGTGTGTGTGTGTATGTGTGTGTGTATGTGTGTATGTGTGTGTGTGTATGTGTGTGTGTGTATGTGTGTATGTGTGTGTATGTGTGTGTGTATGTGTATGTATGTGTGTGTGTATGTGTGTGTGTATGTGTGTAGTGTATGTGTGTGTATGTGTGTGTGTATGTGTGTGTATGTGTGTGCATGTGTGTGTGTATGTGTGTGTATGTGTGTGTATGTGTGTGTGTATGTGTGTGTATATGCGTGTGTGTATGTGTGTGTGTCTGTGTGTGTATGTGTGTGTATGTGTGTGTGTGTATGTGTGTGTGTATGTGTTGTGTGTGTGCGTGCGCGCGCGCGTGTGTGTGTTGTACGTACGGAAAGGATTCAATAATAAGGGGGATTATCGCAATCTCGCTTCTGCAAATTTTCTTTTAAAAAATCTCCATAAAGATGTCTTTCGGTAAGAAAGCACACTCAAATGCATAAAGCAAGGAAAAATGTATAAAATAATTTTTTGGTGTGATTTTGGAAACAATCAATGGTATACTTTGATGGGTTTTTTTTTTGATTGGGTAGAACTAAGGTCTTCTTGGAGGTATACTAGGTTTTAATATATATCTGACATTTTCAATGAGATATGTAGCAAAAGTCCTCAAAGGTTTCTCGTTTTTACAACATTGTGTATCCCTCTCCAGCCACGCGATAACTTATCCGTGTATAATTCAGTGCTTCTCTCCCGGCATGTCTCCTCAAGTCCAGCGCCACCTATTTTCATACTTTTTTTTCTTCCTGCGTGTGACTTTGTTTTCTTATAAGAATTCCTTTCCTCTGTGTAGAGTTTTACCGAAAACAACTTCTTTTGTCGCCTTGAGTTCTTTGACGTGCGCTAAACATACAACTGTATCTGAGACCTCATCTGAAAGACTAGCATGCAGACCACGACTCGTGGTTAAGCGAGTAGATCGGGGGGGGGGGGGGGGGGGGGGGGGGGGGGGGGGAGGAGGAGGAGGGCGGTTGGGTTTTTAGTCGGGGATTGAACCCAGGATCTCTCAAGTTGTTGGCGGGAGCGCTACCTGTGTACCGCAGATGCTCATTATCCAGTCAGGGTACACTAGCATCCCATTTATTTGCCGAGAAATAAAAATCAAACAACAACAAACACACCACCTCGGTTGGAATATATAAGAGAAAAATCAAGCTAATTTGAAGACTCAAATCCAGACCGAATATCATTCTGGACTCGTTTTCTCAACAGAACTAGATATGTACAGAAAACCTTGGTGGTTCTCGATATATGATTGGCTTTGTCAGCGAGGCGAATTATTTCGTGATGGCATTATTGTTCTTAGCAAGATTTCCCAGCTCTAGTTCCAAAGCTTTGATCTTCCCTATGTGGGTACTGGGGACATGTCAGTATATAAAAAATAATACCATCCCCACCTTCTGGAAATTCTGTGCCAGGTGTTCCCTCTTTTCTATCCCTCTCTTTGTTTCTGCCTTGTTCCTTTTCTTCCTGTTACTTCTTTTTTTGGGTCTGTCCTCTGCCTTCTTGGTCCATTCTCTTGCGGTTTCTTTTTTTTCCCCAGAAAGACTTAGAAGATAAGAAATCTCTCCCACGCCGAAGTCGGACGCGCTGGGCCTGACTTGTCAGGCGCTTAACGGCGCTAGTGCGACGCAGTTTTGCTCATATGACGTACAATAGTAGTTGCTGTCAGAGCATTCAACCAAGAAGAAGGAGAAAAGCTTTGTCAGCTACTGATGTAAGCAGAATACCAAGGCCTGCATTAAAATAATGTTATTCTTTAAAATGTTCATGTTGAGATTTGTTTCAAACGTGCCAACATTTTATCCTAACAACCTTGTAAAGGAAAAACAATCATCTAAAGCCTAAGAAGAAAAGTGGCCGGGTGGTTTAAGACGTTCATCTGCGAGGTTCTGGGTTCGATTCCCTGCTGCACCACACCTATTACGCTTTTCGGAAGAGTAGGTGTGGCAATGGGAACAGATGACAACATTTACAAAACTGCGTATACTTAGGGACTGGATGTAGAAAAAGCATTTGAGTGCCTATTCCAGTAGCCTCGTTATAAAAAATGAATAAATAAATGAACTAAATAACACACACACACACCTTACTCCCACGCATGCTCGCATTGCCAAAAAAAAAAAGATTGTCTAAGATCAAGAGAGGTTTCAAGATTCGTGCCTAAAATGGAAAAGAATTCCCCTCCTTTGGAGCAACTTTTAGGTGCTTCTTCCCAAAGCATCTTATCTTTTAATGCTTGCTATTTGTCTCTTCTTGTGGCCTTTATTTGTCTAATACTTCATGAGAGCCGCGAAAACATATATATATATACAAACTTTATTATATAAGATCAGTAACCCATATATAGACTATTGCTATTTTCAACATAAGCTTTTCAAAGTCAAACCTTAGAAATTCTCTCTCGCTCTCTCTCTCTCCACTCTCTCATTTCTCTCTCTTCTCTTCTCTCTCTCTTCTCTCTCAATCTCTCTCCCATCATCTTTTCATTTTCTCCTTTCATTTCTCCTTTCTCTTTTTTTGTAAACCAATTACAGAAAGCGATGGCAGCAATATTTACAGCTGTATTGAAAACCATTTGTTTTTTCCTTTCCCCTTTTTCGTTAAAAAACGATCTCCCGTTTTCCAATTTTGCCCACAAAATAAAGAGAGATGGAATATGCCTGAAAATAATTATTATCTACATGGTGGATGGAATAGGGACGGGGCCCGAGGCTTATTCTTCTTCTTGGTGTTGTTGTTGTTGTTGTTGTTGTTGTTGTTGGTCTTGTTGTAGTCGTCGTCGTCCTTCTTCTTCTTCTTCTTCTTCCAAACGTCTTCTTTTTCCTTCTGCTTCTACAGATTCTTCTCCTTCTTCTACTCCTGCTGCTCCTGCTGCTCTGCGCCTTCTTCTTCCTCCTTGCTTTTGCTCCTTCTCCTCTTCCTCCTTCTTCGTCTTCTTGTTCCTCTTGTTCTTCTTCTTCTTTCTCCTCTTTTTCTTCTTCTTCTTCTCTTCTCTTCCTCCCCTTTCTCTTCCTCCTCCTCCTCCCTCTTTTTCTCCTCCTCCTTCTCGTCCCCTTCTTCTTCTCCTCCTCCTCTCCTCCCTCTCTCCTCCTCCTCCTCCTTCTTCTCCTCCTTCTCCTTCTTCCTCCTCCTCCTTCTCCTCCTCCTCCTCTTCTCCTCCTCCTTCCTCCTTCCTTCTCTTCCTCCTTCTCCTCCTCCTTTTTCTTCTCCTCTCCTCCTCCTCCCTCTTCTTCTCCTACTCCTCCTTCTTTTTCTCTCCATCGTGGTTATCTCTGTCAACCACAAGCCAGAGCAATGATGCAAAGAGGAAGAAAAGAGGTTTTGTCCTCATAAAGAAAACTCCAAGCAGGCAGCCTGCAATACAAGAAAGAAAAAAAGAGAAGAATTTAACCCCCCTAAAAAGCGTTTATATAAAAACCCAACGCAAACGGTGCATCATCCTTGCAGGAGTTGGGTTTTTTTGTGTGTGTCTTCTTCAAAGCTGCCTGGATGGATCAAAATTTGATAGGTTGATAGGACTAGGAAATTCAGAAGAGATAGAGAGAAGAGATCGACGAAGGAATAATAATTATGAGAGATAAACCCTGGAGGCTCGGAGACATAGGAGTGAGAGAAGGAGGATGGGATGGAAGAAGGGAGGCACGCAGAAGGAAAAAGGAAGAGAGGGAGGGGGGAGGAGGAGGGAAAGGGGGTGGGTGAGGGTGGAACGAGAGAGGCAGGAAGGTGTGTGTGGTGGGGGGGGGGGTGGGGGTGGGAGGGGAGAGGTGCGCGATGGTGGTGTGGGAAAATAGAATGAAAACAGTAGGGAGAAAAGGAGACAGCAGGGAGAGTGAGGTGGGGGGGGGGGGAGAGAGAGGAGGAGAAGAGGAGGGGGGGAGAGAAATGAGGGGAGATAGAGGGGGTGAGAGGGGGAGTGAGTGAGAGGAGAGACATACAGACAGACAGACAGGACAGACAAACAGAGAGGGACAGAAAGCGAGAGAGAGAGAGAGGAGAGAAGAGAGAGAGAGAGAGAGAGAGAGAGACAGACAGACAGACAGACAGACAGACAGACAGACAGAGACAGAGGTCTGATGTCCCTGTTACTGTTTGTTTGTGTGTCTATAATAGTCTCTCACTTAGGTTTTGTCAGTCTGTCCGTCCATCCGTCCGTCCATCCATCCGTCCATCCACCCGTCTGTCTGTTCTGTATCTCTCTCTCTCTCTCTCCTCTCTCTCTCTCTCTCTCTCTCTCTCTCTCTCTCTCTCGCCCTCCCTCTCTCTCCCATCTCTGAGTTCAAACAGATTTTCCCTGGGGTGGATTATCCGTTTTTCAGCAATAGCCCAGGCCTGTGTTTTATGACCTGGCAATTCCTCACCCACCCCACCCCCACCCCACTCCCCATCCCTTTCCCACCCCACTCCCCATCCCCCTCCCTTCTCAACAGATCATGTCTCAGCGAAAACGAACGATAACTCTACCCTAGAGACAGACAGCTGTAGAGATCAATAAAATACAAATTTGTTTTTTTAAACAGGCTCGCAGGGTTGGTTGGTTGGGTTGGGTTTTTTTTTTTGGTAATGCAAAGCCTAACAAATCTGTCTTCTCTAAATAATAAAAACATAAAACATTAAAAAAACGAAAACGAAAACTTTGATGATAGTTATCAGGTTGATGTATGCTAAAAAGGGGAACAATTATTTCTGAGATGTTTTATGGGGTTTTGGGGGTTGTTGTTGGGTTGGGGTTTTGGGGTTGGGGTTGTTTTTTTTTTTTTTTTGGGGGGGGGTTCATTTTACTGTGGTAAAAATTGGTGCATTGTCATGTTTCTGTGGCGTGTTCCCAGGAGTGATTAAGTTTCAGAATTTCTGGAGGTCGCACGCGAGTTGTTTACAGCTGTTTCCAGAGTTATGATGGACTAAAATAATGGAATAAAAGGGATAACATGTTTTCCGTGTATTCTGCTCCGGAATCCTGGAATTCCCTTCCATTGAAAGTGTGGCAAAAGATGTCCTTTTTGAACAGGAGTTTCCCTGCATTCATTCCACCAGTCTTTTGCTGTCTGCCGTTTGATTAAATATATACACGTATGCACGCACGCACAGACCCAATACATAAACACAAACACACACATATACAGTCTCTCTCTCTCTCTCTCTCTCTCTCTCTCTCTCTCTCCTCCCTCCCCCCCCCCCCTCTCTCTCTCTCTCGCTCTCCTCTCTCTCTTTTCTCTCTCTCTCTCTTCTCTCTCTCTCTCTCTCTCTCTCTCTCTCTCTCTCTCTCTCTCTCCCCCCCCCCCCCCCCCTCTCTCTCGCTCTCCCTCTCTCTTTCTCTCTCAAAAATAAAAAAGGGAGAAAAGTCCATCAAAGACGTTAGTTTGATTCATGTAGAAGGGGGAAGCAAAGTTACGGCGCTTGGTCTAAATCTCATTTTGACACACACACACACACAAAGAAAACTAGAATGTTCATGTTGCTGATTTAAGTGAGTAATCGTGGGAGGGATTTCAAACGGGAGTTGTTTACAACTGCCTTGAGAACCCAGAAATAAGAGAGAGTTATGACTGGCAATGCCCCACAGCCGCTGAATTCCTTCCCACTTGATATCTGTCATTTGTGGGGGGTTTTTCGTTTTTTTCCACCTCTGTTTCAACAAGTCTTCTTGCCTGTGTCTCTGCCTGACTGTCCGTCCTCATGTCGCTTTTACCGCCGTCTTGAGACCAGGAATAAAAGAGATATCATTTTGACTTGCAACGCCTCCCACATCTGCAGAGTTAACCCTCTTCCACTTGATGAATGTCAGAGAACTTGCTTGGTTTTTTCCCCTCCTTGTTTCATCACGCCTTCTTGCCTGTTTCTCTCTGTTTCTGTCTGTCTAGTCTGTCTCTCTGTCTGTCTTTCCCTCTGTTTGTCTCACACTTCTTGTTTATAAGCTTTATAAGACAAAAACGAATGCCGGGGAAGGTAATAATAATAATAATAATAATAATGTATGGAATTTATGTAGCGCTGAATCTTGTAAAGCAACAAATCAAAAGCGCTCAGATTTTTTTTTCCCCCGAGGATAATGGAATAAACACTCATGTGCTTTTTTTACAACCAGTTCCCGTGTGTATGCGCTTTTGTAAAATTTGTCATCTGTTCCCACCGGCACACAATGGCCTACTCTTTCGAAAAGCGGAACAGGAATTAACGTGTGCGCAAGATGTTCTGCATGCGTTCGCATGCAGATAACTGCTATGATCAGTGAGGTGTGTAAGACAGACGGCATATTCACAAACAGTAACACACAAACCGCACAGGCTGGTCTTTCCTCTCATCTTGACAACCTTCTTATTCCAAAGTCAAGTACCTTCGTCACCATCATTCCCCCCCCCCCCCCTCCCCCCGCTTTATTTCTGTTATCGTCTTTTGATTGTGCTTGTTGACATCTGCAAGATAGTTTGTTGTTGTTTTTTAAAGATAAGCACAATAATAAACAAAGAAGCTTAAACCACCCTTAGTTTTTAAATTTTTTCCCTCGAAGTTACAGATTTCCGATCTTGATAGATTGGAGCCAAGTTTCTCTCTCTCTCTCTCTCCTCTCTCTCTCTCTCTCTCTCTCCTCTCTCCTCTCTCTCTCTCTCTTCTCTCTCTCTCTCTCTCTCTCTCTCTCTCTTGCGGACCCAGGTCCGAATCTAGTTCAAGAGGATTTTTCCTCTGGAGTTAAACATCAGTGCCATCTCGACTCTCCCCTAAAAGTCCTTCAGAAGAGACTATAAACCGAGATCCCGTGTGCTAACGCACGCAGAACATCTTGCGCACACGTTAAAACCTGTTCCGCTTTTCAGAAGAGTAGGCCATTGTGTGCCGGTGGGAACGGATAACAAAATTGACAAAATTGCATTCAGACGGAGACTGGATGAAAAAAAGACATGAGTGCTTATTCCATTATCCTCGAAATAAAAGAATAATAATAATAATAATAATAATAATAATAATAATAATAATAATAGTAATAATAATAAATATGTATGTATGTAATGTCAGGCTGAGGAAGCTTCAGATGGAAGCGAAAATTTGCTGACAGAAATAAAAGGAGAAATGAAGCTGAGCATAGTTGTGTTTTTATTGCCATTTTACTCTCTCTCTCTCTCTCTCTCTCTCTCTCTCTCTCTCTCTCTCTCTCTCTCTCTCTCTATATATATAATATATATATATATATATATATATATATATTATATATATATATATATATATATATATATTAACCGTCCTGTCCTAGGCAAACATGTCATCAGTCATTGATGGCAGCAAAGCGCCAAAGCCTACATTAAACTGCTGTTACGCTGCTTCGCTGGCTATGCTCTGTTACATGCGGGTTCTCTTTCACTCGCGACTTAGATTTCATCCCAACAACCCGACTAAAGAGAACAACACTCTCTGAAGCCAGAGTGCGGGTGCCTTTGCGGTCAGGCATTCAAATACATCAATCTCTCACGTAAACTTCTTCCTCCAACGGGTACGTATGACTCTCGCCGCGATATAGGGGGACGGAATAGCCTAGTGGTCAGAACATTGCGTTCGCAATCTGACGATCCGGGTTTGATTCCCGTTCAAGGGGGATATTTTCCCCTGGAGTTAACATCAGTGCTGACTCCACTCTCCCCAAGAGTCCTTCGGATGAGACTATAAACCGAGGCCCCGTGTGCGAACGCACGCAGAACATCTTGCGCACACGTTAAATCCTGTTCCGCTTTTCGTAAGAGTAAGCCATTGTGTGCCGGTGGGAACAGATGACAGAATTTACAAAACCGCATACACACGGGGACTGGATTAAAAAAGCACATAAGTGCTTGTTCCATTATCCTCGATATAAAAGAATAAAATAAATAAATGAATAAATAAAATATTTCCAGACAGGATAAGTGAAACAGCGAACACAGTCTGTATGACCCCAGTCGGGGTTAACCTGGGGAACGCCCGACAAAAAAACCCACCAAAACCCCCAACCCATTCCTCCACCATTCAATTCCTTAAACGTCTGCCAAAATCTTAGACAATCACCGCGATAATACGAAAGCACTCGCTAGCCCTCGTCTTCAACATTCCTTTTCCCCTTCAACCAACACAATCTGACAAGGCTGTTCAACCTTGATGGAGAGAGTGGTTACGTTTTGTGAGACAAAGAATATTGTCAAGATGCATTGTTTTTTTCTCCCCAGTTTCCCCTCCTTCGCCCCCCCCCCCCCTTTTTTTTTTTTAAGTCGAAGTCAATATCAAGATGCACCAGAGTTTGTTGCGTTCATCGGCAAGGTAGTTTCTGCTTTTAACGTTTCCCAGCAAATCACGCATAACGATCGTGTTGGAGGTGTTGTTCTGTGTGTGATCCTGCAAATTTGCATGATAAAGCAGAATGATTGTTGTAGCGAGAAGCGGCAGGGGTGAGTGGGTAAGGGTGGGAAGACTGAGTGTGATGGTGCGTAAGGGTGGGTTGCGTGGATGGGTGGGTGGGTGGGTGTGGCTGGGGAGGTGTTTGCGTGGATGGAGGAGAGAGAGGGAGAAAGAGCGAGAGGGGAGAGAGAGAGAGGGGGAGAGTGAGGGATGGAGAGAGAGAGGGGGGGGAGAGGGAGAGACAGACAGACAGAGGAAGATGATTTTCTACAGACCTCTTTGTTGCCATGTTTTCTTTCACGTACGCTCAATGAGTATCGCTCACGGGACCATGGTTTCTTGTCTCTTCGAAAGACTAGCACCCAGGCAATCCATGGTCTTTAAGATGAGGGGGGAGGAGGGGGGCAGAAGTATATGCTTCAGACAAGAATCGACCCCGCGATTTTTTGCTTACAACAACTTTCTAAAATGTGCACTGACATTTTAGCCACCACCTTAAGTTAAACGAAACAGAGAAAAAAAATAGATGAAATATATCAAATATTATATGTAAATTACGAAAATATGATTGGAATGTTGAATACGTTACAGAAAATGTATACATAACATTCTTGTGAACGCAATGGACACCTCTAAATTCTGAAAAAGTGTCTAGCTGTAAAATACCACAAAGGGTGAGGCTGGAATCACCGCCGGAGACCTCTGATAAAAGATCGTTCAGGAGCCGAAACTCCAGACAGGTCAGGCCTAAGGCATGGTTCTTACTCTTAAAAAATGCTGACATTGAAAGTTAGTATTTTCTAAACAGTTTTTTTTTAGTTGAATCTTTGATAAATCAATGGTTCTTACTCAACTAAATGCTGACATTGAGAAATCATGGTTTTTACTCAAATAAATGCCGTCATTGAAAGATAGTATTTTCTAAAGTTTGTTTAAATTGAATCTTTGATAAATCAATGGTTCTTACTATAAAGAAATTGCTGCCATTGAAAGATAGTATTTTCTAAAGTTTTTTTTAATTGAATCTTTGATAAATCAATGATGGAGAAGTTGTAACTGGTTACTGCAATTGCTTTTCTCCACTACCATTTTCTGAATGAATCAAAATGTATAAATTATTAAGGATTAGTAACAACTGGCAGAAAAACTGAATAGATGAATAAGGAAACGGTTAAAATCATAAGCGAAGAAATAAATGTGTCAATGAATAAATCAATCACAAAAAACGGTGCCCACCACCATCACACAAAAAGGTGTTCTACCCAACACATCTCAAACATTCAAAACTAAAATCTTACATACACAATCATTTCTACATCGTTGCGCATTTTCCCTCCTCTTCTTCTTCCTCCCCCCACCTAATGCACACCCGTTCTCCATCCAAGGCAGCTAAAGTTTCAATTTTCAAAGTTCAAATTTCCTCTCCCATTTGTATTTAGCTTTTTTCCAAGGTGGCTTCTCAGTGCTACACCTTCGCAGATCGACGACAGTAGATAACGACACTTTTATGAGATGTTCGTCTGGCATCGATTCCTGAACAGAACCATCTCTGCCGTTCCTCCAGCGTGCGTTGAAAGGTTGCACAGAGTACTAGCACTATATTACATTATATTATACATTACATTAGTCATTGATTGTGGGGAAAGTTTGTTCGTTGTTTGTTTTTTTTGCATTTCACTTTTTTTCCTTTTGGGTAATGGATTCTTGTGTTGGTTTGAAAATCGTGTTTACCATTAGTGCAAAGTTAAGAGAATGTGATGAATTAAAAATTGTGATGTTTCGTCAAAGTTTTGAAATTCTTATGGGTTGACGGAGTACACTTGCTTTGAATTTTACAATTGTATATATAATACACACACACATATATATATATATATTTCCTTGGCATACGAGTTATACGTTCACGCAAATCAAACATCATTGCTATAATAACCACATCTTTCAACACGATACACTCTTTCAATAAACATCGTTTTCTTTCTATTTAAAACAACCAAACATTTTTGACACACATGCTTTGGTAGCCTTCAAAGGGGAGTCAGTAGTTTATGACCACATGAAAACGAAATCCTTCTTCTAAAAGACACAAAAACATATAGAAAAATCATCAAAAACAGAACTGCCTCAAACGATTTTAATAACGAAATCCACCCCAGCAAATATCGTTTATTTTTTTACACAGTCAAACAGCTCAAGCTGAACCCCCCAAAACTAAATGAATTCAAACTGCACGAATCGCCCTTCTTTTCTTTCAGGCTGAGCAAATGTGCTGGGTTTAAACACACGAAATCTTGCTGCGTATCCTTTTTTTGTCAGAAATTCTAGTGTGTGATGTCCAACTTTTGCAGTTAGCGAGAAAAAACCATTGCTGAGGTAATAATGAAATGTTCGGCTCGGACACTTTTTGGCGGGAAGGAAAGTTGATTCAAGCAGTTCAGGAATGAATGGAATGTGTGAAGACGCTAAACATTAAAAAAAATGCGGTGTTGTTTTACTGATAAGGAGATGTGTGTGTGTGTGTGTGTGTGCGTGTGCGCGCGCGCGCGCGTGTGTGTGTGTGTGTGTGGCGCGCGCGCTACTGTTTGCTCTTGTTGTTGTAGATGATGATAATAATTTTGATGGTAATGATGGTAATGATGATACTAATGAGGATGCTGATGATACTGATGCTAATGATGTCCATGCTGGTTGTTGATGAAAATTTACTAGCTTCAGTACCATCGCGTTCATTAAAATATTCCCCTCTCTCCCCCCCCCCCCCCTCTCTCTCTCTCTCTTTCTCTCTCTCTCTCCATATATCACACCTGGAAATCACTCTGAGATTGTAAAGTGTACAGAGATGGAAAAGTTGGCGTGTATGTAAGGCTGTTGTCAAGGCCCTCACTATACAGGCGCCACACTCCGAATTCAAAACCCTTTTCTTTTATCTACGAAAAACACAGACTGTGGTGCTTGGAACTTTAACAGAGATGAAGACATCCTTACACAAGATCTGGAAGAGAAATCTTCACTTGTAGCTATTGTATCAGCGCGTCTCCTTTCATTCCCCCTGTTTCCCTGGGTTTGATCTGGCTTTGTCTCCCGTAGGGATGCCGGGGAGTCTGTCAGTACAAACAGCATCCCTGCCTTCTAGACATTTTGCGCTAGGGATTCCTTCTTTTCTATCCTCTCTTTGTTTCACCCTGTTCTTTTTCTTCCTGTCACATCCGTCTTGTCCATTTTCTGCCTTCTTGGTCCATTATCCTGCCTTTTTTTTCTTTACAGAAAGACTTCAGAGATAACAATTCTCTCCTATGCCGAATTCGAATGCGCTTGGCTTGAGTTGTCAGGCGCTTAACGGCAGCGCAACGTATTTTCGCTCATATGACAGGCCGGACACCCGTAGTTGCTGTCTGAGCGTTTAACGAAGAAAGATACAATGTTGTCCATACCTCAGTGGTACTCAGACTATCTGATCCCTTCTTTCCCACATTTTTCTTCATAGACAGCAAGCACTTCAGTACAAAATCAACTCAGACATAAGACATACTTACAGATCGAACTTAAAAACTGAAAAGCAAAGAATGTACGGTTATTAGAGAACGGTAATGGTCAGGTCTGTGTGAGCAGCTGTCCTAGCGGGAAAAAGGGTGCTGCCATGCAGAC
>CM054142.1:44717836-44720336 GCA_028751875.1 Rapana venosa
TCACTTTGCTGTTGCCCCCAGCGTCAATGGTTTAATCAAGAACTGTGATACAGCCCAGGCGCTGATATAAAAAATACTTATTTTTTTGGTTGCAAAATCTGAATTTTTACATGATTTGAAAGATGTTTGATCTCATCATTTTGTCATATATTGCGTATCATGCCTTTTTAATCCCTTTCCAGCCTAATTTCAAAATGATTTTATAAATATCTTGAATTCCTATTTCGGAAATGGATGCCCGCAAGCATCGTTTTGGTGTTTTAAGAAAAAATAAAATGTGTTCATTATGGAATGAATCAATTAGCCCGAGTGCATGTTTTCTTAATGGACGAGCATGTTTGTTGTTGGGTGTTTTTTTCTTCTCTCTATTTGTCTTTCTGTCTTGACCTGTGTTTTTATGTTGATAACAAAAGGCTCGCGTTGACAATGGAGAAACGGGTAACGACCCTGTTTCACTTTGTCTCTGCTAATCTGGCTTTGGTCTGTGTCTATGCGTCTGTCTGTATGTCTGTTTGCATGACTGTCTGCCTGTGTGTCTTTTATCTCTGTCTCTATCGGTCTCTCTCTCCCCCACCTCTCTCTCTCTCTGTCCCTCTCTCTCTGTGTCTGTCTGCCTCTTCCCCCTCTCTCTCTATCTATTTACCTATCAACTACCTATCGATCGATTGATCTGTCTATCGACTTGTCTGTCTCTCTGTCTATCCATCCATCCATACATATATTCATATATCCATTCATTCACCCTTCCACCCATCCATCCACCCACCCGTCTACCTGTCTGTCTATTTCTCAGTGTGTCTGTCTGTCTCTCTCTGTGTCTATCCATCTATCTATCCATCCATTCATCCATCTATCTGTCTATCTATCTACCCGTGCATTGCCTTTTTACAAGACTTTATTTAGCGGTATTATTTATTCCAAGATCCACCCTTTACACACACACACACACACACACACACACACACACACACACACACACACACACACACACACACACACACACACACACACACACACACAGCGCGCGCTCTCGCGCGCACACACACACCACAGATACAAACGCACATTACCTTTCTATCTTCCCTTCTCCAATATCTATGACTATCCACTCGCAAAACTCCATCTTGTTAACCTCCAACCCCCCAAAAAACAAAATTGAAATGAATTTTTATAAAAAAAACATTTGGAAAAATATCTACATCTACAGATAGACTTGCCAATATATTTTTCTTCTCTCGTATTCACTTTAAAAGCTCTTCTTTTTCTTTTTTGCACATATCTTTTGTAGTTCATTTCTTAAAATATTTCTGAAATCCCTTAACAAAACTAAAATCAATGATATCAATACTAATATGACAAATTGCAAACGTAACAAAGAAAGACAAACTAAATCAATACATGCAACAAAAACAACGAAAAATAAAAATTTATAAAGAAATACCGAACCAATGCCGTTCATTCTTTAAAAAAAGAAAACAATCTAAAATATATATAAATACACATCCCAAACTTTCAAAACTCTGAATACATGATTTCATGTATTATGTAAGGAAAGCCATACAATTCTTGTCATTCACCCCCTCTCCTCCCCCCCCCCCCCCCCCCCCCCTCCCCTCCTCTCCTCCACCAACATGAAATGCTCTCCACTCGAAACCTATCTATATTTTTGCTCGTATTTTCAGTCTTATCGTTCGCAACATTGTCAGTATTGTCTATTTATTTATTTATCTATTTATTCTTTTATATCGAGGATAATGGAATAAGCACCCATGTGCTTTTTTTTAACATCCAGTCCCTGTGTGTATGCGGTTTTGTAAATTTTGACATCTGTTTCCACCGGCACACAATGGCCTACTCTTTCGAAAAGCGGAACAGGATTTAACGTGTGCGCAAAATGTTCTGCATGCGTTCGCACACGGGGGAGGACGGGGGTTATCCGTGTGGTTAGAGCGTTGTACTTGCGAGCTGATGGCCCGGGGTTTGAGCCTAGGTTTGAGCCACCACCTGGACGCTCGTTTAGGGAGAGACTTTTCCCCTGGAGTTACCCATCAGCGCTAACTCCACTCCCTCCAAAGTCCTTCGAATGAGGCTATAGACCGAGGTCCCGTGTGCGAACGCACGCAAAACATCTTGAGCACGCGTTAAAAACCTGTCTCCACCTTTGGGAAGAGAAGGTAATTGAGTGCCGGTGGGAACGGATGAGAACATTTTCAAAACCCACATGCACACAGGGTAAAAGGAGTTGCATAACCTATAAGGTCGTAGGGGAGCGAGGCGTCAGAGACCTCACTTCTCTAGGACCAGCATATTGAGGGCGGCGCCCATCTCCTCTCCCTCGCTGCTTTACCTTCCCTGACCCTAAAGAGGGCAGGTATCCATTTACAGCTGGGTGAACTGGGGGAACTGTACTGAAGCCAAGGCGCGCAAACGGTCACCCATCCAACTGGTAACCACGCTGGACGCTGCTTAACTTGGCTGGGGGAAAGCGAGTGCTCCGACC
>CM054142.1:44725336-44730336 GCA_028751875.1 Rapana venosa
TTCCTGTCTGCAACAGTATTTGTTTCCCTATCAGAGTGGCTTTTTTTTCTACATAATTTTGCCAGGGACAACTCTCTTGTTGCCGTGGGTTCTTTTACGTGCGCGAAAAATAATCATGGACCTCGGTTTATCGTATCATCCGAAAGACTAGAGCCCAGACACCACCATTCATGATCTAATGGATGGGGGGGGGGGGGGGGAGTTTCGGGTCCAAACGGATTCGAACCACCGCACACTTCCGACCCGGACTTTGCGCTTTCTGGACAGGCGCGTTACCTCTAGACCACCGCTCCACCACTTGCTTCCATGGAGAACAGACAAAAGCTTTTTGGCCCCGGGCTTCATGCAAAGTTGGGGTCTGAATGAGGCCATCGATGCTCGTTGCGTATGGATACTGCTGCTGCTGCTGCTGCGTGCTGCTGCTGCTGGTGGTAAAAAAAAAAAGCCAGTGTACTGACTGTGCAGACCTGAAAAAGGGGTTTTAGTAGCTTGGAATCTGAAATTCATCCCAGCCCAGTTCTCTCGCTTGTGGTACAGTGTCGCTGTAGCTATTATGCAAAAAGACTTGAGTTACAGAGTTGTATTTCCATGATTGTTCTCTGTCAGTCTGTCTGTCTGTCTCTGTCTGTCTGTCTGTCTGTCTGTGTCTCTCTGTCTTGTCTCTCTCTCTGTCTCTGTCTGTGTCTCTGTCTGTCTGTCTCTCCCTCTCTTTGTCTGTCTGTCTGTCTCTGTCTCTCCCCTCTCTGACTGTGAGTGTGTGTGTGTGTGTGTGTGTGTGTGTGTGTTGTAGTGTGTTGTGTGTGTGTGTGTGTTGTATATATGTGTGTGCATAAAACAAACTACATAATATGGTTATCTTTTTTCTGACTGTTCTTTCTTTCTTTTTATCACACGCTGTGTGTGTGCGTGTGTTTGCGTGCTATGTGTGTGCGTGCGTGCGTGCTTGCTTGCTTTTCGCGTGCGTGCGTGCGTGCGAATGTTTGTGTGTATGTGTGTGTGTACGTGCGTGTGCGGGGCGCATGTGTGTGGGGTGTGGGTGTGTGTGTGCGCGCGCGCGCGCGCGTGTGTGTGTGTTGTGAGCAGAAATCGAAATACACTTTTTTTTTTAATGCTGTCGTTGTGTGTTGTGTGTGTGTGTGTGTGTGTGTGTGTGTGGTGTGTGTGTGTGTGCGGCGCGTGCTGGTGCGTGTGTGTGTGTTGTGTGCATGCGTGGGGCTTTGCGCAGAAACCGAACTACGGATTCTTATTTTCCCATTGTTCTTTTAAAACGCTTGTGTGCTCGGCGGGGGAGAGGGGGGGTGGAGATGGGAGGTGGAGGTGTCGGGGAGGCGAGAGAGGATGGGGAAGGGAGGGGGATAGGAAACGACAAGGTTGTTTTGGAATAGTTTATGCAGTCGAAAAAGAAAACTCAATCCTGGTCTTCTAGGAAATCGGCGCTCATCGGGAATAGGTTGAATGAATTCCATTTGAATGGAGTATTGTCATATTTGCATATGGAGTTTTTTTTCCATTTTTCAGGTCATCTGTCTGTCTGTCTGACCGGTTTCTGACAGTCTCATGACTTGTGAGTCTGTGTGTCTGTCTGTCTTTCTGTCTGTCTGTCTGTCTCTCTGTGTCTCTCTCTTCTCTCTCTGTTCTCCCTCTCTCTCTCTCTCCGATCTGGCTGTCTGACTCTTTCGTTAGTTTATTGCTACTTGTCTGTCCGTATATCAGTCTGTCAATCTGTCTGTCTATCCGTCTGTCGGTCTGTCTTGTCTGTCCTCTCTCTCTCTCTCTCTCTCTCTCTCTCTCTCTGAGAGACAGACACAGACAAATATTAGACAGAGAAGCAGATGTAGACAGACATACAACAAGCTGACATTCAGAACAGAGGCAGAGATACAGAGAGACAGAGGCAGACAAGACAGACAGGGACAGAAACACAGAGACAAAGGCAGACTGACAAATCAACAGAGACGGAGAAGCAGACGTAGACAGACAGACATCAAACTGACAGACAGACAGGGACAGACAGAGACAGAGATACAGGCAGACAGAGGCAGACAGACAGACAGAGACAGAGAGACAGGCACAAAGGCAGACAGACAGATCGACAGAGACAGAGAAGCAGACGTAGACAGACAGACAGACAAGCTGACAGACAAACATGACAGACAGAGCGGTGCGGGTCTCGTTTTACAAATCGTTTACACGTGTGAAAAAGCCAGAACAAAAAGCACCAAACAAAAAAACCTTAACAAAAAATAAACAACCCCCAAAATGATGAATAAAAACAGATATGACAAACAAAAACAAACAAAAACAACAACAACCATGTTTTGTAGCCCCAAGAGACAGTGGAATGAATGCAGCAACTCGCTAGTCTTATCAGATTTGGTGTTCTTTTCTATCAGCAATACGATCAGACATGAAGAGAGAGAGAGAGAGAGAGAGAGAGAGAGAGAGAGAGAGAGAGGAGAGAGAGAGAGAGAGAGAGAGAGAGAGAGAGAGAGAAGGAAAGAAAGAAAGAAAGAGAGAGAGAAACAAAATAGTGAGATAAAAGAAGAAAAGAAAGAAAAAGGAAAGAAAGAAAGAAAAGAAAGAGAAGAAAGAAAGAAAGAAAATAAATGAAACGAAAGGAAAGGAATGAAGAAAATAAAGAAAAATAGAAAGAAAGAAAGCATAAAAAGAAAGGAAGGAAGGAAGGAAGACAGACAGACAGACAGAAAGAAAGAACGAAAGAAAGAAAGGAAGAAAGAAAGAAAAGACAAGAAAAGAAAAGAAAAGTAAAGAAAGAAAGAAGAAAAGAAGAGAAAGAATAATGATAAACAACAAGAATGAAAGAAAGAAAGAATTTAAGAAACCACTGTACACGCTTCCACCTTTTTGTTGAATTTTGGTATTATTATTATTATTATTATTATTATTACTACTATTATGATTATTATTATTATTATTATTGTTTATTTTGGAAGGGGGGAGGTTGTGGTTTTAGGAATTCTTTTGTTTTGCCTCAAAATGATATTAATTCTCTGGGTGACTGTTTATTTGCTCTATTAATTTTACTGTATTCGGGGGTTTTTTCTTACAGTTTTGAGTTTTGATAACAAAAACCAAAGGACAGTTAGTTAATCGTTGCTAGACGTGAATGATTAATACTGACAATACGATCAAGAGTTCCCAAGTAACAAACTTTTTCCGACAGAATTTTAGACCCATGGCTAGTGGTTAGAATGTCATGCCCGTGACATAAAGCTAACGGAGATTTCGAGTTCAAATCTCCGCTGATGGTGTGTCCTTTCAAGGGGATTTTCGCCTTAACACTTCCATCCACTGACTGTTATAGATAAGACAAACGCATGACTGAAACACGTTACAGACAGGACAATTAGTGAATGAATAGACTAAAACGTAATGATTGAATGAATGGGTAAAAGTTACTATAAATCAATATAAATTGAGCTTTGATATATAGATTTCTTTAAGAAAGAAGCCACGAGTCCATGAATATCAGTTTCTATTCACCGCCCCCCCCCCTCTCTCTCCCTTTCTGCCTCCTTTTCTCTCTCTCTCTCTCTTTCTCTCTCTCTCTCTCTCTCTCTCTCTCTCTCTCTCTCTCTCTCTCTCTCTCTCTCTCTCTCTCTCTCTCTTCTTCTCTCTCTGTGTGCCCCCTTCTCTCTTTCTGCTTGACCCCCCGCCCCCTCTTTCTCCATCTCTATCTCTATCTCTTTCACTCTTTCTGCCTCCCACTCTCCCCCCCCCCCCCCCCCCCCCTCTCTCTCTCTCTCTCTCGCCAAATTCATCATCGCGAAAAGCAGCTTTGTTATCATAAAGCAGCTTTCTATCCAAAAAGAAAAGACAAACGATGCCAAGTTCTTACTATTTTTATTGGAATAAAAGCGATATTGCAAAAAGCTGGGGAGGGGGAGGAAGAGGGAGGGGCGAGGGAGAGAAGGAAATGACAAATCATATGTTGCAATCTTTCTTGAAATACACAAAGCATTTTTGTTCGTTGGGGGAAAAAAATGAGCTCCACCCTTACTTGATATAAAAAGAACCAATTTATTTGGTGAAAAAATAATAAACGACAACCCATCATGTCCACCTTCTTTATTGGAATAAAAGCAATAACTTATCATTTGAAAAATAAACCTTGAAAAAAAAAAGAAACCATCAAACATTCTTACCATCCTTCGAAGAAAAAGCTACACCTTACATTTATTAAGCTGAACGGAAAAAAATGGCAAATTATCACACATTCCAGCCCTTTTTGTTTTAATTACGCATTCCAGCCATTTTTTAACAATCTAATTTTACTCAGCTGACAGTACTGGTAGTTATGGTAGGTGATAATTCAAACCAAACCCGTTACGACCGTTCGACTTTAATCCCACTGACACATAAAGTCGAGGGTTCGAATCTTGGCGGCGTCTGGTGTGAAATAAGGGGTCGGGATTTGTTACCATCCCCAAGATCAACCTCAAGTGCAGACCTGCCAGTGCCTTAAGTCCATTCGTGAAAATACACATGCAAAAGATCAAAATATGCTCGCTATAGATCCTGTCACCTAGTTCGTCTCCGCGTTTGGTGGGTTATGGACACACGAATAGATCCAGAATACATCCCTGAAGTCGGAATGCAGCTACCTTCATGGTGGGGCAACAACGGTCAGATTCGCAAATTCTCAGCATTGGTGAGCCTCACAGCCCTACCTTAGGAACAAAAAACGAAATTAGCACACACAGAAGAAGAAGAAGAAGGAGGAGGAAGAGGAGAAGGAGGAGGAGAAGAAGAAGGAGGAGGAGGAGGAGGAGGAGGAGAGAGAAAAGGAGAAGGAGGAGAAGGAGAAAAGGAGGAGGAGGAGGACGAGAAGGGGAGAAGGAGGAGGAGGAGGAGGAGAAGGAGGAGGAGGAGGAGGCGGAAGAGGAGGAGGAGGAGGCGGAAGAGGAGGAGGAGGAGGAGAAGAAGGAGGAGGAGGAGAAGGAGGAGGAGGAGAAGGAGGAGGAGGAGAAGGAGGAGGA
>CM054142.1:44735336-44742836 GCA_028751875.1 Rapana venosa
GATATAAAAGAATAAAATAAGCAAAACAATTTTAACAAACATTTTTAAAAAGCTTGGTATTGTTAAAAAAACAAAACTGAAAGCAAAGTCGTTTATGGTTTCGTGTTATGTGTGTTTGTGTGTGTGTGCGTGCATGTGCGCGTACGCGCGCATGTAAGTACAAACAATACATTTCACATGTTTGTAATATGTGGACAAAAGTAAGTTTGTTTAATAAGAAACACGCGCAAACACACACACACACACACACACACACACACACAACACACACATCTCTCTCTCTCTCTCTCTCTCTCTCTCTCTCTCTCTCTCTCTCTCTCTCTCTCACATGATATTGACGACCTCAGGCTGCTATGCCCATTATGTAAGCAAACACCGGAGGATGAAGTACATTTTGTGTTGTGCTGTCCAGTTTTTGAGGATGTTAGGCAGAACTACATCCCTGTTAAATATAGCAGACAGCCTAATTTATTTAGACTCAGTTTACTCCTGGCATCAAGTCATCCTGAGGTTGTGCGCAGCCTCACTTTATATTTGTGTAGAGCTTTCAGAATAAGAGAGATAATGTTATCCTAAGTGATATTTTTGTAGCTGACTTTTTGTTATACAGTAACATGTTGTCTGTGTGTGTGTGTGTGTGTTTGTTTATTTTATTTTATTTTTCAACCAAAATACTAAGCAGTTCGGCAACCCCCTTCATGTATAGGCCAATGGCCTTTTTGTAAATAAATCATTCGAGTTCGAGTTCGAGTTCGAGTTCTCTCTCTCTCTCTCTTCTCTCATCTCATCTCCAGCTCTCTCTCCTCTCTCTCACTCTCTCAACTCTCCTCTCTCTCTCTCTCTCATCTCCCTCTCCACTCTCTCTCTCTCTCTCTCTCTCAAAGCTTTTCGAGTTTGCAAATACATTTTCAAAGCCGTGCATCCAAATTTCTTTAGCGCTATTTGCTTTCTTATCTACCAGCTCTTCAACTTGCTTCACAGAGGAAAAGAAACATATTCTCTCTGAACACATTTTCATTGAAAAACTCGTGATGAGTGTTCCAATTCTGCAGAAAGAGCGAAAGAAAACTGCGACAGTTGAAAATAGAATCAATGTTGGCACAGAATTTGAGGGGGGAGGGGGCAGGTGGCGTGGGGGGTGGGGGGGGGGGGGGGTAATTGTGGGGGTAGATACCGAATAAGTGCCTGTGTGTGTTATTTTAATTTTATTTTATTCTTTTATTTCGAGGATAATGGAATAAGCGCTCATGTGCTTTTTTTTACATCTAATCCCCGTGTGTATGTAGTTTTGTCAGTTTTGTCATCCGTTCCCACCAGCACACAATGGCCTACTCTTCCGAAAAGCGGAACGGGTTTTAACGTGTACGCAAGATGTTGTGCGTGCGTTCTCACACGGGGGCCTCGGTTTAAAGTTTCATCCGAAGGACTTTTGGGGAGAGTGGAGTTGGCACTGATGTTAACTCCAAAGGCAAAATCCTCTTGAACGAGATTCGAACCCGGGTCAGCAGATCACGTATACATTACTCTAACCACCAGGCTATCCCGTCCCGTGCGTGCGTGCGTGCGTGCGTGCGCGCGCGCGCGCGTTTTGTGTGTTGTGTACACGCGCGCGCGCGTGTGTGTGTGTGTGTGTACACGCGCGCGCACGAGCGCTCTTTATTTGAATGTCTTTGCACTTTAAGATTCTTCTTATCAATAACTAGTAGATGAAGTTCTCCTTCTTATACTCTTCTTCTCTGTCTCTCTCTCTTTGTCTCTGTCTGTCGGCTGTCTCTCTCTCTCTCTGCCTCTCTCTCTCTCTCTCTCTCTCTCTCTCCCTCCCTCTCTCTCTTTTCTATCTCTCTCTCTCTCTCTTTGTGGCTGGCTGTCTGTGTATGTCTGTCTGTCTGTGTGTCTACCTCTTTCTCGTTTTTCTCTCACCCCACCCCCCTCACCCCCTTCTTTCTTTCTTTTTCTATGACTTTTGCTCTTTTCTCTCTCTCATGTTCTCTCTTTTACCGTTTTTATTTGTTTTCTCTCCTTGCTTTCATCTTTAATGTCTGTTTATCTGTGTTTGTCTACGTCTGTTTGTATGCTTGTCTCTATGTGTCTGCCTGTGTCTCTTTGTGTCTGTCTCTTTCTCCCTCTCTGTCTCTGTCTTTCTCTCTCTCCTCTCTCTCTTCTCTCTCTCTCTCTCTCTCCCTCTCTGTCTGTCTGTCTGTCTGTCCTGTCTCTCTCCATCTCTCTCTCTCTCTCTCTCTCTCATCTCTCTCTCTTCCGTATCAGACGTGTGTATTTATCCCCTGTATTTAACAGCCACCCCTCCCCCCACTCCTGAACTGAACATTTTATCTGTATTTCCTACATTATGAATTCCGTTGCACGCACAGATAGTTCAAAGCCTACTCATTATTGGTCAAATTTTCGTTGAGTCTGTCTCCCTGACAAAGTTTGACGATAATTCTTCCCTTCTAGTTTCGATTTTATATACTTTGTATCTTTTTTTAAAAAACAAAATGTCCCAGTGTCACAGAGCTTGAAACAACGGTAAAATCAAGGCACTTATGCTTTCCTCCTTTTATTCTTCAAACTAGGCCCAGGCCAAAGGCTCTGTCAGTTATTGGTGCAATCACAACGCTAAGATCCTCACTGATGCCATGAAACGTTAATATGTTGAGATAGCCGTCATTCCGGACAAACTTCTAGTATAGCAGCCTACGCATAAAATCTTGTTTAAAACGAAAAAACCCCCAACTAAAGTCGGAGAAAAGCAGGCATGCATGCAAACTTCTCCTCCAGTGTGTTCTTCTTACAAGTCTCACAATGATTCCCAGGAGGGATGAGTGAGACAGAGTGCATATTCTGGGTGACCTTCAGGGTGTAAAGCTGGGGAACGGCCAACAACAACCACAACATCAAACAAGCAACATCCTTCAAAAATTTTACAAATGGTCAAGGTCCACGTTAAAAAGTGATTTCGACTTTTTTCACACGCCTGAGAAGTCGAAAATGAGCATAACCACATTCTTTTTCCACCTTGTTTAAATAACTTTCCATTCCTTCAATCTATTTCTTTTCTTATTTTCTTTCCACCACTGGTGGGATTTATTGTGGCAAGAGAGGGAGCTTTGCATTTCTATGGCACGAACATGGCGGCAGAATGAAACGACCCGCCATTATCGTGGCTACACCATTCTCACGGGCACCATTCAAAGGTGATAATTCATGCAAAACCAAGGCGAGGGGGCAGAGGATGACAAAATTCAGAGAAGAGTAGTGAGTGGGAAAAGAGAGAGCAGGGGGGGGGGGGGGGGGTGGAGAGAGAGAGTGGGTGAAGAGGGAGGGGGAGGAGAGAGAGAGGAGAGAGGAGAGAGAGAGAGAGAGACAGAGAGAGAGAAGGACAAAGCCACAAGGAGAGATAGAAGAGAATGGGGATGGGTGGGTTGGAGCAAAGGCACAGAGACAGAGAAGAGAGAGAGAGGGGAGAGAGAGAGAGAGAGAGAGAGAGAGAGAGACAGACAGACAGACAGACAGACAGACAGACAGATAGTTAGTCAGTTACAGGGACAGAGAGGGGTACAGAGAAACATAGAATGAGAGAAACAGGAGGAAGACTGAGACATAGACAATGCAAATAAGCTGACCGTTTTTATCAGTTAAAACTGCATAGAAACATACACATGAATCCATATTCAAATGCTTTGTGATCAATGAAAAAAAAAAGCTCTGCACTTAACTGTAAAATTATGTCCACCTTCAGTATGCTTGATCAGATTTTTTTGGCAACAATTTCGCGTTTGATTTAATCAGTATTGGAAATAGTGCTTATGCTGACAATATAGGTATCCCATTTCAATAAGGGTATCACATTTCGACCCTGTATTGGCATGGCATATACTCTAGCAGGGGACAGGGTAGTTCAGTGGTCAGAGCACTCCCTTTACCCAAGCTAAGGTTAAGCAACATCCAGCCTGGTTACCAAGTGGATGGGGGACTGTTTGCGCGCCTTGGCTTCAGTACAGTCCTCCAGTTCATGCAGCTGTAAATGGGTATCTGCCCTCTTTTGGGTCAGGGAAGGTAAAGCAGCGAGGAAGAGGAGATGGGCGGCGCCCTCAATATGCTGGCCCCTTGAGAAGCTGAGGTCTCTGATGCCTCACTCTCCAACGACTGCGTGGGTTGTGAGAACACCTTTACCTTTCTCTCTTTTTATTTTTTCACTGGAACGTATATCAAACATTCAGTTTTCCAGACTAGATCGATGCTACGTGTACATACACTGGCTGTATCTATACATCTTTTCTTCCCACAAAAAAAATTCAAGCATGTCCAGCGAACATGTTTCCCTTATTTCCTAGTAAGCAAAAAAGTCTTGGTTGTGCTCATTGTTTTGTCTAGTGCTTTGATGCTGATGTTTGCTTTGTTCGAGTCCCTAGCTTTTATTATTGCTGTTGCTGCTACATAAATATGTTTGTCAATAGATTTTCGGCTGACTAGTCTTTGTTTTCCCCTTATATAAGGGTTTTAAAACAACGTTTTCTGGAAGTGTACTATTTCATTTAAATGCTACCCAAAAAAATACAACAACATAGATCAAGCAAACGCACTTAGCGTGGTAAGTACTAACGCATGCCAATGCATATGCCCAAGCGCAGGCATACACGCACACACTGCATGCATGCACGCGCGCGCACACACACGTACACAAACTCACACACACTCACACCCTGCCCTACACACACCACCCCCCTGCCCCCACCACCCCACACACACACACACCCTTTCCCCCCCCCTTCCCATTCTCCCCCCCCCCCCTCCCACCCCCCCCCCCCCCCCACACACACACACATACACACACCCTGACCGCCCCGCCCCCCCCCCCCCCCCACACACACACACACACCCACACACGAAGCTTTTCCAAATTTTGTGAATTTAATATAATATTGTCAAAACCATATAGACCAAAATTCTTTTACGCTCTTTACTCTCTATGTATCTGGCCACTATACGAGTACTACTTCACATAGAAAAGAAACACCCCTTCTCTGTACAGATTTTCTTGAGAAAATCGTCAGAAGTGTTTGAATTTTACAGAAAGCTGAGATTGTTCAGTCTGGAATGGATGTTGACAAAAAGAATATGGGTGGATTTTTTGTGTGTTTAAGATGCTGAATAGTTGCTGAATAAGTGTGTGTGTGTGTGTGTGCGTGCGTGCGTGTGTATGGGGGGTGGGTGGGTGGGCGTTCTTCGTTTGAATGCCTTTGCACTGAAAGATTCATCTGATCAATAGAGAAGGTAGTTATAGCATTCCTCCTTCACCACCCCACCCCCCCTCTCTCTCTCTGCCTTCCACCCTCCCTCCCTCCTTATCTCTAAGTGTGTGGTTTGCATGCTCTTTCTACTTAACCAATTCCCCTTCCTCCTTTTTTTTTCCTTTCTCTCCTGCTTTTCTTCTCTGTTATTATGAATTTCATTTCACACATGACTGGGTTGATTCCTATTAATCATAGCTAAATATTTTTGATATTTTTATCACCACGATCTTCTTCCTCTTCTTCTTCTTCTTCTTCTATGTCATCGAATGCTCAGACAGCGACCATTGTTGTCTGTCTGTGGAGCGAAATTGCGTTGCGTTGCGCTGCCGTTAAGCGCCTGACAAATCAGACCCAGCGCACATCCGACTTCAGCATGATCTCCACAACATGATTTGACTGCAATTATTTAGATGTAATTTTGCCACACGTAATTTGTTAGCAATTTTTGTTCTTCTTTGGTTGCAGTTAAGCGTCTGACAAGTCAGGCCCAGCATATCCGACTTCGCGTGGGAGAGAATTGTTATCTTTTAAGTTTGTCTGGATGAATTTTTTAAAAAGTGGCATAAGAATGGACCGGGAAGGCAGAAAATCGACAAGAATGGGGTGGCAGGAAGAAAAGGAACAATGCAGAAACAAAGACAAGGATAGAAAAGAGGGAATTCCTAGCACAGAATTTCCAGGTGGGGAGGCTGTTTTATAGAACAGGCCCCAAGCATCCCCACAATGAAATGTCCAGGAGAAGTTCTTAAGATAGCAACCCGAGTGTGTTCTGCACTAAAGAAGACAACAAATAGTTGTACTCCAAGTACAACTGCCTATGACGGGATGGGATAGCCTAGTGGTTAGAACATTGCGCTCGCAATCTGATGACCCGGGTTCGATTCCCGTTCAAGGGGATATTTTCCCCTGGAGTCAACATCAGCGCCGACTCCACTCTCCCCAAAAGTCCTTCGGATGAGACTATAAACCGTGGTCCCGTGTGCGAACGCACGCAGAACATCTTACGCACATGTGAAATCCTGTTCCGCTTTTCGTAAGAGTAGGCTATTGTGTGCCGGTGGGAACAGATGACAGAATTGACAAAACTACATACACACGGGGACTGGATGTTTAAAAAGAAGCACATAAGTACTTATTCTATTATCCCCGATATAAAAGAATAAAATGATATAAAATAGAATAAAATAAATATAAAAGAATAAAATGAAAAATGATATAAAATAAACGATTGTGGGGAAGTACCTAAAAACATCCATGCACACAAGCTTCTCACCCAGTGTGTGTTCACAGTCACTCGTGATCCACAAACACTACAAGTGAGTACAAAGTGCCTATTCTAGGTGATCACAGGTTATAACTGGGCAATGCCTAACAACACGGCTGCAAACCCCACAACAGCCAAACAACAACATTACAGCAAACAACAGCCAAAACAACAACAAAAACCACAACAACAACAGCACACAATATAAACTGCAACAACAACACCCGCAACAACAACAACAGCAAAAACAGCCACAACAACACAAGCAACAACAGCCCAACAACAACAACAAAACAGCCACAAAAACAGCAACAGCAGCTGCAATAACAACAACATACGCCCAGCAACAGCCACAACAGCCCCAACAGCCACCAACAACAACAACAACAACAGCCAAAACAAACAACCAACAACAACAGCACACAAAAACAACAACAAGCCCGCAACAGCACAAACAGCCCCAACAACAACCACAACAGCCACAACAAAAAACAACAGCCAAGCCCAACAACAACAACAGCCCCAAAACACAGACAACACCAACAACAACAACCCCAACAACAACAACAGCCCCAACAACAACAACAGCCAACAACAGCCCAAACAACAACAGCCCAACAAACAACAGCCAAAAACAACAACAGCTGCAACAACAACAGCTGCAACACAACAACAGCAACAACAACAACCACAACACCACAACAATAACAACAACAGCCACAACAACAACAACAGCCACAGCAACAACAACAACACTAGCTACAACATTCTTCAAAATTCGCAACTAGTTACGGTTCGCGTTCACGCCAGCTATGTTCATTTTTGTTCACGCCCGGTTGGGCCAAAAACAGAGCATCAGTCTCATTTCTCCTTGTTTACATAACTTTCCGTTTATCCGTCCACTCATTTTCTTGTTCTTCAACAACCACATGTGGGATTTAT
>CM054142.1:44747836-44752836 GCA_028751875.1 Rapana venosa
GCGCGCAGGTATGTGTGTGCACGAGCGCGCATATGTGTGTATCTGTGTGTGTGTGTGGCAGTGTATGTTTGTGAGAGTTTGTGAGAGAAAGAGAGAGAGAGAGAGAGAGAGAGAGAGAGAGAGAGAGAGAGAGAGAGAGAGAGAGAGAGAGATAGAAAGAGTGTGTGTATGTATGTGTGAGAGAGAGAAAGCTCAACAAACAAAATATTCATGTGCCATTAATGTGGCAATAATCACATATTTCAAAATCAGATAACCACTCCCGTAGGATTAAAGAATGTATATATGCAACATTGGAGTATTTCACATTCTCGTTTGCATATGAACGTGTGTGTTGTGTGTGTGTTTGTGTGTGTGTGTGTGTGTGTGTGTGTGTGTGTGTGTGTGTGTGTGTGTGCTTGCGTGTGTGTGTATGTGTCTGTGTGTTGTGAGTGTGTGTGTGTGTGTGTGCTTGCGTGTGTGTGTATGTGTCTGTGTGTGTGAGTGTGTGTGTGTGTGAGTGTGTGTGTGTGTGTGTGAGTATCCACGTGTATGTGTGAGAAAGAATGCATATATAAGCGCGACGGCGTCAGTCTGTGTGTGTCAGCGTGCGTTCGTGCGTGCGTTCGTGTGCGTGCTTGTACGCATACACACATGCGCGCATGTGCATCCCTTCGAGCGCATAAATACCCCCCCCCCCCCCTCCCAACAAACAAAAAAATCACACGCTTTTTTGAATTACACATTTGAAAATTTTACAAGCACACCCAAGGGAGATCAGAATACATACAACATCCCAGCACTTTGGAATTTTTTATTTTCTGGTTGGTTTGTTTGTTTGTTTGATTTAGTTTTTTGTTGTTGTTTTATTGCATCAGCGGCTTTCAAATTTATCCAGTTGGGGCGTACTCTTCTGACCCTTTCTCCGCCTCAATTTCTTTTTGGGCCTTGAGGCTATAATTTCCTAATTGTCACCCCCTTTAAATGAAATGAAAATAACGAGTTTGCTTTCTGCGTGGCTTTTGCTATCTATTAAGGTATAGGGCTGAAAAATGTCACGGAAACCGTACACTTGGAACAAGTAGAATTTTGCCATACATTTTTTTGCAGTTGATTAACAGTTATTGTCGTCAACATGAACCGTTTCATTTGCGTCAGCTTCATCATAAATTATTGCTCTCGTCACCCATCATGGTTGTAATTATTGTTGTTGTCGTCGTCATTGTCAATATTATGATAGTCATCCTCATCGTCGTTATTGGTGTCATCCTCCTCGTCATTGTTTTTGGTCAATATTGTTGCCAATCATCATCATCATCATCATCATCATCAATCGTCATCATCATCATCATTGTAATCAAATAATTATTATAATTGTTAACGATACCGGGTGACTACTAAGTTTGAGTATCTTTATTAAAGAGAGAGGGGGAGGGAGAGAGAGGGGGGAGAGAGGGAGAGAAAGGGGGGGGGGAAGAAAGAGGGAGAGAGAGACAGAGAGACAGCCAGATACATACAGATACAGACAGACAGACAGACAAAGTTTGAGACAGAGAGAGAGAGAGAGACAGACAGACAGACAGACAGATAGACAGATAGAGAACACACAAACAGAGACACACAGACAAACAAACAAACAGAGACAGACACATAAATAGAAACAGAGCCAGACAGAGGCGGAGAAACAGACAGCCAGAGAGAGAGAGAGAGAGAGAGAGAGAGAGAGAGAGAGAGAGAGAGAGAGGGGGGGGGGTGTGGAGAGCGAGACATACAGACACACACACACACACACACACACACACCAGAACAGACAAGGCAAAACGACTTAGAGACAGATCAGCAGACAAAGACGCGACACAGCTGCTATCACGCTACAGACAAGTAAACATTTGAAAAATGAGACAGACACTCCCAGGAGTCTTAAACAAGGATGGATGCCAACGCCACACAACTTTATAGTCTTTGGACACAACTTTATATTCTTTGGATGCCAACGCCTCACAACTTTATATTCTTCTCTTTCGCATCAGCACTTCCAACACCATCGCTCCGGGACTTATCCTTCTTCTTCCAGTTGGGCGTTCCCTATCTTAATCAACACCTTGGGAGGTCGCCCAGAATATGCACTCCGTCTGACTCCTCACACTTGGGAGTCATCGTGAGACTGATTATGCCCTGGATAAGAAGTTAACGTGCATGTTGATTATGCACTGGATAAGAAGTTAACGTATATGTTGATTATGCTTTTGATAAGAAGTTAACGTATATGTTGATTATGCTTTTGATAAGAAGTTTGCGTATATGTTGATTATGCACTGGATAAGAAGTTTGCGTATATGTTGATTATGCACTGGATAAGAAGTTTGCGTATATGTTGATTATGTACTGGATAAGAAGTTAACGTGTATGTTGATTATGTTCTGGATAAGAAGTTTGTTGTATGTGGATTATGTACTGGATAAGAAATCTGCGTGTATGTTGATTATACACTGGATAAGAAGTTTGCGTGTATGTTGATTATGCACTGGATAAGAAGTTAACGTATATGTTGATTATGCTTTTGATAAGAAGTTAACGTATATGTTGATTATGCTTTTGATAAGAAGTTTGCGTATATGTTGATTATGCACTGGATAAGAAGTTTGCGTATATGTTGATTATGCACTGGATAAGAAGTTTGCGTATATGTTGATTATGTACTGGATAAGAAGTTAACGTGTATGTTGATTATGTTCTGGATAAGAAGTTTGTTGTATGTGGATTATGTACTGGATAAGAAATCTGCGTGTATGTTGATTATACACTGGATAAGAAGTTTGCGTGTATGTTGATTATGCACTGGATAAGAAGTTAACGTGTATGTTGATTATGCAATGGATAAGAAGTTAACGTATATATTGATTATGCACTGGATAAGAAGTCTGCGTGTATGTTGATTATGCTTTTGATAAGAAGTTAACGTCTATGTTGATTATGTACTGGATAAGAAGTTAACGTGTATGTTGATTATGCACTGGATAAGAAGTCTGCGTGTATGTTGATTATGCTTTTGATAAGAAGTTAACGTCTATGTTGATTATGTACTGGATAAGAAGTTAAAGTGTATGTTGATTATATACTGGATAAGAAGTTTGCGTGTATGCTGATTATGCACTGGATAAGAAGTTAACGTGTATGTTGATTATGCCCTGGATAAGAAGTTAACGTGTATGTTGATTATGCACTGAATAAGAAGTTTGCGTGTATGTTGATTATGCCCTGGATAAGAAGTTTGCGTGTATGTTGATTATGCTTTTGATAAGAAGTTTGCGTGTATGTTGATTATGCACTGGATAAGAAGTTAACGTGTATGCTGATTATGCACTGAACAAGAAGTTAACGTGTATGCTGATTATGCACTGGATAAGAAGTTTGCGTGTATGCGTTTGCTTTCATGATATACCTCACTGCACGTGCCACCATATTCCATCTTCAGATTAGTTTATTCCTTCCTTGAATGTAGGTAGGACCTGGAAAGACCGCTGCGTTTCCTTACCAGCTAAGAATGACAAGAATTCCATGCTGAGTATGGCTCACTATGCTATATAGGCAACAGATGACGGAATTTACAAAACCGCATACACACGGGGACTGGATGTAAAAAAAAAGCACACGAGTGCTTATTCCATTATCCTCGATATAAAAGAATAAAGAAAGAAAGAAATATAGGTGTCAATCCTGGACACAAAGAAACGACGATTAAACAAAAATCAAGCAGCTGAGATCTATTTTGGGTTTTTTTTAAAGATGACTGCTCAGGGCCAGATGGACAAATAAACCGAACAAATGACAGCCCCAGTACACGAACTAAAATCAACAACAACAAAAACAACAACCCCTCTTACTTTCATAAATGAGCGGAAACTAACTAACCTACGCAAGCCATACATGCGCTGCGAAACCAAGATACGAACGAACATCATGGAATATTGTCTTTCAAGGCAAGACTGAGGGGAACAGAAAGAAAAAGAAGAAAAAAACCCACAAAAACCTGGCAGACCACCGCCAGCTTTTCTCATTAGCAGCATCACTGAATCTTGTGGCGTGAGAATCCATGAAGTCAGTAGTACAGGGCAGTACAGCGAAGACCGGAGGAGCAACATGGAGAAGGAGGATCGTGTCCGTGTCATTAGGGGAGGCGTAACACCGACCTCGGTGATGTCGACAGGTGAGACAGGTGAGAATGGCGGAACAAAGGTTGTCCTGCCCGTCATAATATACTGAGCTTTCTTGAACGAAGGTATTACTTCAAAGCTTAGCATTTGTTTTACAAGATTCAGCGCTATATAAATTCCAAATTATTATTTGTATTTTTATTTATTTATTTTTAATTATTATTTCCATGTAGGCATGCGGCATTTTGCTTGCCGTTAAAGACCGATTATGAAATCTTCCTGAGATAGTGTTTCCAAGCTTCATATTTTTTTTAAGATAGCATTTCAAAGTTTAACATTTTAATGTAGGCACTGGCACTTTGCTTGCATTTTAAATCCGACTCAGCATTTTTTTTCCTCCTTTTTTTCTTTTTTGCGAGAGCCAGGACGTTTTCTCTCTCTCTGTCTCTCTCTCTCTGTCTCTCTCTGTCTCTCTCTCTCGGCTCTCTCTGTCTCTCTCTTTCTCTCTCTCTCTAGCTTTCTCTCTATCTTTCGCTCTATCTCTCGCTCCCTCTCTCTCGCTCTCTCTCTCTCTCTCTCTCTCTCTCTCTCTCTCTCTCTCTCTCTCTCTCTCCCTCTCTCTCTCCCTCTCTGGCTCTCTCTCTCTCTCTCTGGCTCTCTCTCTCTCTGACTCTCTCTCTCTCTCTCTCTGGTTATCTCTCTCTCTTTCTCATTCTGGCTCTCTCTCGCTCTCTCTCTCTGTCTCTCTCTCTCTCTCTCTCTCTCTCTCTCTCGCTCTCCCTCTCTCTCTCTCTCTGTCTCCTCAGAGATATGGGCCATAGACCTAATCATTAAATGATTCAAAGTTCAGAGTTTACAGTTCTCTGA
>CM054142.1:44757836-44762836 GCA_028751875.1 Rapana venosa
ATCATCATCATAATCATCAAAAGAATAAGAATAACCATCATCATCATCTTCATCATCATCATCATCATCATCATCACCCTCATACTGATAATACTACCACCACTATTACTGTTACTACTGCTGCTGCTGTTGCTGCTGCTGCTGCTGCTCCTCCTACTACCGTTGCTGCTCCTGTTAATTCTACTTTTACCACCTTTACTACCACTGCTGCTACTATCATGTTAAACACACTGCTACTACTACTACTACTACTATAACTACTATTACTCTTACTAATGCTATTATTATCATTACTACTACTACCACCACCACCACCGCTACTACTACTACTTCTACTACTACTACTACTACTATTACTACCACCACCACCACCACTACTCTTCCTCCTTCTTCTCGTCCTCCTCCTCCTCGCACTTGGGTTATTATTAAGATGTATCCCTACGGGCGGGGACTGGATGTAAAAAAGCACACCATTGCTTATTCACTATCCTCGAAATAAAAGAATTTGTCATTGTCATTGTCACTACTACTACTGCTGCTACTACTTTATTACTACTCCTACTACTACTTCTACTACTACTACTACTACTACTACTACTACTACTACTACTACTACCACTACTACCACTACTACCAATACTTCTACTTCTACTTCTACTACTACTACTAATACTACTACTACTACTACTACTAGTACTACTACTACTACTACTACTACTACTACTACTGCTGCTGCTGCTACTACTTCTACTACTACTACAACTACTTCTTCTACTACTACTACTACTACTACTACTACTACTTCTACTACCACTACTACTACTACTACCACTACTCCCACAACCACCATCACCACCACCACCACCACCACTCTTCCTCCTCCCCTCCTCCTCCTATTACTACTACTACTACTACTACTACTACTACTACTACTTCTACTACTACCACTACTCCCACAACTACTACTACTACCCCCACCACCACTCTCCCTACTCCTCCTCCTCTCCCCCTCCTCCCTCCCCTCCTCCTCCTACTCCTACTACTACCACTACTACTACCACAATGAGCACTATCGCAACATATCAACCCGAACCTCATGTGATGATAGAATGCTTCCCACCTTCTCACTTTTCTGCTGTTAACTTAATGCCGCTACCACTGCCACTACCATTACCACTACCATCACTAACTAACATCTCTACCAGTAGTTACCTACCACTACTATGATGCTGGGCCAACCCAACCCCCACCCCCCTCACTGCCGCCAACTCCAGTGCCGGGCTATCAGGCCTACCGCTAGTCATCCTTATTCCTGCTGAGGATGTTGCTGCTTTTAGTGCCCTGTTTTCTATGGCAGCGACCGCTACTACTTTTACTGCTAGTGATAATTGGACTGGGTGGCCATGAAGTCTTGGAGGTAGTTGTTGTTGTTGTGGTGGTAGTGGTGGTGATGGTGGTGTTGGTGGTGGTGGTGTTGTTGGTGGTGTTTGGTGGTGTTGGTGGTGGTGGTGTTGGTGGTGTTGGTGGTGGTGGTGGTGATGGTGGTGGTGGTTGATGGTGATGGTGGGTGGTGGTGGTGATGGTGGTGGTGGTGGTGGTGGTGGTTGTGGTGTTGGTGGTGGTGTGGTGATGGTGGTTGGTGTGTGGTGAGAATGATCATTATTATGCGGTGGTGGTGGTGGTGGTGGTGGTAAGGTGATGGTGGTGTGGTGGTGAGTGTGGTGGTGGTGGTGGTGGTGGTGGTGGTGATGGTGGTGGTGTTGGTGTGGCGGTGGTGGTGATGGTGGTGGTGATGGTGACAGTGGTGATGGTGTTGGTGGTGGTGGTGATGGTTGTGATTGATGATGGTGGTGGTGGGGGTGATGGTGGTGGTGATGGTGGTGGTGGTATTGGTGGAGGTGGTGTGTGGTGGTGGTGGTGTGGTGATGGTGGTGTGTTGTTCGTGGGCGTTCTTTAGTTTACCACGTTGGCTGGGATTGTGTTGTATTGTGTCGTGTTGTATTGTATTGTGTTGTGTTGTGTGGTGTTGTGTTGTGCTGTATTGTGCTGCGTTTTTATTGTATTGGGTTGTGTTGTATTGAGAATGTACTACTAATGTTTTATTGTGTTGTGTTTTATTGTGTTGAGTTGTGTGGTACATTGTTGTGTTGTGTGGTACAGTGTTGTGTTGTACTGCGTTGTGTTGTACAGCGTTGTGCTGTGTTATGTTGTGCTGCGTTGTATTGTGTTGTATTGGGTTGTGTTGTAGTGTTATGTTGTACTGTGCTGTGTTGCGTTGTGTTGTGTTGGATTATGTTGTATTGAGTTGTGATTCATTATGTTGTGTTGTATTGTTGTGTTGTGTTTGTTTATGTTGTATTGAGTTGTGTTGTAGTGTAGTGTATTGTTACATTGTGTTGTGTTGGATTTTGTTGTATTGAGATGTGATGTATTGTGTTGTACTGTGTTGTGTTGGAGTGTTGTGCTGTACTGTTATATTCTGTTGTGTTGTGTTGACTTATGTTGATTGAGATGTGTTGCGTTGTATTGTGTTTGATTATGTTGTATTGAGTTGTGTTTCATTATGTTGTGTTGTATTGTTTTTGTTGTGTTTGATTATGTTGTATTGAGTTGTGTTGTATTGTAGTGTATTGTTATATTGTGTTGTGTTCTGTTGGATTTTGTTGTATTGAGATGTGATGTATTGTGTTGTACTGTGTTGTGTTGTAGTGTTGTGCTGTACTGTTATATTGTGTTGTGTTGTGTTGAATTATGCTGTATTGAGATGTGTTGCATTGTGCTGCATTGTGTTGTGTTGTAGTGTTGTGCTGTGTTCCACACTACCCTCAGCACCAGCAGATTCTGTTCATAACTAAAACCTGACATTCAATACACCGTCAATCATTCTGTGTTGTGGAGAATCACAGATATAAAAACTGAATTGAAATAACAAAATAATTAACCATGACAACAACAACAACAAAAATCACCAAGATCATCATCAACAGCAACAAAACAGCAGCAACAACAAGACCACCAACAATAGCAACAACAGAGCGCGCGCGCACAAACACACGTCAACTACACACACACACACCACAACACACACACCACACACACACACACACACACACACACACACACACACCAACACCAACACCACATCCACCACCATCACATACATACACTACATACACTACACTACTTTACACTACACAACTACCTAACTCTACAACTACAACTACATTTCACGCCCTCATACACTACACTACACTACACACACTACACAAACACTACACTACACTATAACACTTTACACTGCACTACATTACACTACACACACCACATTACACTGCACTACACTACATTACACTACACTACACTACAATCACACACACACACACCAAACCATCACCACCACACCCCACACCCCCCCCCCCACAACCCCCCCCCCCACCACCACCACCCCCCCCGTCCCCCAACCCCACCCCCCCACACCCCACCCCCAACCCCACACCCCCAACCACCACCCACCCCAACCCCCCCCCAAACCCCCCCCAACCCCAACCCACCACCAACCCCCCCCCACAACCCCAACCACCCCCCCCCACTACCCCAACCTCCCCACCCAACCCCAACCCACCAACCCCCAACCCACCCCAACCCCCCACCCAACCACCCCAACCCCCAACCCACCACCAACCCCCCCCAACCCCAACCCACACCCCCAACCATCCCCCCCCTCCCCCCACACCCACCCCCCCCCCCACACCTCCCCCCCCCAACCCCCCCCCCCCAACCTCCCCCCCCCTCCCCCCACAACCCCCCCACCTCCCTCCCCAACCTCCCCCCCCCCCAAACACCCCCCCCCCACCCACCAACCCCCCCCCAACCCCCCCAACAACCCACCCCCCCAACCTCCCCCCCCACAACACCCCCACAACCTCCCCCCCAACCCCCCACCAACCCACCCCCCTCCCCCCCAACCCCAAACCCACCCCCTTCCCCTCCAAACCCCACAAACCCACCATGACCAAAGCGCCAGCGGTGATGACGGGGATCTCCCAGCGCTTGGTGAAGCGAGCGATGGGCGCCACGGCGTAGTCGCAGGCTGGGCCCAGGAAGACGTTGACCGTCTTCTCCGTGTACAGGTCGATGGCCTCTAAAGGTCCGTCCGTGTCCGAGCAGTTGGAGTCGCGGTAGACGGCCTGGACCTGCCAGCCAGGCAGCAGCTGGTCGCGCTCGATGCCGCTGAGCGCGAACTCGACGGCGAAACGCGTCTTGGGCAGCGACCAGTAGTAGGTGTTGTTGTTGGGCAGGATGACCCCGAACGTCAGCTTCTTGGAGAGCGAGGAGGAGTAGGACGAGGAGGACGAGGAGGAGGAGGAGGAGGAGGCCGAGGAGGAGGAGGCTGAGGAGGAGTAGGAGGAGGGGTAGGCGAGGGGCGAGGTGGAAATGCGGAGAGTCTGGACGAGACCTGGGTAGAGCAAAGGAGGAGGAAGAGGAGGAGGAGCGAGGAGGAGAAGGAGGAGGAGGAGGAGAGGAGGAGGAGGAGGAGGAGGAGGGGGGAGGAGGAGGGAGGAGGAGAGAGAGGAGGAGGAGGAGGAGGTGGAGGAGGAGGAGGAGGAGGGTTTGGAGGTGTTCAGAAACCGTGATGCTGAATGTGAACGTGGCATCGTGGCGGTCTCTTTTCTCTGTCACGGTTTTCTTGCTGTTTTGTTTTAACTTGATGGTGAGTGAAGGATGCTGGTTGCAAAATCTTCAGTGGTGGCCTCGATGGTTTACAAGACTACGGGATGGGTGACGGTAGAGTAAAAGGTGAAGGTGTGTGACTCCGTCTTAGATAAGGCTGTGTTGGACTTTGTGCTGCCAGTAACTTTGAACTGGAATAGGATCCGCAGGAGTCGGTGATGGTTAAGATCAAGGTGTCAATACAGCATTGCCGAACTTGAGCGGTGATGTGCTTTACATTACTGACCAACGGCACACAAGGCTGTTTATGTGTGAAGAGCTGCTCACAT
>CM054142.1:44780336-44787836 GCA_028751875.1 Rapana venosa
GACACAGAGAGAGACACAGAGAGAGAGAGAGAGAGAGAGAGAGAGAGAGAGAGAGAGAGAGGGAGAGAGAGAGAGATGCAGACACACAGAAACAGACAAACGGACGCTGACACAGAGAAATTACACAGAGACAGACAAAAAGAGTGAGAGAGAGAGAGAGAGAGGGAGAGAGAGAGGGAGAGAGAGACAGTGAAAGAGAGAGACAGACAGACAGACAGACAGACAGACAGACAGACAGAGAAATCCCACAAGAAATTGTCCAACTTTTAATGCTGGACAAAGGAGAGTGAGAAAACTCCTTTTTCCCTAACAAAACCACATTCCTGTGTTATCACAGGGTAAATAAACTGAACAGCAAAAGGCAGTTTGCTAAACGTTGCTGTGGTCGGACAATTGCGAAGCTACTAGCAGACTAAAGAGGACTTAAAAGGGCAGTTCCTCCGCACCACCCCCCATCTCCCTGAAAAGAAAAAAGCACTGTGGTTAGACCTACCCATGAAGATGAACAAGGTTGCGTGCGCAGAGAGAGAGAGAGAGAGAGAGAGAGAGAGAGAGAGAGAGAGAGAGAGAGAGAGAGAGAGAAGACAGACAGACAGACAGACAGACAGACAGACAGAGACAGAGACAGAGAGACAGACAAACAGGCAGAAAGGGAGAGATAGACAAACAGAGAGGGAGAGGTATATAGACAGAGACACACAGACACAGACACAGACACACACACAGATGGAAGGATAGACAGACAGACAGACAGACAGAAAGGGAGAGACAGACAGACACAGACAGAAAGGGAGAGACAGACACACACACAGAGGGAGAGATAGACCGACAAACAGACAGACGGACAGACGCAGAGAGAGAGAGGGCGAGAGAGAGACAGAGAGACAGAGACAGAGAGACAGAGACAGAGTCAAGATACAAACAGACAGACAGAGAGACAGAGACAAGAGAGTGCAGTGGAGAGAAAAACCCCAACCCTTTCCAACTTTAGCTCTGGACAAACGAAGCCAGAGTTCCTTTTTCGGCCAAGAAAATGAAATTCCCGTGTCGGCACAAGGCAAATTGGACGTTAAGTAACTGCATAGGGCATGAAGAACAAAAAGAAGGAAAGAAGGAAGGAAAGAAAGCAAGAAAGGGCATTGACTGCACCCTTGTAACTACTGAACAAGGCGAGCAGATGGGGAGAGGAGGGGGGAGCAGAGAGAGGTGGGGGGGGTGAGAGGGGGGAAGCGAGAAAGAGAGAGAGAGAGAGAGAGAGAGAGAGAGAGAGAGAGAGAGAGAGAGAGGGGAGAGAGAGAGAGAGAGAGAGAGAGACGGACGGACAGAGAGGAGGGTGGGGAAAGTGAGAGACAGACAGACAGACAGACAGACAGAGAGGAGGGTGGGGAGAGAGAGGAGAGAGAGAGAGAGAGAGAGAGAGAGAGAGAGAGAGAGAGTGTTAGACAGAGAGAGAGGGAGAGATAGACAGAGAGACATAGAGAACGAGACAGACAGAGAGGGGGGCATAGGGACAGACAGAGAGAGAGAGAGGAGAGAGAGAGAGGGAGAGAGAGGGGAGGGAGGGAGGGAGAGAGGAAGAGAGAGAGAGAGAGAGAGAGAGAGAGAGAGAGAGAGAGAGAGAGAGAGAGAGAGAGAGAGAGAGAAAGAGAGGGGGAGGGAGAGAGAAAACTACAATGACATTGCCAAGCATTTTTAAGGAAATTATAACATTTAACGATAAAGCCATTTAAGCAAGAGAGAGAGGGAGGGGGGGGGGGGGGGGGTCAAGAGAGAGGAAGAGAGAGAGAGAGAGGAGGGGGGGGGGGGGGAGAGAGAACTACAATGGCATTGACAAGTTTTTTTTAACAAACATTATAACATTAAACAATAAAGCCATTTAGACATCAGAAATAGATCGATCGATTGATAGATAGATAGAGGGAGAGAGAGGGAGGGAGAGAGACAGAGGCACAAAGACAGAGACAAAGAGACAGAGATGCAGACTAACAAAAAGACAGACAGACAGACAGGCTCTTAACAAACCCCTCCAACCGTGTCCAACTTTTACACTGCATACAATGAGGCGACAGAAGAGCCAGAACCCTTTATTGCAAGAAAATGAAATGGCCGTTTTTGCCCAGTGCCCAGTGGCCAGTCCAGTGTACAGTGGCCAGTCCAGTGTACAGTGGCCAGTCCAGTGCACAGTGGCCAGTCCAGTGTACAGTGGCCAGTCCAATGTACAGTGGCCAGTCCAGTGTACAGTGGCCAGTCCAGTGGACATCAACTGGC
Organism: Rapana venosa; assembly: GCA_028751875.1. Lineage (NCBI taxonomy): Eukaryota > Metazoa > Mollusca > Gastropoda > Neogastropoda > Muricidae > Rapana > Rapana venosa. The sequence goes on from CM054142.1 coordinate 44,782,605, forward strand.
TGACAGGAAGGGGCATTTGGGAACCATCTGCTTGGCATGGCCGCACCTTTCGCCAACTGACAGGTTAGAAGAGAGAGACAGACAGAGAGAGCGGAGAGAGAGGAGGCAGAGAGAGAGAGAGAGGGTGAGAGAGAGAGAGCGAGAGGAGAGCGAGAGAGAGCGAGAGAGAGAGAGAGAGAGAGAGAGAGAGAGAAAAATGCGAAACGTTTATTCAGGTTTAGGCCTAGGCCCCTTTCTAGAAGAGGAAGAGAGAGAGAGAGAGAGAGAGGGGAGAGAGAGAGAGAGAGAGAGAGAGAGAGAGAGAGAGAAGAGAATGCGAAACGTTTATTCAGTTTTAGGCCTAGGCCCCTTTCTGAAGAAAAGAGAGAGAGAGAGAGAGAGAGAGAGAGAGAGAGGAGAGAGAGAGAGAGAGTTGAGGAGAGAGAGAGAGAGAGGAGAGAGGAGAGAGAGAGAGAGGAGAGAGAGAGAGAGAGAAAGTGACAGAGAGAGAGCGAGAGAGAGAGAGTGCAAATGCGAAACGTTTATTCAGATTTAGGCCTAGGCCCCTTTCTGAAAAGAGAGAGAGAGAGAGAGAGAGAGAGAGAGAGAGAGAGAGAGAGAGAGAGAGAGAGAGAGAGAGAGAGAGAGAGAGAGAGAGAGAGAACTCGAACTCGAACTCAACGATTTATTCCCAAATGCCATTGGCCCATACATGAAGGGGGTTGCCGAACTGCTTAGTATTTTGGTTTAAACACACATGCACACACACACACACACACACACAGACCAACATGTTACTGTATAACACAAAGTCAGCTACAAAAATATGACTTAGGATAACATTATCTCTCTTATTCTGAAAGCTTTACACAAATATAAAGTGAGGCTGCGCACAACCTCAGGATGACTTGATGCCAGGAGTAAACAGAGTCTAAATAAATTAGGCTGTCTACTATATTTAACAGGGATGTAGTTCTGCCTAACATCCTCAAATACTGGACAGCACAACACAAAATGTACTTCATCCTCGTGAGCTTACTTACATAATGGGCATAACAGCCTGAGGTCGTCAATATCATGTTCTCTGTATCTGAATTTATGAACATTTATATCTGATACACCAAGTCTAAACTTAGACATTATTCTTTTCAAATGTATATCCATATCAAGTTTTAGATAAGGTTTGACATCATGCGAACTTATAAATTGTCTGTACATTTGAAATCTTTCACTGTTTTGTATATGATTACTCCATTGCTGCCATTGGCAGTCAATCAATCTTTGCCTGAAAGCGTTAATAAACTCTCTACAATTTCTGACTCCTTGATTGAGCCAAACAAATCCAAACCCGAGTTCACAGAGAGAGAGAGAGAGAGAGAGGAGATGAGAGAGAGAGAGAGAGAGGATGAGAGAGAGAGAGAGAGAGAGAGAGAGAGCGAGAGAGAGAGAAGAGAGCAAATGCCAAACATTTATTCAGATTTAGGCCTAGGCCCCTTTCTGAGAGAGAGAGAGAGAGAGAGAGAGAGAGAGAGAGAGAGAGAGAGAGAGAGAGAGAGAGAGAGAGAGCAAATGCCAAACGTTTGATCAGATTTAGGCCTAGGCCCCTTTCTGAAGAGAGAGAGAGAGAGAGAGAGAGAGAGAGAGAGAGAGAGAGAGAGAGAGAGAGAGAGAGAGAGAGAGAGAGAAAATGCAAAACGTCTATTCAGGTTTAGGCCAAGACCCCTTTCTGAAGAGAGAGAGAGAGAGAGGAGAGAGAGAGAGAGAGAGAGAGAGAGAGAGAGAGAGAGAGAGAGAGAGAGAGAGAGAGAGCGAGAGAGAGAGAGCGAGAGAGAGAGAGAGAGAGAGAGAGAGAGAGAGAGAGAGGGGGGGGGATCAGACAGACAGACAGAGACAGAGAGACCTCTGAATTCCAAAAAAGTTTAATAGTACATCGGCCCTCAGGTCACAATACATCAAAAGTGAGAGGCGGGGTAAGGGGAGTGGGGGGATGGGGGGAGAGGGAGGGGGGGGGGGGGCGTTAGCTACAGACGAGAGCAGCGAATTCGCAAAAAATTACCATAAATTATTGAATCAGCATTACATTTGCACTCGCATCTATGTATCTTCCTCTGTGTCAGCAACATAGTGTGTGTGTGTGTGTCTGTTGTCTGTGGGTCTGTGTGCATGTATGCGCGAGAAAACGATCAAACTTAAAGTCTCACCTCACCTCACCTCACCTCACCTCACCTCACTTCACCTATCCCCTATTCCCTTAGACCGTGGGGGGCACCACTGAAGATTTTGCAACCAACTTCCTCCACTCCCCGCGGTCCTCTGCTTTCCGTAGCAATTCGTTCCACTCAAGGCCAGTCAGTCGAAAATCCCATCCTTCTACTCAGGATTCGGGGGAGAGGGGGGGGAGGGGGGGACACATATACCCAGCATGCGCCCTGCACCTGGACGCAGGAACAAACTCCGCCAGGTTTCAACTTTCCCAAAGAGACATGACCTGAACAAACAAAAAAACATAGTGCCATGCCGTGTAGCAACCGACTCCTCAGGAAGTTAATCAACAGAGGGGAAAGTAATAATGATCCTAGGTGACATTGGATAGGCCTAGGCCAGAAATACCTTGGCGAGGAACCCGAGTCTTGTTTTACCTGTCACCGATACCTCACCCTAGGAGGCAGCGACCACTGTATTGACAAATCAGACAGAACGCGTTTATCTTATTTTGTCTGAAGAAAAAGAAAAATGTCAAGGGCGACCGCAAACATCGAGAATCCGTTAGGAATATGTTCAACACCCTCTAAAAGTCAGGTTAGATAATATGACGTCATCATTTATCTGTGTGTATATATATTCTTCACTGTCTTGAGAGAAAAAGAGATAGGTCTCAAAATTATAGATCTCCCTCTCTGTGATTATATATATATATATATTAAACCATTGACGCTGGGGGCAACAGCAAAGTGAGAGGCTGTATGACCAGTGGCTTTCCCAATCATGAAATTCCACTTTACAGCTTAGTCTTTAGTGATCCACTGTGACTCTCTGACTCGGAGGCTTGAGTCGCACAGTCCTTATGTGCTGCAGCCCTGGGGGGCTAGTTGGCCTTTGGAGAACATCTCCAACGCTGACTGTCCTTATGCCCACTTGGCCGAGAGAGTGGGGATGTACTGTGGGAAAGGCATCTCCACTATAATCAAATTTCTGCCCAGTTTCCAAAACAGCAGCTGCCTCCTCTGCTGTTTTGGAGGTCATCGTCGGACACGACGGACATATATATATATATATATATATATATTATATATATATATATATATATATATATGGGCGGGGTGGGGGGGGGGGGGGGTTGCGTGCGTGCGTGTACACTTGTAGGCGATTGCAGTAGTGGTATGCTCTTGTTTTCAAGACCAAAAAAAACAAATTCATAATAATTATATTCGTCTATCTACATCATTATCTTATAATATCATACTGGCTCTTCCTCCAAGAGGAAAAAAGCCATGACCCATGTTGCGGTAGTGTGAGACAAGACAGATGGTACTTATAAGGTCTCCACCACTGCATGGACGACCCACGACTATTAGCTGAGGATTATATATTATATTATAAGAATACAGATGCACTGGCTTTGTTTCCGCATTTGCACTAAAAACGGGTGATAATGATTTCCTTTACTGTGTGACTCATGTTAAATTTTCCAGCAATTTAGATATTCTTTTTTCTTTTTTTTTTAGGATACAGTTGAACTTTTATAGTGAGACGCCAATAACGATCGAGTCGATACTTATTATGTGTGAATATCGCCTTATTATGACAAACAGATTAAGCAGTATTAATGAATGTTCTCTCCTATGCTGAAGTCGGATGCGCTGGGCCTAACTTGTCAGGCGCTTAACGGCAGCGAACGCATTTTCGCTCATATGATAGGCAAGACTAGTTACTGCCTATGCGTTCAAAGAAGAAGAAGAATGAATAAATGTTGACTTTACTCACGAAGGTGAAAAAAGCTGTCAATTGTTGGTTGTTGTTTTTCACACTCACTGATTATGTGCGATCGTGTAACGTTATTGTTATGTTGTGTAAACGTCAACATAATTCATTGCCATCGCAAAAAAAAAAAATCACCCCCACAACTGCATGTGAAACAACAAACAAAATCTTGAAAAACCAACACATCAATTGTAGTATTATTACTTTGTAAGAGTTTGTCACTGTTGCTTGTTAGTAGTTTCATACTGTTCAAAGCTTTGTTGACATGTTAAGATACCACTCGTTCGTTATAGGCACATCACGCACTACAATAGTGTGTCAGTCTAAAAAGCATAGATGAAAAGCATACATCTGCCGAATGTTTTAAGCCAATCACGGGACGTTCTTTGTTAGCTGTAGATGTGACACACGCTCTAATGATGACGTGATAACTACAAAGTTCGTCACAGATCATGTCATTAACTACAAGCTCGCAAGCACAGCCATTGTAACATATTTCCAACTATTCTGTTTTTCCGGTTCATTTTCATTAGCTGTAACACCATAGTTGTTTTTAGAGTTTCTCTAATATTCTCATATCTTCAAGTAGTCAAGTAGTAGGGGGTTGGAGAAGACATCAAAAGCTACGCACACACACACTTTTTAATTCTTAAAACATTTTTTATTCAAATGTGTGTGTGGACGTGAGCGCGCACGCGCGCAGGTGTGTATGAGTATGTGTGTGCGTGTATATGTATATGTAGTAATTTGTATTTTCAATGTATTACCTTATCGATTTTCCTTTTTTTTCTGGTTTAATTTAATGGTAAATGATGCAATAATGTAGTATATTCGTATAATCATTAAGAAATTTGTTCTTAGATAGATGGCTTGATGAAAAAAAAGCAAATGCATTGCTTATTCAATGTACCATCTGGAAATAAAATTTTGACTTGACACACACTGTCCTTGCGGTAAAGGAGGAGGAAGAATTCAAAACGTGACTAATGAAGTTATTGATCTAGGCCGTGACCAGACAGACTAACTTGATTTGAGATGGTGCGGTCACAGATCTACTGTTTTGACTGAAGAAGAAAAAACCACAACTCTTTGATGATGCTGGAAGCCACACGTGGTTGTGGAAACTGTGTGAACGCAGAATGAGCTGTGTATTTGGTTTGGAGATAAGAGGCTATTGATTGTTTTTCTCTGTGGAGTTGATGAAACCAAAATTGAGTCTTGAGTTAGCATTGTGCTCTGTCTGGATGTCATTCACCTAGAGATAGGCACCAG
>CM054142.1:44795336-44797836 GCA_028751875.1 Rapana venosa
TAAAAGAAAACCCTAAAAACATCCCACCCTCACCCCCCAAAAAAACCCAAACAACCAACCAAACAAACAAAAGAAAAAGAAAAAACAAACCAACAAAAAGAAGAAAAAAAGAAAGAGAGAGAGAGAGAGAGAGAGAGAGAGAGAGAGAGAGAGAGAGAGAGAGAGAGAGAGAGAGAGAGAGGAGAGAGAGAGAGAGAGAGAGAGAGAGAAATCGAGACAAAGACAAAAAGAAAGATAGAAATACAAACTGACAGACAAACTGCCAAAACGAGTTTCAAGAACCATATAAAAATTGAACATATTTTTCAAAGCACTTCTAGTTTATTTTTTCCTGAAAGCTGTTTCTGGTCTGAAATCATTAGGAGGCGGTCTCTGTCCCAGACCACATAATTTGTCTGTTATTAATGTAAACCAACGTAACCCCATCCAAGAACTATTTTGGCTCGATTTTTGAAATGACTCGATACAGTTTCAGAAGAACATCCATTTTTTCTCTAATTCACGTGCTCTTGGCAACAAGACAGTTCCATGTCCCTAAGAAACACGAGACTCAATCGCTTATAGCTATTTTCCCTGCTATAAATTTAAAAAAACAACCCGTGGCGCGTGTTTACATTTCGAAACTGACTGATCCGATTTGTTTGAAGATCGTTGCTTTTTTTGCCCCCTGGTGTGCTGTCAGGAAAATGAATGAAGCAAAAAGCTTCTTTATTAATGTGGTTGTGCTTTGGAATTGATCAGTCACGTCTTTCTCGAGAATTTCAATGCATTGAAGTGACACACTACTTGATGCTGCTTTAATTTTTCATGAACTATAATTAGTATGTGTTGACTTTAGAATTACAAATGCCACCCAACTTCCTTGTTCAGTAACATATGTAAAAGGTAAAAGGTCGTAGAGGAGCGAGATGTTAGAGACCTCAGATTCTCTAGGGGCCAGCATATTGAGGGTGACGCCCATCTCCTCTCCCTCGCTGCTTTACCTTCCCCTGACCCTAAAGAGGGCGGGCACCCATTTACGCCCTTGTGAACTGGGGGACTGTACTGAAGCCAAGGCGCGCAAAAAGTCATCCATCCTCTTGGTAACCACGCTCAATGCTACTTAACCTTAGCTATACCATCTCAGTGACAGACTATATGATAAGTGTCAAACATTTCTGATATTTTGAAATGACAGACCGGGGCTGTTTATACCTTGTTTTCTCCCGAAACTTGACTGTTTTAAACCCTTTGGCTCGACTAGTCCTCAGAAAGAAAAAATCTGAGCACATTACCCCTCTCTTGCGATCTCTCCACTGGCTGCCTGTGCCACAAAGAATAAACTATAAGATCAGTACCCTCTGTTACAAATGTCTCCACAAAACAGCACCCTCCTACCTCTGTGAATGTCTCCACCTGTACACCCCTTCTCGTTCCCTTCGCTCTGCTGCAGATTCCTTGTGCTTACAAATACCTAGATTCAACCAGTCCACTGTTGGCCGTCGCTCTTTCTCTGTTTCTGGTCCATCGATTTGGAATGGCCTCCCTATCTCTCTTCGCCAAAGACCTTCTTGTGACACTTTTAAATCTGGCCTCAAGACATATTTGTTTCAAACCTAAGAATTTCCTCTCCTGTTTCATTTCATAGCTATCCCTGCTTTTCAACAGCCAAAGATTCCATCACCTTGCCAAAGTGTATAACCTGTGTGTGTGTGTGTGTGTGTGTGTGTGTGTGTGTGTGTGTGTGTGTGTGTGTGGTGTGTGCATTTGGACTTGTTAGAACTATTACTTGCTATTGGTTGCATGACTGTGTAAGAATGAGTGGAGTGCAAGCGCTTTGATTTGTCTGTGCAAGATACAGCGCTATATAAGTTCCATTTATTATTATTATTATTATTATTTTATTATTATTATTATTATTATTATTATTATTATTATTATTATTATTATCTGTAAACTGCTGCATGTGCGTGAATGATCTCAATGTATGCGCTTTGTTTTTGCTTGCTTTACACGATTCAGCGCTGTAGAAATTCCATAAATTATCATCATCATCATCATCATCATCATCATCATCATCATCATCATTATCATCATCATCATTATTATCATTATATCTTATCCAACTATGCACAATTCATATCTGTTCTAAAATACCTTACCGAATCACTAAATCTTTTCTTCTCTATTTGACAATTCTCTATCTATCTATCTGTCCCGTAGTCTGATGACCGTGGGGGCACCCTCAAAGACTCAACAACCAGTTGACAATTACAAACATAAAAACCACCGATTTTCTACTCGGCGTGGGAACAGCACAAGGCAGAAGACGAAGAGGCAGACAGGAGGGAAAACGATGGCAAGAGAACATCAGAGAGTGGACTGGCCTTTGAGTGGAACGACTTGCTACTGAAAGCTGAGAACCGCCAGGAGTGGAGGAAGACGGTTCCAAACTCTTCAAGCGACGCCCCAACGGTCTACTTAGACTGGGAGATAGGTGAAGGTGAAGTGTGCAGATTCT
>CM054142.1:44802836-44807836 GCA_028751875.1 Rapana venosa
TGTGTTTGTGTTGTGTTTGTGTTGTGTGTGTTTGTTTGTGTTGTATTTGTGTTGTGTGTGTTGTGTGTGTGTGTGTGTGTGTGTGTTGTGTGTGTGTGTTTGTGTTGTGTGTGTTTGTTTGTGTTGTATTTGTGTTGTGTGTGTGTATTTGTGTTGTGTGTGTGTGTGTTTGTGTTGTATTTGTGTTTGTGTTGTATTTGTGTTGTGTGTGTGTGTTGTGTTGTGTTGTGTGCGTGTGTTGTGTTTGTGTTGTGCGTGTGTTGTATGTGTATTGTATGTGTGTGTCTAAAATTCAGTTTCAATGTTGTTGTTTTTCTGAGGATAACAAATACACACTTATACACTTTTCTTGACATTCACTCCCCGTGTGCAGGCAGTTTTGTAAATTTTGACATCCGTTCCCACCGGCACACATAGCCTACTCTTCAGAAAAGTTACGGGCTTTAGCATTTTTGTCGTGCGTTCTGCGCGTGTTCGAACGCGGGACCTCGGTTTATATTCTCGCCCGAAGGACTTTTGTGGGAATGGAGTTGGCACTGATGAAAGCTAGTCCTTTGGATGAGACTATAAACCGAGGCACCGTGTGCGAACGCATGCAGAACATCTTGCGCACACGTTAAATCCTGTTCCGCTTTTCAAAAGAGTAGGCCATTGTGTGCCGGTGGGAACAGATGACAGAATTTACAAAACCGCATACACACGGGGACTGGATGTAAAAAACACATGAGTGCTTATTCCATTATTCCTCGATAAACAAAAAAAATTAAGTCATCTGAGCACTTTGATTTGTTGCTTTACAAGATTCAGCGCTATATAAATTCCATACATTATTATCATTATTATTATATGGACGGACAACTGGTCTGCCCTAAGCAGCGAGCACATTTCTATGATGCTTACTTTTAGAGTACTGGGTGACTATGGTCCAGTTTCTCAGAGACAAGAACTTCTAGTCACTCAGAAGTCATTGTCATACCTTGGTTAACTCCAATTGACAATAATTTATTTTTTGTTGTTGTTTTTTTTTTTTTGGGGGGGGGTCTATACATGTTTTGAGGGAGAGGAGATGGGCGCCGCCCTCAATATGCTGGCCCTAGAGAAGTGAGGTCTCTGACGCCTCGCTCCCCTACGACCTTATAGGTTATGGGACTCCTCCCATGCATGTTTTGGCCTTTTGTTTTGTTTTGTTTTTGGTTGCTGGTTTGTTTTTTTTCCCGTTCCTCGGCTAGAGCTGTGAGGTTCACCAAGGGTGAGATGTTTGCGTATGCGACGTTTCTTTTGCCCCCCATGAAGGTAAACTGCATTGCGTCTTCGGGACGTTCTGTCTTTTTAACTCCCCCCTTTCTTCTTCAGGATCCCACGAGTTTAACTGTTGTTTTAAAAACCTAAATTAATCTCAGTCATTACCCGCTCTCTATCCAATCTCTTGACATGGCTGGTTAAAGCCTCTGCGTTCTTTGTAACCTCCCACATTCACAAGCTCTCGCCTATATTGTATTGCATTGTATTGTATTGCATATCGTTGTATTGTATATTGTATATTGTATTGTATTGCATTGTCTTGTATTGTACTGTATTGATATTTATGGATGGTTGCATGCGTGTGAATGATTTGAATGCAAGGGCTTTGATTTGTTTACTTTGCAAGATTCAGCGCTATATAAATTCCATACATTATTATTATTATTATTATTATTATTATTATTATTATTGTCTATTGTATTGTATTGTATACCACTTTAAGGCACGGCAGATTTCTCTTCGTGAAATTCGGACTGCTCTCCCTGAAGAGAGCGCGTCGTCATAAGAGCAGTACCACTCATTATTTTTTTTCTTTTCCCGTCTGCAACTGTATTTGTTTCCCTATCAGAGGGGCTTTTTTCTAAAATTTTGCCAGGGACAACTCTCTTCTTGCCGTGAGTTCTTTTACGTGCGCTAAATAAGTGTAACAGACGGGACCTCGGTTTATCGTCTCATCTGAAAGACTAGCACTAAGACCACCATTCATGGTCTAGTGGGGGGAGGAGGGGGGGGGGTGAGTTTCGCGCCCAAACGGGGATCGAACCACTTACACACTTTGAACCGGGCTTTTTGCTTTCTAGACAGGCGCGTTACCTCTAGACCACAGAAGGAAGGTGGCAGGATGATTAAAACGTTTGCCTGCCAACAAGTAAACCGTGAGGTTGTGGGTTCGATTCCCAGTCTCGCCCTTTCTTCCCAGTTTGACAAAAAAATCGAACTGAATGTCAAAGTCCTTCGGATGAGACTATAAACCGAGGCCCCGTGTGCGAACGCATGCAGAACATCTTGCGTACACGTTAAATCCTGTTCCGCTTTTCGAAAGAGTAGGCCATTGTGTGCCGGTGGGAACAGATGACAAAATGTACAAAACCGCATACACACGGGGACTGGATGTAAAAAATCACATGAGTGTTTATTCCGTTATCCTCGATATAAAAGAATAAAAAAATAAATAAAATAAAATTACTTAGGTAATAGTTTCACTCGTTAAAGACACATAAGTCGTCAATCCGTAAAGTTGTATTCCTCCTCACGGATAATATTGGTTGCCTTTTATTGCTTTAAAAAAACCCAAAAAGAGCGACCCAACTTGACTCAAGCTTCTTTTTTCCCTACTTCGTTTCTGCTCTAGAACTACTTTGAATGCGAGAAATCAGCCTGATGCTCTTTTTGTGCTGTGCTGTTGGCCCCATCAGTCAAACCTGTTTGAAGTTGTTGTTTGCACTGAAATGACACCACACTGATGCTCCTTCCACGCTTTTGCCAAGCTGTAATTTTTACAGCTCTGAAACTGAACCAATCCAAAACGAACTATCGGAAAACTTCATCGTCTCCTTTTGATATGTCAAATGAAGCGTCTAATGCTCTTTTTGATGTGTTTTTTTTCAAATTGCTTGATCCAGGATGTTTATATTTTTTTAAAAAAAACAACCAAACAAACAAACAAATCGGTCTTTTACGCAAAATCTCACCATTGGTGAACCTCGGAGCTCTAGCCGAGGAACGAAAAAACTTTTTTTGGTTTCATTTCCTGCAACTGACAAGTTGAAATTATTAGCGCATCAACATTTTTTAGTTTTATAACTGCATCATCAACTCGTAAGAAATGTATTGTCTGTTTTCTTGATCTGCTTCAGCAACTGAAATTTCCTTCTTCTTCTTTTGCATTCAAAGACTGAAGTTGCCTGATCTGATGATTGCGCGCAAACCCTTGAACTCCTTGCTTTCCCCTGTGGGGATTCCGGAGGCCTGTCAGTATATCTTGCATCCTCCCACATTCTGCAAGTTATGTGCTAGCAACTCCCTCTTTTCTATCACTCTCTTTGTTTCCGCATTACTCCTTTTTTTCTTCCTGCCACCTCCTTCTAGTTTGTTTTCTGCCATTTTAGTCCATTCTCTTGCCCTTCCTCCCCCACCCCTTTTTATAAGAAGACTTAAAAGCTACCATTTCTCTCCCACGCCGAAGTCTGGCTCTGCTGCTCTGCTGCTGGGTCTGATTTGCTATGTGCATGCAGCGCGACGCGTTTTCGCTCATATCACAAGACAATAGCTGCTATCTGTGCGTTCGACGACGACGACAACGACGACGACGACGACGAAGAAGAAGACGACGACGACACAAAAGAAGAGGAAGAAGAAGAAGAAGACGAAAAAGAAGACGATTACGACTACGACGACGACGACGATGAAGAAGAAGAAGAAGATGATGATGAAGAAGAAGATGATGATGATGAAGAAGAAGAAGATGATGAAGAAGAAGAAGAAGAAGAAGAAGAAGAAGATGATGATGATGATGATGATGATGATGATGATGACGACGATGACGACGACGACGACGGACGACGACGATGATGATGATGATGATGATGATGATGGATGAAGAACAAGAAGAAGAACAAGAAGAACAAGAACAAAAAGAACAGAAGAAAGAAAAAAGACGACGACGACGACGACGGCGAAGAAGAAGAGAAGACGACGACGAAGAAGAAGAAGAACAAGAACAAGAAGAACAAGAACAACAAAAGAACAAGAAGAAAGAGAAGACGACGACGACGAACAAGAACAACAAAAACAACAAGATCAACAACAACAACAAACTGACAAATATGCCTTGATCGTTCAGTCAAGGAATCCCTTTTACACCCCCACCTCCCACCCACCCCCTATCCCACCTTAGGCCTCAAGCTTAAGGGCCGGGAAGAAGCAAGAGTAAGCAGTTTAGCCTATGTGCGGTCAGGTCTCCAGTGCCCACGCTTCCAGCATTTCAGGCATCTCAGGCATCGCAGACAGGCAGGCAGGCAGGCAGGCAGGCAGGCAGGCAGGCAGGCAGGCATCTCAGGCAGGCAGGCAGGCAGGCAGGCAGGCAGGCAGGCAGGCAAGAAGGCAGGCAGGCAGGCAGGCATCTCAGGCATCTCAGGCAGGCAGGTAGGCAGGCAGGCAGGCAGGCAGGCAGGCAGGCAGGCAGGCAAGCAGGCAGGCAGGGCCGGGGACTCTTTGATTACAAAGACACTGAGGTGATGTCCAGTCGATGCCTGAGGAACACTGGGGGATGCCGCCGGCTGTGTCTCCCTTTCTGTAGGTCTGGCAGAGAGTTGATACCGGACCGATCCCAACTTCTTTTTTAGTTGTTTTGGTTGTTGTTGTTGTTGTTGTTGTTGTTCTTGGGGTTTTTGGTGGTGGTTTTTTTTGTGTTTTTTTTTTTGGGGGGGGGATGGGGGGGGGGGGGGGGGCTCAAAAAGGTGAACGTTTGAAAAAGGACAGAGAGTGGTTGTGTGTGGGAGGGGGTGGTGGGTGGTGGTGGAGTTTGTGTGGGGGTGGGGGGTGGGGGATGGGGAGAGGGAGAGAGAGAGGGGGGGAGGGAAGGAGGGAGAGAGGGAGGAAGGAGGGATAGAGAGGGGAGAGATAGATGGATAAACACACATATAGATTAGATAGGTAGTAGGTAGATAGATAGATAGACAGATAGATAGATAGATAGA
>CM054142.1:44822836-44825336 GCA_028751875.1 Rapana venosa
ATACCTGATTTCCCTTCCTTCAGCTGTCGCTGAACGAACACGTTCTAGTCTGACAAGTTAACGAGCTTGTATTTAACTGTCGCTGCAAATTCCATGCATGCACTCACTCAGGCGCGCGATCACATGGGCGTGCGTGAATACGCACACACACACACGCATGGGCGCGCGCACACACACACACACACACACACACACGTACACACACGTACACACGCGTACACACACACACACACACACACACACACACACACACACACACACACACACACACACACACGCACACACACACACGTATGTTTTAAGAAGTTCGACAGTTGAAAACAATATTGCATCGGAAATTTCAATTAGATCCGACTTAGATTTTCCCAATAGAGCTAAAAATATCTCTTCTCTTGTCACTATTAGTACTTACACTTCCGATATCTTCAAAGAGTCAAGTATCAATCCTAAAGACTGGCAAAAATCCACACCTCTTTTAACACCTTGTCCAAAATGGGAACTTCAGAAAGCAGATTTCGATATCTACCATCTTTCTTTAGAAAAAAGAAGAAAATGGGCTTATTCTTGGATCTTATATAAAAGTGCACCTAGAAGATACATATACTTCACATCTTAAGATATACACTGACGGGTCCCTTCTTAAAAACAAGGAAGCAGGGGCAGCATTCATTATTCCAGCTTTAAAGATTGAAAAATCCTATCACATCGGCAAAAATCATTCCATCTTTACTGCTGAACTTACTGCTATTTTGATGGCTTTGTACTTTCTGCTTGATTTCCCCAATACTGTTTTGCAGATATTGTTCTGTGTTGATTCTAAATCTGCATTACAGTCTCTCAGTAACTCGTCTTTGACCGTTAGGCAGAATCTTATTACTGAAAATAATTTGTTGGTACATTTTTTAATTCTGAGGGGTTCGAATGTTATTTTCTGCTGGATTCCATCTCATTGTGGTATTCATTTTAATGAAACGGTTGACAAAGCTGCCAAAAAGGCAGCAAAACATGATAGCTATTCAACTGTTTTAGATATTCCTCTTTCTCTTCATGAAGGTTATGCTTTGCTTCAAAATGTTTGCTGGAAACATGTGAAAAAGAAACAGGAAGAGGCTGGTTATCCCCAGCATACTTGTTTAGTTCTGGATATTGAGAACATTCTTTGCACTCAGTACGGTTTTCGAAAATCCTGTACTAGAAAAATTGTTTCTCTAATCTACAGATTGAAATTAAATGCCTTTCGAGCAAAATTTGCCAAAAATATACAATGTATATGCGGTGACAAATTTTCTAATGTTCATGTTCTGTATCAATGTCAAGGTTTAAAAACGTTTTTACCATCATTTCAAGATAAGTCTCTGCAGGAAGTTTTAACCAATCCAGAGTTACTATGTGAGATAGCCTTGTCTCTGTTGCAATCCCCAGTATTCTCTTTTTTGTAAAGTATGGTCGTGGGAATCTACATTTTGCTTGTTTCACAGCTGCCGTTACAAGTAGTTCAAAATTGTTTGTTTTCCAACATTAGAGTATTTTTCAATTGTTGTGGGTTTTTGTTAATTTTTGTAGTTCTATGCCATGTTTTTTGCAACATACTATTTATATAGATTGGAAGTAATCATTAATGTTGCAATAATACAACAGTATATATTCTAAATTATAAGAACTTATCTCATATGTTCCCCCTTGACTCCATACCCTGCTAATCGTCTTCATAACACTTTAGTGCTGGGTTAAAAGAAATAACAACGTTTATATTCACAACGCGCCGGAGCTTCAATTAAGTATACACACCATTCAACTAAGTCACAAAATACTACACACTCACACACAACACAAGACACAGACGAGAGACAACACAGACACAGACGAGAGACACACACACACAGATTAGACACCCTTGTGTATGTTTTTTGTCGTTATATCTGAGATTGAAAGGCGTAAATGGTGAGATAGATTCAAACATTGCCACACACAAACACCACACACGCCAACACACTAACACAACAGTGAGGCGTATTTTAATACTTGAATTTAAATCACCACACAAACCAGCGCCGTTGTTTGTGTGTTACGGCGTTAGAGAGAGAGAGAAGAGAGAAAAAGAGAGAGAAAAGAGAGAGAGAGAGAGAGAAGAAGAGAGAAAGAAGAGACAGAGAAGAAAAGGAAAAGAAAGAAAGAGAGAGAGAAAAGAAGAGTGAGAGATGTAGGAGAGGAAAAAGAGGAAAAGAGAGTAGGAGAAGAAAAGAGAAGAGATAAGAGAGAGAAGAAGAGCGAGAGAGAGGAGGTGAAGAGAGAAGAAAACTTTGTTATGTTGACTTTACAATGACATATGAATGGGTTTTTATCCAGTTTGCTAAAGAAAAGGGTGAATTTAAAAGAGTCACGAGAAACACGACGAAATACAACATTAAAGGTTTTTTTTGGTTCAGAGAATGGTGCAGAAAGAAAACACGATATTGGAAGGAAAATGGTTTGATCATCGTCGCTTTTATTCTTTGTTGTC
>CM054142.1:44832836-44852836 GCA_028751875.1 Rapana venosa
GAGCGAGGGGAGAAAAAGCGAGAAAGAGAGACAGAGAGAGAGAGCACTAGAGAAATAGAAAGAGAGAATAAATGAGAGAATTAGAGGGGGAGAGAGAGATGAGAGAGAGGGAGAGAGAGAGAGAGACAGACAGACAGACAGACAGACAGAGACAGACAGACAGAGAGACCGGGAGAGACAGAGAGCAGGAAAAGCTGAGAGACAGAGAGAGGCAGAGAGAGGGAGGAGTCTGAACTCTGAACAGGTTTAATATGTATACTGGCCTCAGGACACAATTAACTGAGTTTGGTAAGAGGAGAAAAACCACCATACTGGTGTCATAATCATAAAAATACGCTGGAATGTGGAAAACAGCGATCGATTCTTTATGGAGCTTGATTGCAAGAAAGAAATACACTGAGAGTCAGAACAAGAGAGACTTAAAACTAACAAAGACAGACGCATGGAGACAAAACAAACATAGGCATAGATAAAAGAGACAAAGACCAAGACGACGAAAGATTGAAATCTTTCCCTTCATTACTCCCCCACTAGTAACTGATAAAAAGAAAAACCAGCAGGCAGAAAATAGGACGCGCGGCCCTTGTACCCCCCCCCCCCCCCCCCCCCCCCCCCCCACTTCATTCTGTGGCCCACTCTTCAGCACCAACAAGTACCATCACTCTTCCTCGCTGGCCTTCCAAACTTTTAACCACCAGCACCCTTCACTCCTATCTCTCCAGGCCCAAGGAATCAAAAGCCTGTTGGGAAGCACACAGCGTGTAAACTTTGCTCATCAGGATGATGGCAGATTTCGCCACACTGGAAGTTTCTTGAGGGGCGATGTGTGGAAGACTTTCAGCAAAATGACTTTAGTCTGAAAGTAGATGTGACAACAAAGAACTGGACATTGTGAGTGGAAAGAAGTTGCATATTATTGTTTGTACTAGTTTGGTGAACACGCATTGTACGCACAACTATTGCACACACAAGACGTTTTCCTATTTCTCTTTTCCTTGGTCTCTTTCATATTCACATTGAAACTCAATGTAGTTTCAATATAGGGAGTGTGTTGAGACCAAAAGAAAGTTAGTAGATGCTTATCTGTCAGCCTTAGGAGTAAAATGCATCGTCATCGTCAACACATCATCATTATCATCATTATCGCATCACATAATCATCACATTATAATTATCAACATCATCATCATCATTATCATCATCTCAATCATCATCATCACGGTCTTCTCATGTGGAACCATTCACATGCATGTACACACCAACTTGTCCCTACTCCTGAAGCACTTTCCCTACCTGTGTAGTGCAGAGGAACCCAAACGTCTTCAGGCATTCAAACTTCACTACTGAGGAGCAGCGTCATTTTTGGACTCAATGAAGTGTGAAAAGATGAACCACCCCCGAAAACTAAAGGGAACAGGGTACAAGGTCTACCACCAAGTATACCAGTAGAGGCACTGTGTTATCTGGCGAGTTTACAGCCTGGTGTTGTGTCACTTTAATTTAACCACTAGACTGCCCCACCCCGGAAATTTTCCGGGGCTAAATGTGCACACTATACGCCTACAACCCGGAAAGTTTCCGGGGTGTCGAACCCAAATAAACAAGCCAGCTTCCTTGACTACAGTTAAAGGAAAGAACTCCAAAATAAGTGGAGGTCACTCTCCTGTTCCTTGGCAACATCCAGCTGCAAAAACCGTGGCAAAAACGTTCGTTTTTTAGCTCGTATTTTGTGTTTTTATGCATGACTGCTAGGGCAGGTCTTGTTCAAAATGGCTGACACTTCTTGTTGAAGGTATCAATAACTTCAAACAGCGGAAAAGTGACAAATAAAACTTTATATTTACCTGACAGTGATGAAAATGATCGTGTATGATTCAGGAGATAGTAAGGTAAAGGAGGTAAAGGAGTCCCATAACCTATAAGGTCGTAGGGGAGCGAGGCGTCAGAGACCTCACTTCTCTAGGGCCAGCATATTGAGGGCGGCGCCCATCTCCTCTCCCTCGCTGCTTTACCTTCCCTGACCCTAAAGAGGGCAGGTACCCATTTACAGCTGGGTGAACTGGGGAAACTGTACTGAAGCCAAGGCGCGCAAACGGTCACCCATCCAAGTGGTAACCACGCTCGACGCTGCTTAACTTGGCTGGGGGAAAGCGAGTGCTCCGACCACTGAGCTATCCCGTCCTCCAGGAGATAGTGCATTAGAAAAAAAAAGAAGAGATTTTGCCTGGACTTATGTTTTACGGTTTTGAGATGGAGGAAGGGGGGGGGGGGGGGTTACTCAGAATGGCAGTGGTGATGAAGAAAGTGTATTTTTTGTCAATCTTTTACATTATATATATATTTTTGCAGTCAAATATCATGCAAACTAACTTGATGTTGCCTCGAAGTAATCTACGATATATATACTGTCATTGGGTAGACTATCAGGATTATTGATGTAGTAATTTTTGAGTAAGAGGGATATGAACATAGCATGTGGTACATAAGAATTTTATTCCCCGGCATATAGGGTACACTTGCACTGGGCAGTTAAGAGGTATAGACAGCAGCATTGACATTAAAAATCATGCAAGAAAATACTCTCTCTGCTTCTTTGTTCCCGTCTGTATACCGATTTCAGTAACTAGAGATTTTCCCTGTGTGAAATATGGTGCTGTCTTTCCTTTTAGAAGAATGTGTGTCGCCACAAGAACAACAACACCCTTTATAATGTTTTCTCCCCTTCTCCTTACTATTTTCTACAAAAGTTCCTTGCCGTGGGTTATTTCACATGCTCTGAATATGGATTGTCCACAAGATCTCACTATATTGTCACATCCGAAAGGCTAGCACTGGTGGTTTAGTAGTGGTGACGCATCTGCCTTGTAAAGGAAAAGTCTGGATTCGAAGTGTGTGGTTGTTTGATCCCCATTTGGGCCAGAAACTCCCCCTCCCCCCCATCCCCCCAATCAACTAGACCATGAAGGACGGTAAGGGTGCTAGCCTTTTGGATGAGACGCAAAACTGAGGTCCCTTGAGTTACAAATAACTAACAAGCACACGTAAAAGTACCCACGACAGCAAGGCAACATTCTGTAGAACAGAGTTACCCTGAAAGGAAGACAAATACTGTTGCAGACAGGAAAAGAACATTTCTATCTGACACACCCAGTCTCAATTTAGCTAGTATTCTTTAAAAATGTATATCCATTTCATACTGTAAGTTAAGGTTTGACGTCATGTAAGTTTATAAACTGCCAATAAAGTTCCACATCTATCACAAGTTTGCATATGGTCGTTCCATCATTGCCCTTGACAATCAATCTTTGTCTAAGAACAGCAAGAGAGAGAGTCAGACAGACAGACAGAGACAGAGAGATAGAGAGATATACATACAAACACTCACACAGACAGTGAGAGACAGAGACAGAGAGATAAAGAGAGAGATAGAGAGAAATAATGAAATGATTAACCAGAAAGGAGGAGAGATGGTGGGGGAGAGGAAAGGAGAGAGAAGAATAGAGGGAAAGAAAGGAAAAGAGAGAGATAAACAGAGAAAACGAGATGCAGCCAACAAGAGCAAGACATAGACAGACACTAAGAGAGAGGAGAGAGAGAGAGAGAGAGAGAGAGAGAGAGAGAGAGAGAGAGAGAGATGAGAGAGAGAGAGAGAGAGAGAGACAGAGAGAGAGAGCAGAGAGAGAGGGAGAGATGGAGAATGGCAGGCTGAAGCTATTCCAACAGGCCTGCATTGTACTAACTACAAGGCTGAAGTAGAAGCCCTGATCCATGCAGCAAATGTCACCAACAGCAGAGTGGACAACAACACCCAAGTCCTCTTCCTGACTGACGCACTCTCTGTGCTGCAGTCCTATAATGCCGGACAACTGAAAGATCTGGAGAAGGCACTGCACAGCCTTAACGCCTTACGCATAGAGCTCCATTGGATCCCCTCCCACTGCGGCATTAAAGGAAATGAACAAGCAGACAGGATGGCCAAAATAGGGGCAAGAGAGGAGCAAGAGAACAATCCTGTCAACCTAATGGAGATGAAAACCATCATCAAATCTCTCTTCAGATCACCACTCAAACCAGACCCTTATCACCAGCTTCACGACAAGCACAGGTGGTCATTTTCAGACTACGCACAGGGCACAACAGGCTGAATAAACACCTCCACAGAAAATTGAAAATTGCACCATCTGCTATATGCCCCTGTGGAGAAGAAGAAGAGGATACGGCCCACATCCTACAAGACTGCAGGACTCTCCAAACGCTAAGGCTGGAAGTGTGGCCTGAGCCCACGCCTCTGGAGCAGAAACTGTGGATGACCTGCAGGCAACTGCTGAATTCCTTAGAAGATCTGGTCTCACAATATAACCCAGGCAATGCAAAGAAGAAGAAGAAGAGAGAGGGAGAGGGAGAGGGAGAGAGAGAGAGAGAGAGAGAGAGAGAGAGAGAGAGAGAGAGAGAGAGAGAGAGAGAGAGAATCGTTCTTTATCTTTTTCTTTATCTTTATTTTTCAAGATTAACAGAATAAGCATAGGCATACTTTTTTTTCATCCAGCCCTTGCCCTGATTAGGGACTCAACAAGAGAGAGAGAGCGATAGAGAGAGAGAGAGAGAGGAGAGAGAGAGAGAGAGAGAGAGATAGAGAGAGAGAGAGAGAGAGAGAGAGAGAGAGAGAGAGAGAAGAGAGAGAGAGAGAGAGGCGAGAGAGAAAGAAAGATAGAGAGAAAGAGAGAATGACAAGTTCTTTTTTTTTCGAGGATAATGAATAAGCACCCATGTGCTTTTTACATCCAGTCACTGAAAGAGAGACAGACAGAGAGACAGAGAGAGACAGACAGAGACAGACAGAGAGAGAGACAGAGAGAGAGAGAGACAGAGAGACAGACTAAGAGAGAGACCAAGAGACCGAGAGAGAGACAGAGACATGGAGAGAGAAACACACACACACACACACACACACATGCATACACACAGACTCGGTGCAACCTTCAGGTACTATTTGACACTCACTCAATACAACCAATACTGGGCTTTCTTGTCAACTTGTCCTATGCTGTGAGGCAGGAAGGGGCACAGAGTATATAGACATGTATCTTCATGACAACACAACAGCTCCCAGTTGATATCGTTTCCATTTCACTCTAACCAGAAGACGAGGAAATAAATCTTGGAAAATTAATTTCACCAGAGACGCGTGTAATGGGAAACGCCCGTAGCGCTGATGGTATTTCATTGAGCGGTACCTGTTGTGAACTGATTACTATAACCAGTCCTTTTAATTAACTTTGAATAGAAAAAACATATTTATTGGGTCTTTTTTATATTCTTATGCACGTGCACGTGTGCACACCAGCACACACACACATGACACACACATGCACATGTACACACAAATGCGCAGAAACACGTGTGCATGCACGCACATACACTCAAAAATATAAACGTAAACACACACACATTTTTTTCTTTAGATAGATGGCTTGATGAAAAGAAAGGAAATGTACTGCTTATTCAATGTACCATCTGAAAATAGAAGTTTGACTATGACTTTGACACACGAGACAGAGAGAGAGGACAGACAAACAGACAGAGACAGAAAGACAGACACAGACAGACAGACAGGGTGACATACACACAGGATAGGAAAGGGAGAGACATATATGACTATGACAAAACCAGATCAGTTGAATCAAAAGGACAGAGACGGACAAAGGCAGAGAGATAGAGGTAAGGCAAACAAAGACACGCAGAAGAAATCAGACAAAGACCAAGACGATGACAAGATTGAAATCTTCCACTTCATTACTCCCCACTAGTAACTGATAAAAAGAAAACCCAGCAGGCAGAAAATAGGACGCGCGGCCCTTGTACCCCCCCCCCCCCCCCCCCCCCCCCCCCCCCACTTCATTCTGTGGCCCACTCTTCAGCACCAACAAGTACCATCACTCTTCCTCGCTGGCCTTCCAAACTTTTAACCACCAGCACCCTTCACTCCTATCTCTCTGGGCCCAAGGAATCAAAAGTCTGTTGGGAAGCACACAGCCTGTAAACTTTGCTCATCAGGATGATGACAGATTTCGCCACACTGGAAGTTTCTTGAGGGGCGATGTGTGGAAGACTTAAAGCGATGAACTGTAATCTGAATCATGATAAAACAACAGAGGAATAGACAATGTGGCTGGAGGAGTTGTATGTACATTCTTCTTGTTCTTGTTCTTGTTCTTCTTCTTCTTCTTCTTTGTTGTCAAACACTCAGACAGTAACTGATGTTGTCTTGTCATGTGAGCGAAAATGTGTTGCGATGCAGTTAAGAGCCTGACAAGTCAGACCCAGTGCATCTGACTCAGGCATGACTGTGTATGTCAATATGCTTAATGGAGAGAAACACACTATGTGCAAACATTACACACACAATGCATTCTCCCTGTATCTCTTTCCGTCTGTCTGTTCTTTCCTCCCCCACTAAACTTACTAGAAGGAAACTTTGGGACACACGCAATCCTCAAAACTATCTACACTCGTAACTACTCCAGAAGTATTTATAGAAGTTAATGATCCCTATAGCTCTTTTTTCAGGATGCAGGCCTGCTTGACCACAGCAGAGTAACATCATTTCAGGCATGGCTGGAGTGTGAACAGAACCGCACTACAGCAACAAGGAATAAGGACATGATGGCCATCACAAAGTATAACACTGCTAGATACTGCGTTTCAGAGAGGTGGTGGTGTTTTCAATATGCTGTTGTTCCGAGCCACTTTAAGACAAGGGCAAAATTGAGGATTAAAAAGATCGCTAGTATGAAACCATGTTTTTTTAATTTTATCCTTGTTCTCGTTTCTGTCCGTCTGTCTGTCTAACTGCCTCACAAAGTGTTAGTTTGTATTTGTTGTATTTTGAAAAAATCCAAGTCACGGCAAATTTCTCTGCGTGTAATTAGGGTTGTTCTCCCCAGGGAGTCCTTGTTTACATCTCTGTCTCTGTGTCTGCCTATCTGCCCATGTCTTTTTTTCTCATCTTTCTCTTTCTCCTGCATGAGAAATGAATAGAGGATGAGTCAAAGAGGCAAGAAAACACAGTGACTGAGAGAAATACAGAGAGAAGAGGAGAGGAGAAAGGTGGGAGGTAGGGGTGGATGGAGGAAGAACAGAAAAAGTGAAAGAAAAAAGAAACACACACGCGCGCATGCACGCACACGCACACACAACACACAACACACAACGCGCACACATTCACTCTCTCTCACACACATACACACACACACTCACTCATACACACAAATCCACACATCCGCACATACACACACACACACACTCTCTCTCTCTCTCTCACACACACACACACACACACAAACACACACACTCATACACACACTCACACACACACACGCGCGCGCGCGCGCGCGCGCGCGCATACGCACAAACACACACACAAGGGCATGGTTTTTACTTCTACAGCCTTTACAGATCACTGTCACCATACATCATGATTCTAAACGGTGATCATTCTTTATTCCCTGTGATCATAAATTTCCTCCTAGAAATAATTACCTGTTTTATATAAAAAAAAAGGGAGAGGGGGGCTTGTGGGGGGAGAGAGAGAGAGAGAGAGAGAGAGAGAGAGAGAGAGAGAGAGAGAGAGAGAGAGAGAGAAGAAGAGAGACAGACAGACAGACAGACAGAAGACAGAGATAGAAAGGAGAGTGAGAGACAGAGGGAGTTTGTCAATGAGTCAAAGGATGAGAGAATGGGTGTGAACCATCTTGATTTACACACACACACACACACGTGCGTGCGCGCGCGCGCACACACACACACACACACACACACAAACGTGCGTGCGCGCGCACGACCACACAACAAACCTCTCTTTCTCACTCACACACATACACAACACACACACACCACAACACAAACACACATACACACACACCCGCGCACACACACACACACACACACACACACACACACACACACACACACACACACAGCACACTTTTTAATTCTACAGCCTTTACAGATCACTGTTTATTTAAAAAAAAAAATTTTTTTATTCTTTTATATCGAGGATAATGGAATAAGCACTTATGTGCTTTTTTTTTACATCTAGTCCCCCTGTGTATGCGGTTTTGTAAATTCTGTCATCTGGTCCCACCGACACTTAATGGCCTACTCTTACGAAAAGCGGAACAGGATTTAACGTGTGCGCAAGATGTTCTGCGTGCGTTCGCATACGGGGTCTCGCTTTATAGTCTCATCCGAAGGACTTTTGGGGAAGAATGGAGTCTGCACTGATGTTAACTCCAGGGGGAAATGATCCTCTTGAGCGGGAATCGAACCCGGGTTGTCAGATTGCGAGCGCAATGTTCAGCATACATCATGATTCTACCCGGTGACAGCCCTTAGGAAGAGAGGAGAAGATGTCTCCCTGGTCATTGTGCTGATGTCTGTGTGTTTGTCCTTTGTCTGTGGGGACCCTCGCTTTTGTTCCTTCCATCTCCTGTCTTCTCTTATTCCCTGTGCTCACACATTTCCTTCTAGAAATAATCATGCTGTTGTTTTTTTTAAAGTGGGGAGGCTTGGGGAAGAGAGCCAGAGAGAGAGAGAGAGAGAGAGAGAGAGAGAGAGGAGAGAGAGAGAGAGAGGAGAGAGAGAGAGAGAGAGAGAGAGAGAGAGAGAGAGAGAGACTGTCAGAGAGGGAAAGAGAGAGTTGAGGGGGGAGGGGGTGAGGAGTGAAAGTGAGAGAGATAGAGGGAGAGCGGGAGAAATAGAAAGAGAGAGAGAGAGAAGAGAGAGAGAGAGAGAGAGAGAGAGAAGAGAGGAGAGAGAGAGAGAGAGTTGTCAATGAGTGAAAGGATGAGAGAATGGGTGTAAAACATCTTGATTTACACACACACATACACACGCACACGCACACACACAGCACACACGACACACACACACACACACACAACACACACACACACACACACACCACAACACACACACACACACACACACCACACACACACCACACACACACACACAAGTGAAAGAGAGGAAGAGAGAGAGAGAGAGAGAGAGAGAGAGAGAGAGAAGAGAGAGAGAGAGAGAGAGAGAGAGAGAGAGAGAACAGACAGACAGACAGACAGACAGACAGACAGACAGACAGACAGACTGACAGACAGACAGTCAGACAGTTTATCACGCACCAGAAAATGACTTATCGCACGTAAAAGAACCCACGACAACAAGAGAGTTGTCCCTGGCAAAATTCTGTAGAAAAGGCCAATCTGATAGGGCAACAAATACACACGCAGACAGGAAAAGAAAAACAAAAACAAAATTGGTGGCGCTGCTCTTGTGTCGACGCGCTCTTCCCGGGGGAGAACAGTCCGAATTTCACGCAGAGAAATCTGCCGTGAGTTAAAGTGGTAGAAGATAAAAAAAAAAAAAAGAAATATAAAATACACTCCACTGCTGACTAAAGTTCAAGGCTTTGAGGAAGACCTGGAGAAGGTGACTACACTCATCACTGACGGTATAGCTCTAACTACCAAAGGCAGACTGATGGTATTAGCCCTGAACCTCAAGAGAAAAAAAAAAGTCAAAAGAATTAATGTCTAAGAAATGGTGGGGATTCATTTTTTGGCACCCATTAACACTTCGTTCAGCAAACTTGGTCCTAAATCCCAGGCTGGCCTTGTTTGCACGACCATGTCATCTTCGATGCTTTCTCTCTCCCTTCAAAAAACTATGGGCCATTACCTCATGTTTACCTTTCGCCCAAGGAGTTCAATCAGGCACCCGTCTTCTTCGGGCTACTAAAAGGTTTTCACCCTGTGTTGCCAGTCCTAGCACTGTTTCCTTTCTTTCCCCTCTTTGTATCGATGGGGTATTGTCGAGTTCATTCCACTGCACTACCGTTAAATATCAATACTGATATTCTTTATGAATGCTGATATTGTTTATCAATACTGATATGTTTATCAATACTGATATTGTTTATCATTACTGATATTGTTTATCAATACTGATATTGTTTATCAATACTGATATTGTCTAGTTCGTTCCACTGCACCACCGTTAGATATCGATACTGATATTGTTTATCAATACTGATATTGTTTATCAATACTGATATTGTCGAGTTCATTCCACTGCAGTACCGTTAAATATCAATACTGATATTGTTTATCAATACTGGTATTGTTTATCAATACTGATATTGTCTATCAATACTGATATTGTTTGTCAATACTGATACTGTTTATCAATACTGATATTGTTTATGAATACTGGTATTGTTTATCAATACTGATAGTGTTTATCAATACTGATATTGTTTATCAATACTGATATTGTTTATCAATATTGTTTATCAATACTATACTGTTTATCAATACTGATATTGTTTATGAATACTGGTATTGTTTATCAATACTGACATTGTTTATCAATACTGATATTGTTTATCAATACTGATGATGTTTATCAATACTGGTATTGTTTATCAGTACTGATATTGTTTATCAATACTGATATCGTTTATCAATACTGATATTGTTTATGAATAATGGTATTGTTTATCAATACTGATATTGTCGAGTTCCTTCCACTGCACTACCGTTAAATATCAATATTGATATTGTTTATGAATACTGATATTGTTTATCAATACTGATATTGTTTATCAAGACTAATAATGTTTATCAATACTGGAGTTGTTTATCAATATTGATATTGTTTATCAATACTGATATTGTTGAGTTCATTCCACTGCACTACCGTTAAATATCAATACTGATATTTTTTATCAATACTGGTATTGTTTATCAGTACTGATATTGTTTATCAATACTATATTGTTTATCAATACTGATATTGTTTATCAGTACTGATAGTGTTTAGCAATACTGATATTGTTTATCAATACTGGTATTGTCGAGTTCTTTCTACTGCACCACCATTAGATATCAATGCTGATATTGTTTATCAATACTGATATTGTTTATCAGTACTGATAGTGTTTAGCAATACTGATATTGTTTATCAATACTGGTATTGTCGAGTTCTTTCTACTGCACCACCATTAGATATCAATGCTGATATTGTTTATCAATACTGATATTGTTTAGCAATACTGATATTGTTTAGCAATACTGATATTGTTGAGTTCATTCCTCTGCACCCCCCCGTTAGATATCAATACTGATATTGTTTATCAATTCTGATATTGTTTATCAACACTGATATGTGTTTAGTTTATTCTTCTTCTTCCTAGTCGAACGCTGACACAGCAATTACTGTTGTCTGCTCTATGAGCGAATATGCATCACGCTGCCGTTAAGTGCCTGACAAGTCAGGCCCAGCACAACCGACCTGGGGATAAGAGAACTGTTATCTTTCAAGTCTTTCTGGGGAAAAAAAGGCAGGAGAATGAACCGAGAAGGCAGAAAATAGACAAAGAGGTAAACAGGAAGAAAAGGGGCAAGGCAGAAACAAAGAGAGTGATAGAAAAGAGGAACATTCTAGCACAGAATTTCCAGAATGTTGGGATGGTATTTATACTGACAGCCCCCCACATCCCTACGGAGAAGTTCAGTTAATTCTACTACATCAACATTAATTATCAATACTAAAATTGTCTAGTTCATTCCACTGCCTTAACGTTCAATACTAATTCTGATATTGTTAAGTCCATCCCACCGCATTAATGGTATATATCAACATTGAACACCAAACAAACCTTACCAACATTTCCTCCACTCTCTATCAATACCTACCCCTCTTGAAATTTCTTCATCATAATCGTCAACATCATCATCATCATCATCATCATCATCATCGTCGTCTCCTTTCCACCCATCTTCAGACTTTTGTTGCCCTGTTCGGGTGGTTTTTTTTTATACCTTCTGTGGAGACGTTGAGTTCAAGTGATGCTAATGCGGGTGGAAAAGCCTTTGTTTAGAGACAGCCAGGCGTTGCCAAGACAAGCGCGTCACTTTTGTTTTCCCAGGGGAATGATGAATAATGAATAGCCATCCTTCACCGCCACTGTCTCTGTCAACAGCAATTGTCAAAGTCTTGAAAGCGGCCAAAAATGGACGGCCCTGCCTCTCCTCCGCTGTTGCCCTGTCGTCTGCTTGTCTGCCGTGGAATCCAGTCGCTATTTCGTTTTGATGCTGTAAAGGAGGAGGGAGGGGTTACCAGGGTACAAAAGGTGTTTAAAGCGAGCCAGGTCTTTGTTCTCTCTTTCGCGTTCTTTCAACGCTCCTATTGTTTGTATGTAGTAAGCTTTTCTTTTGAGTGGTGGTGTTGGTGGTGGGGTGGGTGGGGCAAGTGTCGTTTGGTACTCACATGCCAGCGTGCTCGCACGCACGCACGCACGCGCACGGGCGCGCGCGCGTACACACACACACACACACACACAAACACATACGGAGGGGGGGAGGGAGAGGGAGAGAGAGGAGAAAGGGGGAGAGAGAGAGAGAGAAGAGGAGAGAGAGAGAGAGAGAGACAGACAGACAGACAGACAGACAGAGGAAGAGAGACAGAGAGAGTGAATGACAGAGTGAGAGATAGAGAGAGGGATACAGAGAGAAAAACAATTTTTTATTCTTTTATTTCGAGGACAATGGAATAAGCACTTGTGGGTTTTTTTCATCCAGTCCCCGTGTGTATGCAGTTTTGTAAAGTCTGTCATCTATTCCCACCGGCACACAATGGCCTACTCTTCCGAAAAAGCGGAACAGGTGTTAACGTGTGCGCAGAGAGAGAGAGAAAGGAGAGAGAAGAGAGAGAGAGAGGAAGAGAGAGAGAGAGAGAGAGAGAGAAGAGAGAGAGAGAGCAAGAGAGAGAGAAATAAAAAGGAGAGCACATGTAAGTATGGCTATTGTTACAATAAAAGTGATGTTTCTCTCTCTCTCTCCCTCCTTCTCTCTCTCTCCCCCTTCTCTCTCTCTCCCCCCCCCCCTCTCTCTCTCTCTCCCTCTCTCTCTCTCTCTCCCCCCTCTCTCTCCCCCTCTTCCTCTCTCTCTCTTTCCCCCCTCTCTCTCTCCCCTCCCTCTCTCTCTCTCTCTCCTCTTCCCCACTCCCCCCCTCTCTCTCCCCCTCCCCCCTACTCTATCTCTCTCTCTCCCCCCTCTCTCTCTCCCCCACCCCCTCTCTCTCCCTCTCTCCCTCCCTCCCTTCCTTCTTCAGATCCTCACATGGATGTGTGGGTGATCTGGCCATGGGCAGGAAGGTGGTTGTGTTTTTTTCCTCTGCAAGTTAATTTGACCAAGACACCAGGTTCCTTTCTTCCCCATCCTGCTCTTTGCCAGACTCTGTGCTGGTGCCTCGCTCCAAGCATGAACAGCACCTGACCTCCTGCAGAATTGCCGGAGCAGGGGACACTGCCACTTTGGGTTACGGCTATCAACTGGCCTTATGTGCTGCAGCCCTGGGGGCTGGTTGGCCTTTTGGAGAACATCTCCAACGCTGACTGTCCTTATGGCCACTTGGCCCTGAGAGTGGGGATGTGCTGTGGGCAAGGCATCTCCACTATAATCAATTTTCTGCCCAATTTTTCCGAAACAGCAGCTGCCTCCTCCGCTGTTTTTGAGGTCATCGTCGGACACGACGGACAAACATACATACATAAACTGGCTGGGCTAGCAGCCGCAGAAAACAAGGTGGATGGGTTTTACACGTGACGTGTCTGCAGGATGTTTTACGATCGTCCGTGCTTAGGACCTGTCTATAGTCCACCCTTACCAGAGAGACACCTCATCATAAATTCAAACCCGTACCTCAGTTACTGTCAGACCATGAGTACAAGTTATCCTTTGTTTATTTTGAACCTACGCTAAAAGAACGAGAGAGAAAAAAAGAAACGTATCTTAACTATAGTCTCTGTTTCTGTCACAATTTAAACTCCAATGAAAGCAGGAACCAGATGTAAAACTGCGCATCGGTGCTTTGTGCACACACTGCCTTGAACAAAGTATTTTTTTCTTCTTTATTCTTTCCTTGCCACTTGTCACTTTTTATACATGCGTCATCACCCCCTGAAGACGTATGTTCAATCCTACTGAAGTCGGGCTTTATGTTATTACGTCACTGCGAGACCCCAATTTTCTTTGCAGGCAAGAAAATGTATTCATTTTATACTTCCAATTAAAGTAAACGGGGGTGGTAAAGGTGTCCCATAACCTATGCGGTTGTTGGGGGGCGAGATTTCAGAGACCTCAGCTTCTCCAGGGGGCCAGCATATTGAGGGCGGTGCCCATCTCCTTTCCCTCGCTGCTTTACTGGTACCCATTTACAGCTGGGTGAACTGGGAAACTCTAGGCAACTGAAGCCACTTAAAGTGCTTACATATAACTTTTCTTCTTTTTTTCCCTTCTCTTTTCTTTTCTTTTATTTCGAGGATAATGGAATAAGCACTCATGTGCTTTTTTTTTTTACATCCAATCCCCTCTCAGTTCATAACTATGAACTCTACACTTTTACCTGATCAATGATCGGGATGGTGGGAACGTATGAATATCGCCTATGACATCACATCTAACCGGACTTAAAAGAGGACCGAACATACATCATCGAGAGGATGGACAGACTGCCTACCAATCAGGGACAGGCTGTATATCAATGGTTTCATGGAGAGAGAGAGAGTGGGGGGGGAGGGGGGGGGGGGGGGGGGGACAAAAAAGCCAGCAGATGAAAAAGCTGTTCGCTACATGCACGTGCATCACGCAATCTGCCTCACACTGCGCTTCTAATGGAGCCCTGCGCACGGAAGAGACAGGGATGGGATGACAGGAATCGGTCTGTCATGTGGCAGGGGATGCTGGTGCCGTCAATGCGGATGACAGCAGAGAGTAGTGAGGGTAGTAGTGAGGCAATCTGAGGTAGTGATGATGACGGGGCTGATGCCAGCGCTGGTCAACCGATAAAATCAGTGACAAGTCGTTTTCTGGTATTCATAGTTGCCGTTACGTTCTTGCATACTTAATTTTTCTTTTCTATCAATTATTTTTTTTAAAAGTTTTTTTACAAGATTCAGCGCTATATAAATTCAACATTATTATTATTATTGTTATTATTACATCTTCATATTTTATATGTCTATAGTTTTATCGGAGTTTTCATCCTTTTATTTCTTTCCAAACGTTTGTTTCTTTCGTATCTTCTTTTGTTTTGCTGTCTTTCTTTCTTTTCTTTTCTTTCCGTAGCCGTTCTTTGTATGTGCTTCCTTTCCCTGTGGACTTTTATGTCTTGAGGGCGCGCGCGCGTGGGCACGTTGTGTGTTTGTGTGTGTGTTGTGTGTGTGTAAATGGGTGTGTGAGCGCGGGTGCGAGTGTGCATCTGAGTGTGCTGTGGCGTAAAGTGGCGTGATGTGGTAAAGCGCGTGTGCGAATGTTTTGTGTCGGGCGTATATTTATGTTTTGCGTGCGTGCGTGCGTGTGCGCGCGACGGGCGCCTGAGGTGTGTGTGTGTGTTGTGTGTGTGTGTGTGTGTGTGTGTGTGTCTGTGTTCTCAAAATCACAGCTTTGTATACATTTCCACACCCAGACATCAGGTCGATCAGACCTCATCAAGACGACACTCTTCTTTCTGTCTGTCTTTTTTTCTTTCTTCTTTCTTTCTTCTTTCTATGTTTTTTTCTTAACACTGTCTCGGTTCCTTGTCTACAGTTAAGATTTCTCTTTACACCCCCCAGACTGAAAAATGGGGGTACTATTACCATCAGTGTCCTTCCTTTGAAACACAAACCGTCGAAGTTCTCTCTCTCTCTCTTTCTCTCTCTCTCTCTCTTCTCTCCCCTCTCTCTCTCTCTCTCTCCTCTCTCTCTCTCTCTCCCCTCTCTCTCTCTCTCTCTCTCTACACACACACACACACACAAACCCCGGACGCGCCGGGGTGGGCATACTAACTCTTGTATACAAAACATCTCTCTCTCCCTCCACAAACGGGGAGAGAACATTTGGCACAAACACAGACAAGATGTACATTAAGGCACACACACCCACACAAAACACACACGCATGCCACACAACAACCACACACTGTTTACTCCATTTGTCTGTCTGTCTGTCTGTCCCGTCTCCCCCTCTTTTCTCTCTCTCTCTCTCTCTCTCTCTCTTCGCTCGCTCGCTCGCTCTCTCTCTCTGCCTCTTTGTGGGGGAAAACTGGGCAGTTGTGTTTTTTTATTGGTTTAAAATGTGTTGGTTTTTGTGCCCGTCTTCTTTCCCTACTGTCCCCTTATGTGAATGAATAGTAAGCTTACCACAAAAAAAACTGTTGTCATTGTCATTGTTTCTCTGTGTCTGTGGGACTGTTTCACTTACTCCTCTCCCCTCTCTCTCTCCTCTCTCCCTCTCTCTCCTCTCTCTCTCTCTCTCGTTCTCTCTTCTCTCTTCCCGCCTCTGTGTGTGGATGTGAGTGTGTGCGTGGATTGTGAGTTGTGTGTTTGTGTTGTGTGTGTTGGGTGGGGTCTCTGTGTAAGTGAGTGAGGTGTGTGTTTGTGTCGTCTCTCTGTCTCTGCACCTCACTCACTCTTTTCCAATTTTTATTGTGTGTGTATGCGCTCGAGCGTGCGTGGGGTTTTGTTTGTTTTGTTGTGTGTGTGTGTGTGTGTGTGTGTTGTGTGTTGGGGTTGTTTTGGCGTGCGTGCGTTCTGTGTACGATTGCCATCATTCTCATGCTACACCCATTTAGGGAATGTTTTTCTTACTTTATTATTTTTTTTTTCTTCCAAATGTTTGTTAGACATTCAGAGCCCCCCCCCCCCCACACACCCCTCCTCCTCGTTCCTTTTTGTGTCTGCTTTCGAAGTAACAGGTCTTAACATAGGAGTATATAACACGCCAGCGTTTTCAGGGCCTTTTTGCGACATAAAGAATTTACCATGACTCACCCCAACCCCACCCCTTCCATCTATCTACCCCCCCCCCCACCCCTCCTCCGTCCTCTCTTTTTACTTCTTAAACAATCTTTCTCTTCCCCCTTTCCAATTCAACCTTGTCGACCTTTAACTCCACTTCCTCAGTCACTGGTACTATCACCCAACCTCACCAACCTCCCAACACCGCCCCTTCAACCCCACGATCTCAAAACCTACCAATTTTTTTTTCACTTCTGCTCTCCTCATCTGTCCTCTCTCTCTCTCTCTCTCTCCTTCTCCCCTATCTCTCCCTCTTCTGTCAATCATAAGACACCATCTTACACTCTCTCTCTCTCTCTCTTTCTCCTACGCCACCTTTCTCTCTCTCTCTCACTCCATCACACATTCACACCTTCCTTTCTCTGCTATGTGTTTTTGTTCACTCTTTAGTTTGAAGGGCCAGGGGTCAGTGACAACAAAACGACGCAAGACAAAGTGCACTGGAAGCACAAGAGCAATGGATGCATCCTGCCTGCCTGCAGTTTTTTTTCCCTATCAGTTTCTGAAATTTCTCCCAGTTACTCTACACTGTCGAGAGTCTGAAGAAATTAATTGTTCTCCCCCCCCCCCCCCCACACCTTTTTTTTGAGGGGGGTGGGGGTGTTTGTTTTAATTTTTGGGTTTTTGGTTTTTGGTTTTTCGAAGATCAGATTGTTTTAGCTTTTCGTGTCAGCACTATGATGTTATATAATCACTGCATAGTTCCAGGGATCTGAATAGGGTTTCCTACTGCTATTGTGATGGTCATGAATAATTGAGCAGGCATTACTCTCTCTCCTCTCTCCTCTCTCTCTCTCCTCTCAACCTCTCTTCCTCTTCCCCACTCTCTCCTCTCTCTCTTCTCCCTCTCTCTCTCTCCCCTCTCTCTCTCTCTCTCCCCTCTCCCTCTCTCCCCTCTCTTCTCCTCTCCCTCTCTCTCTTCTCCCCTCTCTCTCACTCCCTCTTCCCCCCTCTCTCTCTTAAATTCTCTCTGTTGTGTGTCACTCGCATTCTGTCTCTGTTTTCCGTCGCCATTCCTTCCTCTCCCCCTCACCGCTCCTCCCCCCCTCCCCTCTTCTCTCACTCCCGTGTTTCCCTCTCTCTCTCTTAACTTCTCTCTGTGTGTCACTCGCATTATCTGTCTCTGTCTCCGTCGCCCATCCCTCCCCCCCCACACTCTCTCTCTCTCTCTGTCTCTCTGTCTGTCTGTCTGTCTGTCTGTCTGTCTGTCTGTCTCTCTCTCTCTCTCTCCTCTCTCTCTCTCTCTCTCTCTCTCTCTCTCTCTCTCTCTCTCTTCTTCTTCTTCTTCTTCACTTCCTCGAAAAACTTTTCTCCTCACATTTCAGCTTTCTTTTCGATGTGATTTATCTGCACCAACGACTGATATAATTGTCAGGGTGAAGAGAGCGAGAGGTTTTTTATTTCTTTATTTATTTATTTATTCTTTTATATCGAGGATAAGGAATAAGCACTCTCGTGTGTTTTTTTACATCCAATCCCCGTGTGTATGCGGTTTTGTAAAGTTTGTCATCTGTTTCCAGAGAGAGAGAGAGAGAGAGAGAGAGAGAGAGAGAGAGAGAGAGAGAGAGAGAAGAGAGACAGAGAGACAGAGTGAGAGGGAGGGGGGAGGGAGGGAGAGAGAGAAGAGAGAGAGAGAGAGAAGAGAGAGAGAGAGAGAAAGAGAGAGAGAAAGGAGAGAGAGACAGAGACAGAAAGACAGAGAGACAGACAGACAGAGACAGAGAAAAGGAGAGATTTTTTTTTAATTTTCTTTTTCTTTTATATCTAGGATAATAGAATAAGCACTTATGTGCTTTTTTTTTACATCTAGTCCCCGTGTGTATCCGGCTTTGTAAATTCTGTCATCTATCTGTTCCCACCTGCACACAATGGCCTGCTCTTACGAAAAGCGGAACAGGATTTAACGTGTACGCAAGATGTTCTGCGTGCGTTCGCACACGGGACCTCGGTTTATAGTTTAGAGAGAGAGGACAGAGAGAGACAGAGACAGAGAGACAGACAGAGGCAGGAGAAAAAAGAGAGAGAGAGAGAGGGGAGAGAGAGAGAGAGAGAGGAGAGGGGAGAGAGAGAGATAGAGAGAGAGAAGAGAGAGAGAGAAGAGAGAGAGAGAGAGAGAGAAGCAACAAAATGGACAATTCATCGTTCACTCGTTCCCTCCCCCACCCTACCCAGACTGGAGAGTGTTGCCAGCACTAAGTGCCGACCTAAGTCTGGCTTTGATGACAGCCATTTCTTTCGCCCATGCATCGCTAAGTGCTGCTGCCCAATCTCTTAACCTGCTCTGTGGATATGTCCAGTTGGCGCCCAGTCCAGTTAAAACTTCTTTCTTTCTTCGTTTTTAATAAAATAAATAATTCCCAGTGCCAAGTTGCGTGCAAACTTTGTGCCAATGCTTATTTTTTTTGGTTTATCCCAGGCCAAAAGCTTTGTCTGTTATTTAATATGTCAATTATGAAGTGACCAGGCTGACATTTCCATGTTTTGAAAATGTTATGTTGATAATTATTGTCATCCTTCGTGACACAAACTCTTTGGAATGACAACGTATACTAAAGGAGGAAATTTTTTATCTGAAGTCGGAATACGGTTGCCTGCAGGGCGAGTTACTCTGAAAACAGTCACGCTCGTACACGAAACTTTTCATCCAGCGAGTAGTTCGTTCTCAGAATAATGCTCGAGTGTCATGAGTGAGACAAAGTGCATATTCTTCTAAACTTTCAATGTTGGTAGTACACAGTTTGTTCTGCATTTCTTCCAAACATCGAGATGGAATAATCATGGTGAATAAACGAGGGACAGAGAGAATGAACGCAGTAAAGACACTCCAGGATAAACACAAAGATACAGAAAAGATAACTATTATCTGCGTACGACATTAATTTGCATACTTACTCAAACAGTTTCCCCCCCACCTTCCCCCAGAAAAGGTAATTGTTGTCTGTGTACGACATTAATGTGTGTAATTACTGAAACAATCTCCCCACACCCACACCCCAGAAAAAGATAAATGTTTTCTGTGTACGACATTAATGTGTGTAATTACTGAAACAATCTCCCTACACCCCCACCCCAGAAAAAGATAACTGTTATCTGTGTACGACATC
>CM054142.1:44857836-44860336 GCA_028751875.1 Rapana venosa
GTATAGTTAGCAATTATAATCATATATCTAACGATAACAATCAAGACAGTTTAACAGATGATAACAAAATGGTTCAATCCTTACCTGATGTTCAGGAGCAGCAGGAGTTCGCAGCCACAGCACATGCAACAAAGCAACCATCATTTCTCAGCACAAGCAAAAAAGGAAATAAAACAGAGGAAAAAAACAACAACTACAAACACCCATCTACTTCTGGCTTACAATAACAAAAAACAAAAACAAAAACCGTGCACTCTCACACAAAGAAAGAAAAAAAATCAACCCCAAACAGCAGCATATTGGAAAGCCGTCTTCTTCTTTTTTTTGGCCCCCCCCCTACCCCAAAGTAAGCAAATTGAATCTGTCAATATGTCCAATATTTTCTAAGCTTTATTGCTTCCCTTAAGCACCATTTCTTCAGAACCTGCAATAACACTATACAAAAAACAAACAAACAGAACAACCCCCCCCAAAATAAAAATCTAGCAAGCAGAAACGCACTTCAAATATCGCCCCCACTCCCACCCCCTCTCCCCAAAACAACAGCAAAACAACACAAAAGAAAACAAAACACAAAACAAACAAAACACAAAACAAACAAAACACAAACCAAAACACCCCCCAAATCAAAACAGCTTTAGGTTACCAGACTCCTTCCACATATATTTTCGTTCCTCGGCGAAAGCAGTTCTGAGGTACAGGCGTGGTGAGATTTTTGCCTCTGCGACCGTTTGCTGCCTACTAGTTTAGGTAGCCGCATTCCAACTTCGAAGAACATCTAGATTGAAACTTGAGGAAACATTTATACTGCAAATTAGCAACCAAAGGTACAGATCCTACTCTTAATACTGCTGAAAAGAACTTTGAAAGAATATCTTTTTATCAAAAGCAAGAGCGGGATCCAATTCAATTCAGTCATATAATTTATGTTTATAGCCTTTCCAACCATGAATCTGTAGCAGAGCTTTTACTTGGTAGAAAGACACCCAAAAAAAGACAAAGGAGGAAGAGGAGGAGAAGAATGAGAGGAGGAGGAGGAGAAGGAGAGGAGGAGGAAGAGGAGAAGAGGAGAAGGAGAGGAGGAGGGGAGGAGGAGGAGAAGGAGAGGAGGAGGAAGAGGAGGAGGAGGAGGAGAGGAGGAGAAGGAGAGGAGGAGAGAAGGAGAGGAGGAGGAGGAAGAGGAAGAGGAGGTAAAGGAGAGGAAGAGGAGAAGGAGAGGAGGAGAAGTATGAAGAGGAGGAAAAGGAGAGGAGGAGGAAACAAAGCAATGACCGTCAAAAATAGTTTTAAAAAATAAATAAAGAAAAGAAAACGAAAGTAACGCTATGATTTCTTGTACGTAATTCTGCCTGTAAACATAACGGATCTTTTTTTTTTTTTTTTTGGATTATCGAAAAAAACCCTTAATTCTTTTCAGGGTTATGTGCAGGAGCAAATTGTCAAAGCACTGGTTAAAAGTGCGGGAGCCAATCATATTTTAAAATACGCATGAAGAAACCATGGCATTTTTTTTAATCTTAAAAAGAAATTCACACGGCTGAATTACTTTCATTGCTTGCGATTCCCCCCCCCCCCCCAGTTTGTATGTAAATGCCGAGATTTCACCCTTAACTTTATCACCACCTACCTCGTAACTTAAAACAATGTTATCGACATAACAAATCAAAACAAAACAAACAAAAAGTATAATATAAACAACTATGTGGATCGGTGGTCTAGAGGTAACGCACCTGCCTAGAAAGCGGAAAGTCCGGGTCGGAAGTGTGCGGTGGTTCGAATCCCGTTTGAACCCGAAACTTTTCCCCCATCCATTAGACCATGAGTGGTGGTCCGGGTGTTGTTAGTCTTTCGGATGGGACGTTAAACCGAGGTCCCGTGTTTTACACAAAATTATTTAGCGCACGTAAAAGTAAAAGAACCCCCGGCAACAAAAGAGTTGTCCCTGGCAAAATTCTGTAGAAAAAAGCTGCTCTGACAGGGAAACAAACACAGTTGCAGATAGAAAAAGACAACAACAACAACAACAACAACAACAAAAATAGGTGGCGCTGGTCTTTTGTCGACGCACTCTCCCTGGGGAGAGCAGCCCGAATTTCACGTAAAGAAATCTGCCGTGATTTGAAGTGGTATAAAATATAAAAAATAAACATATTTTTAAATTATTTTTTAGATATTTATATTTAAAAAATAAGATATAAAAAAACATTTTAGAAAAACAAACCATCTCATACCCATCAGAAAATTAAAGAGCCTTCACCTCTTTCCAAAGGAGGGGAAGTAAACCTGTCAATACATCCAATAACTTACACAGCGTATTACGTCCCTTGAAAGCGACATTTTGCTCGTAGGTTTCAAACCGAAAGAAACTTTTTTTTATTCATTAAAGAAAAATATATATTTATTTATAAATCCATTTATTTACTTGTTTCTTTATTTTTTCCTCTATTTATTTATTCATTTTGAGGGTAATGGAAGAAACATTTTACAGGGGGTTTAGGTA
>CM054142.1:44865336-44879670 GCA_028751875.1 Rapana venosa
TTAAAAAGTTTTAGTCTACATTATTTTTTGTTATAGAAAGAAACAGAGACAGAGGAAGACGTATTGATTTTGAAGAAGGTTTATTAGAAAGGACAAACAGAGACAGACAGAAAAAAACCAAAAAAACGAGAGGGAGAAAAACGACAATAAGGGGGGAGATAAAACAAAAACAAAATCGAGAGAAAAAGAGACACAAGAGACACTCAAGATGCGCAGGCGACAGAAGAAAGAAGAGACAGAAAAGGAGGAAGGGGGGGGGAGGGAGGGGGAGAGAGAGAGGAAAAAGAGAAGGAAAAGAAGAAAAAGAGGAGGGGGAGGGAGAGGAAAAGAGAGAGAGAGGGAGAGAGGAGGGAGAGAGAGAGAGAGAGAGAGGGGAAAAGAGAGAGAGGGGAGAAAAGAGAGAGAGAGAGAAGAAGAGGAGAGAGAGAAGAGAGAGAGAGAGGAAAAGAGACGAGAAACAAACAACACAGAACAGCCAGACAGCAAGACGAATGGGAAAGACAAGAAGAGAGCGAGAGATGGAGAAGACAGAGAGAAAAGAGAGAGAACAGAGAGAGAAAGAGAAAGAAAAAGCAACCAAAGACAGAACACACGGAGAAACAGAGAGACAGAACACAAAAGACAGAGACACCCAGACACTAAAAAAGACAAAGGAGGCCCGGGGTTAAAAAAAAGCCAAGGATAAAAAGAAACCAAGGGTAAACAAAGCCAAGGATAAACAAACCAAGGACAAACAGAAAAAACCAAGGAAAAAAAAAAGAAGATAAAAAAAAAAGCCAAGAAAAAAAACCAAATAAACAAAGCCCAAAGGGTAAAAAACCAAGAATAAACAGAAGCCAAGGTAAAAAAAGCCAAATAAACAGAAGCCAAGATAAACAGAAGCCAAGGATAAACGAAACCCCGGATAAACAGAACCAAGGATAAAAAGGGGAAAAACAGGGGAAAAGCCAAAAGGGAAAAAAGGAGAAGCCAAGGATAACAGGAAAAAACGGAGAAAACTAAAGGGTAAACAGGAGAACCAAGGGGTAAACGGAGAATAAAAAAGGAAACCCAAAGGGTAAAACAGGAGAAAGCCCAAGGGTAAAAGGAAAGCCAAGATAAAGTGTAATTATAACAGGAGACGTGGGGGCTGAGCGACACAAAAAAAAAAACCCCCTAAAGCAGACGTCCCCTCCCTATTAAACGCTTCAACAACCCAACAAAACACACACCAACACAAACACTCACACAAAAACACACACACACCACACACACACACCCACACACACACCAAAAAACACCCACAAAAACTCCAACACCACACACACCACAAAAAACAACACACACAACACACAACACAACACACACACAAAAAACAAAAAACCAAACTCAACACACACACAAAAAAAACACAAAAAAAACAAAAAACACACATTCCTTTTTCCTTTGGCCTCATAAACTTTTTCCCCCCCCCCCCCTCCCCCCCCCCCCCCCCCCAGTCAAACTTTCTTTTCTCCTAGACATCGAAGTGATCGATACAGAAAAAAGAAAAAAAGAAAAGAAAAAAAAAAAGAAGAAGCAAAACGGTGTGGGAGGAATTCATACACATCACATCACACATCGCCATCATCTTTTCCCTCCCCCCCTGGCAGGGGACGTAAACAAAGAAAAAGACAAACCCTACGTCACTTCCATCGACCGCCCGCTGCTATGGAATTTGTTTTGGTTGGTGTTGTTTGGTGGTGTGGGGGGGGGGGGGGGGGGGAGGGGGGGGGGGTGGGGGGGGGGGGGGGTGTGTGTAAGTGTGTGTTTGGGTGTTATGAGGGTGTTGTTAGGTGTATTTGTGTGTGTTTGTGTGTGTGTTGTGTTGTTATGGGGTTAATTAGTGTGGTAGTGTTGTGTTTTTTGTGTGTTTTGTTTTTAGTTTTGGGGGTAGTGTAGTGTGTGTGTTGTGTGTTGTTGGATGTATCTGGTTTCTAGTGTATGTGTGTTGTAGCGTATGAGTGGAAAAAGAGAAGAGAAGGGCGCGGGGGGGGAGGGGGAGGGGAGGGAGGGAGGGGGAGAGACAGACGACAGACAACAGAAACGGTCAGACTACAGACAGACCAACAGATAACAGCACATACGACCAAAAAAACACAGCATACAACAGACCACAGAGAAAAGTAAACAACAGAATAAAACGAAAGAGAAAAGGAAACGAGAGACAGACAAAAAGACAGACAACAGATAAACTCAGGGAACGTGAAAAAAAAACCAAGAGAGAAGACTCGCTAGGCAACCTATTTCAAAACAGCTTTGAGTTTAAGGCACAAATTTATTTTTTCAGGGTCCAACCCCCCCCCCCCCCCCCCCCAACCCCCCCCCCCCACCAAATCAACCCTTCAAACCCACAAAACCCCCCGGTTTTTGTAAAATTTTAAAAAACACATAAAAAAACTTTTTTTATGACCGAAGAGAGGAAAAGAAAAGGAAGAAAAGAACAGACAGATAGACAACAGACAAGACAGGGAACAGACAAGAGACAGAGACAGAGAACAAAAAACGAAAAAGGGCAGAGAGAAGAGAGTGAGACAGACAGAGAGACAACAAAAAAGACAGATTGAC
Organism: Rapana venosa; assembly: GCA_028751875.1. Classification (NCBI taxonomy): domain Eukaryota; kingdom Metazoa; phylum Mollusca; class Gastropoda; order Neogastropoda; family Muricidae; genus Rapana; species Rapana venosa. Next base: position 44,867,923 of record CM054142.1, read on the forward strand.
AGGCAGGGAGGGAGGCAGATAGGGACAAAAACAGAAAAGACCGAAACAGACAAAAAGAAAGGGCAGACAACAACAAATAAGATAGACAGAGACAAAAAAAAGACCCAAAGCAGAGACAGACAGAGAACAGAGACAGGAAGACAAGAGGAAGGAGGGGGGTGGCAGAGAGAAAAAAAAAAGCGAGATCACAAAAATGGAGCTAGGGGAAACAATAAACTATCACCAAAAAAAAACAAAATAAAGCAACACACACAAAAAACCCCAACAAGCCACAGACACCACAAACACAAAAACACACACCACAAAAAAACACAACGCACCCCACGCGGGAAAGCATAAACAAAAAAACAACCCACCCAAAAAAAAATTCAAAACCAAACAAAACAAAAAAATAAACCGACATAAAAAACAAAGTAAATGTCAACAAGCTGGGGGAAGCTGCTTTAGATCAGAGAAAAAAAAATTTTAAGAAATAAAAACAAAAACCTCCCCCCCCCCTCGCCCCCCCACACAAAAACCCCAACCCCCCCCAAACCCCCACCACCCCCCCCCCACCCCAAAACCACACCTCTACACCCCACAAACATCAACCCCCCCACCACTTAACCTCCAAAGGGACCCCACCGGATCCCCCCCCTCCCACAACCACCACAAACACTGCAGCACCACACACACACACACACACACAACAAATACAACACACACACACACACGCAACGCACACACACAAACCATACACACACACACACACACACGCACAGCCACGTACGTTAGCGTGTACGCACGCGGATCCATGCACCACAGCGCTCCCCCCCACTCCCACACACACCAGAGATTGTACGTATACATAATCACACAATACACACACAGCACGCAACGCACGCACGCACACAACACACACACACCAACGCACACACACCACCCACGCACATATATCTATATGTCCCCCTTCTCTCCTCACACGCGCACACAACACACCACTCTCTATCTCTCTTTCTCTCTCTCATTCCTCAACCCCACCCCTGCCCCTCCCTCTCTCTCTCTTTCTCACTTGTCCCACCTACACACCACCACACACACACATACTCACCTACATACATCATAACATACATACATACACAACCGTACATACACACATCACATAAAACACATTCACACACACACACACACTCAGACACACACATACACACAACACACACATACTCACACACAGACTCACACACACAAACACACACATTATATACACACACGCACGCACACACACACACACACACACACACAACAACACAACACACACACACACACACACACACACACAACACACACACAAAGCCAAAATAAAAGAAAAACAGACCAAAAGTGTACAGACCATAGACTACAGCCATGATGACGTTCATGACGGAAGATTAGCTCTGGTTAATACAATATTATCACATGCACAGGAAAAACACACGCAAAAAAATAAACAAACAAACAAACAACCCCACCCCCACCTCACCCCAATCACATTATGAATTTTTCAACAGAGTGATGGGTAGGCCAATGTGATTGATGCGTGTGTGTGTGGTGTGTGTGTGTGTGTGTAGTGTGTGTATGTGTGTGTGTGTATGTAGTGTGTAGATGCGTGTGTTTAGAGGAGGGATGAGAAAGAATGGAGAGAGAGGGGGAGAGATGGGGAGAGAGAGGGGGGGAGAAATGGGAGAGAGAGAGGGTGGGGAGGAGACACACAGAGACACAGAGACAGAAAGACAGGAAGAAGCAGGAAATGGAAAATAGTGAGAAGAGAGAGAGGGGAGGAAATGAAGTGGAGAGAGAAAAGGAGGGAGGAGAAGGAAGAGAGAGAGAGAGGGGAGGAGAGAGAGAGAGAGGGGGGGGATAGAGACAGAGACAGAGTAAGAGCAGAGAGACAGACAGAGACAAGAGAAAAGACAGACAGACAAACACAAAAAGACAGACAAACACAAAGACACACACCACAAACAAAACACAACACAAACACACACACCACTCTCCCCAAAAGTCCTTCGGATGAGACTATAAACCGAGGCCCCGTGTGCGAACGCACGCAGAACATCTTGCGCATATGTTAAAATCCTTTTCCGCTTTTCGTACGAGTGGTCCATTGTGTGCCGGTGGGAACAGATGACAACTTACAAAACCGCATACACACTGGGACTGATTGTAAAAAGCACATAAGTGCTTATTCCATTATCCTCGAAACGAAAGAATAGATAGATAAAACAACCAGAGACAGAGAGAGAAAAAAAGGAGGAATAAACAGACAGTCAGACAGACAGACAGACAGACAGTCAGAAGGACAGACATATCGACAAACGTACAGACCGAAACACGGACAAACAAACAAACAAACAAACAAACAAACAAACAAACCAAGCAATCGTACAGCTAAGCATCAAATCGCAGTGTTGGAAAAGTACTACTTTTCTCGAAAAGTATGCTTCTCTCTCTCTCTCTCTCGAAAGTCTCTCGTCTCCTCTCTCTCTCTCTCTCTCTCTCTCTCTCTCTCTCTACTCACCTCACCCCCCCACCTAATCTCTCCTCTCATCTCCTCTCTCTTCTCTCAACAACACACACACATAACAAAGTGACATTACATCAATATTCTTTCTTTTTCTTTTATCTTTCCAGTTCACTAGAAGAAGATCTAACATTACACAGCTACCTTGGGTCAGGGCAAAACGTGTTTGTCAGTTAACTGATGTCAAGCCAAATGCCAAGGCCCGCATCAAACTGGTGCTATGCTTGGGCCAGGAATATAAGCCGTCTTCAGCTATCACGGCACGCTCTTAACATTACAGCTAACTTTCTGTAAAGAAAAAGGAGACAGCCAGACGAAAGGGTCGAGTGGTTTAAGACCGTCCAACTTCAATTCCACGAGACCTTGAAGTCCTGGGTTTAAATCTTAGCGGTTGGGTCTGGTGAATTAGAGGGTTGGTGGTTGTGGGTTATTTTTTACGATCTCCAAGGTCAATTTCAAGTGCAGACCTGCCTGTGCTACAATTCCCTTCGTGTGTATATACCGTACAAGCAGGAAATGAAATATGCATGTTGAAGATCCTGTAAATCATGCCAGTGTTAGGTGGGTTACGAAGACACGAACATACCCGAAGTTTTAAAAAATGCGGCTACCTTCATGGTGGGCAAAAAGACCCGGTCGCATACGCACGATCTCACCATAGGTGAATCTCGGAGCTCTAGCCGAGGAACGAAATATAAATGAATATTTAAAGGAGGAAGGTTCCTCTGAAGCAGATATACGGCTGCATACATGGTGAGGCTTACATGCCGCATACATGGTGAGAAGTCTTACCTGAAAAATCCTAATCTAGTGAATGATGGATGTAGTGTGTGTGTGTGTGTGTGTGAGTTGTGTGTGTGTGTGTGTGTGTGTGTGTGTATGTGTGTATGTTGTATGTGTGTATTTATGTATGTATGTGTGTATGTATGTATGTATGTATGTATGTATGTGCGTGTATGTATGCATGCATGCATGCATGTATGTGTGTATGTATGTATGTATATGTGTGTGTATGTATGTATGTATGTATGTATGTATGTATGTATGTATGTATGTGTGTATGTATGTTGTTGTATGTATGTGTGTATGTATGTATGTATGTATGTTGAGTATGTATGTATGTATGTATGTATGTATGTATCTAATGTATTATGTATGTATGTATGTATGTGTATGTATGTATGTATGTATGTATGTATGTATGTATGTATTGTGTCTGTATGTGTGTATGCATGTGTGTGTGTATGTCCCTCTATCCACTGTAGTGAAATATCTAGGGGTAGCTATCGATAACACGCTCTCCATGCAAAAATTCATCACCCAAACCTGCTAGTCGTGCTACTATCAATTACGGCGCATTAGTGCAGTTCGAAAGTATCTGTCCACTGATGCAACATCCAAACTAGTCACATCTCTCATTCTCTCACGTCTGGACTATTGCAATTTCCTTCTGGCTGTCTGCCAGCATCATCTATCCACCCTCTTCAAACGTATACAAAACTCTGCAGCTCGACTAGTCCTCAGAAAGAAAAATTCTGAGCACATTACTCCTCTCTTGCGATCTCTCCACTGGCTGCCTGTGCCACAGAGGAATAAACTATAAGATCTGTACCCTCTGTTACAAAAGTCTCCCACAAAACGGTACCTTCTACCTCTGTGAATGTCTTCACCTGTACACTCCTTCTCGTTCCCTCCGCTCTGCTGCAGATACCTTGTGCTTAAGAATACCTAGATTCAACCAGTCCACGTTGGCCGTCGCTCTTTCTCTGTTTCTGGTCCAGTGATCTGGAACGACCTCCCTCTCTCCCTTCGTCAAAAGCCTACTTATGATGCTTTTAAATCCAGCCTAAAGACGCATTTATTTCAAACCTAAGATTCTCCTCCTCTTGTTTCATCTCATCTCTGTCCCTGCCCTCAATTAACTAACTCTCCCCCTCCCCCATTAGCCTGCCCGAGTGTACAACTTTGTTGTGTGTGTGTGTGTGTGTGTGTTGTGTGTGTGTGTGTGTGTGTGTGTGTGTGTGTGTGTGTGTGTGGTGTGTGTGTGTGGGCGCACGCGCGCTTGTGTGTTTACATTTGTATTTGTAAAAAAACTGTTAATTGTGCGCGTGTGTGTGTTTACATTTGAATTTGTAAAAATCTATTAATCGTAACTGGCTGCATGTGAAAGAATAGGATGAATGAGAGCGCTTTGATTTGTTTTTTTTGCAAGATTTAGCGCTGTATAAATTCCATGTATTATTATTATTATTATTATTGTTGTTATTATTATTATTATTATTATTATGTGTTTTATGTCTGTCTGCCTGTATGTTTGTATGTGTGTATGTATGTGTGTATGTATGTATGTATGTAGGTATGCATGCATGTATATAGTATGTATGTATGTAATGTATGTATGTATGTATGTATGTATGTATGTATGTATGTATGTGTGTGTGTATGTGTTATGTATGTATGATTGTATGTGTAATATATGTATGTATGTAATATATGTATGTATGTATGTATGTATGTATGTATGTGTGTATGTATGTATGTGTGTATGTATGTATGTATGGTATGTATGTATAGTATGTATGTATGTAAGTATGCATTTATGTATGTAATGTATGATTATGTATGTATGTATGTATGTATGTATGTATGAATGTATGTTTGTTAGTGTAATGTATGTATGTATATATATGTTGTGTCTGTCTATCTTTCTAATGTATTGTATGTTTATATGTCTGTCTGTCTGTCTGTAGTTATGTATGTATGTATTATGTACGTTTGTATGTTATGTATTTATGATGTGTGTGTGTCTGCCTGTCTGTATGTCTGTCTGATCTGTATGCAGCATGTATGCATGCATGTCTGTCTGTCGGTCTGTCTGTCTGTCTGTATATTATGCATGCATGCATCGCATGTATGATCATAATTTCCTCCTGCTGTGTATGTTTGTAATGTATGTATTTATGCATGCAGTAAGTATACATGTAAGATTGTCTGTCCGTTTGTCTGTCTGTATGTAATGTATGTATTGTCTGTCTTCTGTCGGCATGTAAATATGTAATGCAAGTAAATGTTTCCATAAACCTAAGCGGTCACTGGGGTTCGCTACATATACTTCGTTTTGCCAGTTTGCAGCCCAGACCCTCACAGAAGCACTCATGTACGCCGTATGTTTGTCATAAACTTTCCTTTGTCTGTCTATTTCGGGAGAAAAAAACAACAACACACACAAACAGCCCTACTTTCTTCTTCGATATTTACGAGTTTCTGACCAAGATCGAAACAGACAACTTCGTAAACTTCAACTTTTGGAAAAGCGGAGACGTCAGTGTTTGTTATCGGGTCAGATTTACTTTTTGATAACGGTTTACTGCAGGTGTGCCAATACGCAAATCTTCTGTCATGTCATCTCTTTTTACAGATTTTTTCGTACGAAGAAACAGACAACAGACAGACAGACACACACACACACACACACACACACACACACACACACACACACACACAACACACACCACACACACACAAAACACACACACACCAAAAAACACGGATGATGTATGGTCACTTGTCAATTTTTAGTATCGTTTTCACGTGTGTGTGTGTGTGTGTCTTTTTGTCTAGCTGCCTATAATTAGTGTGGCTTGACAGCTGACACACTCGCTTCTGATCCAGAATTTACCTGTGGTCTTACGACAGCAATTCCTTGGAGTGATGAAAAAGACAAGGGTGCTCATTCTGCGAATCCAATCCTGCATGTTTACAGCAACCACCGACCACAGAGGCAGTCATCTCGTAAAATTTGAAATCCCAGATTGAAAATGTGCAACTATATACAGAATATTATAACAGGAGCGTATTCTGAATAAATACCAAGCTAAGTGTTAAAGCTGGGGAACGCCCGACGTTTGCAGCCAGAATGTACTTATCTGGTCTCACGGTAATTTCCAGGTATGAGAAGGAAGACAAGCTACATATGCTCAATATCAAGCTGGGTGTTAATCTGCGGAACGCCCAACGCTAAGTCTCTGGAACTAAAATGGACGGGGTGGGCGCTGCACTGCCATGCACTGACAAACAACGACCGATCTTTCTCTACCTGTCAAAAAAGACAGGCACAGGTACAAAGAGACAGAAACAGGGATGAAGTGACAAGCCGTGTTCACACGTTTCCAAAGCAGAGAGACAGAGATAGTACAGATTTACTGCAGCAGAGACAGAGACAAGACACTATTACTGCAGCAGAGAGACAGAGATAGACACTATCACTGCAGCAGAGAGACAGAGATAGGACACTATCACTGCAGCAGAGAGACAGAGATAAGACACTATTACTGCAGCAGAGAGACAGAGATAGGACACTATTACTGCAGCAGAGAGACAGAGATGGGCACTATTACTGCAGCAGAGAGATAGAGATAGGACACTATTACTGCAGCAGAGAGACAGAGATAGGACACTACTACTGTAGGGGAGAGAGAGACAGAGAGAGAACACATGAACAAAATTAATGAACAAATTTGATTTATAGAGGGTTATAGAATAAGCATAACAATAGCTTTCTTACATCTAGCCCTCAGCGAAAAAAGCAAAGCAAAAGAAAACGAAAGTAATTAACGTGCAATACATAGGCGGAGAGAGAGAGAGAGAGAGAGAGAGAGAGAGAGAGAGAGAGAGAGAGAGAGAGAGAGAGAGACATACAGACAGACAGACAGACAGACAACAGACAGAGCGAGAGACAGACAGAGAAGACACTATTACTATGGCAGAGAGGCAGAGAGAAGAAATGTACTGCTGTAAAAGTTTTCAAGACGCAAGAAGAAAATCGAAAAACCAAATTGTGGGAGATGGTGAGAGTGGGGCTGTGTGCCTACGTGAGTGAAGATGTCAGCACAAGCAACATAAAAGTGATGTGGCCTTAATCTAACATGATATTCAACACCCACGCTTCCACTCTCCAAAAAGTTCAACTTAGAAAACTTTTCTCTCTCCCCTCTCTCTCTCCCTCTCTCTCTCCTCTCTCTCTCTCCTCCTCTCCCTCCCTCTTCCTCCCTCCCTCCATTCCCCCATTCTCTTTTCTCTCTCTCTCTCTCCTTTCCTCCTCTCCCCCTTTACTCTCTCTTCTCTCTCTCTCTCTCTCCTTTCCTCCCTTCCCCTCTCTTTCTCTCTCTTCCTCCTTCTCCCCCCCTCTCTCCTTTCCTCCCTCCCTCCCCCCCTCTCTCCCCCCTCTCCCCTAACTCTCTCTCTCTTTCTCTCTCTCTCTCCTCTCCCTCTCTCTCGTCCTCTCCCTAACTCTCTCTTCTCTTCTCTGTCTGTCTGTCTGTCTCTCTCTCTCTTTCCTCTCTTCTCTTCTCTCTCTCTCACTCTCCTCTCTCTCTCTCCTCTCGTCTCTCTCTCTCCCCTCCTCTCCTTCTTCCCCTCTCTCTCCCTCTCACTCCACCTTCCTCCCCTCTCTCCTCTCTCCCTCCTCCCTCCCCCTCCCTCTCTCTCTCCCTCTCCTCCCTAACCTCTCTTCTCTTCTCTCCTCCTCTCTCTCTCCCAAACCAATGTATCTTACGTAAAACAAAATAGGTCGTGCTCTTGAACACATACACAAAATATTTTCACTGCCCTCGAATACCTCTCGTGTCTGCTTTAGTTCTGTATATGATGTCTCCTGTGCTCTCTCTCTTAAGTGTAAGGGTAAACTAAAATGCGTTGCACGCTAAAGACTAAACCGGAAGGAAATGTCCGTGCGCATGTGTGAGTTTGTATGATGTACCCTATGTTATTTTTAATGTATATGTAATACGGGGACCACGCGCACGATCACACGCACGCGCACGCCACGCACGCACAAACGCACGCACGAACGCGCAAACACACACACACACAAGGATATATACATATGTAATATATATATATAAGAATATAAGAATATATATATATATATATATATATATATATACATATATATATATGCATTTTCCTGTCTGTATGAGTGTGTAGGCAACGCATGCCTGCGTGTGTGAGTGAGTGTGTGTGTGAGTGCGTGCATGAGTGAGTGAATTATTATAGTTGTGTGTGGGTGGGTGGATGTGTGGGCATGTATGCGAGTATGAATGCGTGAGAGAGAGAGGCAGAGAGAGAGAGAGAGGGGAGAGAGAGAGAGAGAGAGAGAGAGGGGAGAGAAGAGAAAAACGAGAGACAGAGACAGAGAGAGACAGAGAGAGGGAAAAGATAGGGAAACAGAGCAACAGAGAGAGTGTATGTGAGTGTGTGTATGTGTATAATATATGTGAGTGTGTATGTGCTCGCGCACACGTGCGTTCGTGCGCTTGTGTATGTGTGTGTGTGTGTTATAAACAGGACAACAAAAACAAGAAATCATCTAAAGTATCAGGGCCGTGAACATAGCTCAGAGAGGGGTCAGAGATGTATGCTCTCTGCCAACAAACACTGTTGACACACGAAGCATGTGTGGCTAAAAACGCATCAAAGCAATACTCAATACATATACAGCACAATTCTGTAAATGTCAAACCCACACAAGAGTGGTGAAGTGCTGTAGTTCGGCATGTTTCATTTATTATGCTGGTCAAAATGTTTATTTAAAAGAGAAAAAAAAACACCCTCCCTCTTAGGTTTGTCTGTGTTCGAACTTGAGATATGTATAATCCGCTTTTACATTCAGCAATTCAGGTAGCAAAGTAGGGCTGTCTCCTATGAGTACGTCCCTAATTTGTAAATGGTGCATCAGTCACCATCATTTAAAGGAAACTGAATGTTTGAATCAATATAAACAGGACTTCCTTGAAAATTAAAATGACATAATTTATTTGGTGTTTTGCCTGGTAGCCATAAAATCTTTTACACAGAAGAACATGGTCAATCTGTGCTTGTGACCGCAAACACCAAGATTTCAAATGCATTGATCTAACAGTACTTTGGATTCGAGGATTTCAGACAATACTGTCCGAGACTTATCTTTGCATCTGTGGAAATACCTCTCTGTGACAAAAGAACTGTTTTAATGTTTCTGTGATAAATATTATTCCATACCTAGTTTACAAACTTATTTTTGTCAAAGTAAAGCTAAGAAAAAGATACATCTACGTCTTCTAGTGCAGAGACGTTGCAAACGTTTTTATTATGCTGTGACAGATAAATGCTCTCCTAAACCCACATTTCTTTTGTTTTACCTTATTCTCACTATCCTTAATTAATCCCTTCACATTTTTAGGTGAATTCAACTTTCCTGCAGACCAGAAACTGTTGTTGCTAACTATGCTGTATCATCCGCTAACAGATAAAATGATTTCCACTGAATTCGTATCACTGAAACTTCATGAAAACCAGTTTCATTTCAGTGATTTTCTCTTGGTTCATTGAAAAAAATAGAACTAGCTTTTGGAAATGTCAGCAGGGCAACAACCAAAACAAACAACAAAACAAAACAGTGTAATTTCCATTTGCTTTGAAGCAAAATACAAAATAACCTAGAGTACCTTTCACAGAGCAGAAAAAAGAATTTAAAAAAAATGTGATGGATTTTGCTTAATGCATCTTGTGGACGGATTCAAAGGCTTTTTCCAAGGTAGTAAATTCACGCGAGTATAGTCTTTTCCTGACTCTGCAAATGTGCGACATATTCTATCATTACATGAAAATCAAAGAAGTTATCTAAAGACTGCTATTGATCGAGGAGACTTGGTTGAGGGAGGGAGAGAGAAAGATAGAGAGAGAGACAGAGAGAGACAAAGAGAGACGACAGGCAAGCGAGAGGCAGAAACAAGACAGAGAGACAGAGACACAGAGAGAGATAATCTTTATCAAACGATTGTTGATTGATAATCTTTATTGCCAAGGGTTACACATAGGTTTAAGTATTGACATACCTTTTCCCATCCGGCCCTTGCTCTGAGAAGAACCACAACTTAAGAGAGAGAGAGAGAGAAACAGAGAGAGAAACAGAGAGACAGAGAGAGTATAATATGTGAGTGTGTGTATGTGTATAATATATGTGAGTGTGTATATGCTTGCGCGCAAGCGCGAGTATAATAAACAAGACAACAAAAACAAGAAATCATCTAAAGTATCAGGGCCGTGAACATAGCTCAGAGAGGGGTCCCAAAATGTATGCTCTCTGCCCAAACCCAAAACAATTGGGCACACGAGGCATGTGTGGCTAAAAAAAACCACAAAAGCAATACACAATACATATACAGCACATATCTGAAATGTCCCAACCCCCCACAAGGAGTGGTGAAAAGTGGGCTGAAAAGGCAAAAAGTTTATTTAAAAAAAAAAAAGCTTTTCAAATGTTTAATTGTAAAAATAAAAAAAAAAACCCTCCCTCTTAGGTTATCTGTGTCGAACTTGAATATGTATAATCCACTTTTAAACATTCAGCAATTCAGGGTAGCAAAGTGGCTGTCCCTATGTTTCATCCTAATTTGTAAATGGTGCATCAGCACCATCATTAAAGGAAACTGAATGTTTGAATCAATAAACAGGACTTCCTTTGAAAATTAAATGACATAATTATTTGGTTGTTTTTGCCTGGTAGCCATAAAATCTTTTACACAGAAGAACTGGTCCCAATCTGTGCTTGTGACCGCAAACACCAAGATTCAAATGCTTGACTAACAGTACTTTGGATTCGAGGATTTAAAAAAATTCCCGAAGACTTATCTTTGCATCTGTTTGGGAAAAATCTCTATGTGACAAAAGACTTGCTTTAATGTCTCTGTGATCAGTATTATCCCATACCTAGTTTACAAACTTATTTTTGTCAAAGTAAAGCTAAGAAAAGGATATACATCCACGTCTTTTAGCGCAGAGACGTTGCAAACGTTTTTATTTATGTTGTGACAAATAAATGCTCTCCTAAACCCACATTCCTTTTGTTTTATCATATTCTCACTATCCTTAATCAATCCCTTCACATTTTAGGTGAATTCAACTTTCCTGCACACCAGGAGCTATTGTTGCTAACTATGCTGTATCATCCGCTAAAAGATAAAATGATTTCCACTGAATTCGTATCACTGAAACTTCATGAAAACCAGTTTCACTTCAGTGATTTTCTGTTGGTTCATTGAAAAAAAAAAGAGAACTGAATAGAACTAGCTTTTGGAAACGTCAGCAGGCCAACAACCAAAACAAACAACAAAACAAAACAGTGTAATTCCCATTTGCTTTGAAGCAAAATACAAAATAACCTAAGTACC
>CM054142.1:44880170-44890170 GCA_028751875.1 Rapana venosa
TTATCCTGCTTTACGTTGTACAACGGCGAACTTTTCTTTTCTTCAAGAATAAATTCGTGACCCTCCATCACGAAATGAGTCGCATAGCACCGGACCAACTTTTTCCCGCTCGGAGCAATTTTTTTAGGCAGGGGAGGTGTTCCAGTTGTCACTTATGAGATTTCGATTGATTACAAACTGAAAAGCTTTCTTATACCTTATACTGAGGCCTAATTTAGTTTCCTTTTGCTTTAAAAGCGCTTACCCCCCCTGACCATCTACTATGGAGCAAAAAGCGTCAAATTCTTATTTTGTCACTTTTTGGTGTCCAGTATTTCTATCTTTTAATAGCTTGTCATAGAATTGTCCGATTTTCAACCCATTTCCTTTTTGGTCTGTTTTTGTTTTTTGGCGTTTTTGTTTGGAACAGCCTTTATATAATGCAAAATTAACAAAACATCCAAAATCGAAAATTGACATCAGGCGCAATGTGACTCATGCAGTGGAGGGTCACAAGTTAAAAACCAATCAAACAAAAAACCAACCCAAAAATCTCCAACAGTTCTGCTAAACATGCAGCGGCGATACAGGCAGGCAGCCATGGGGAATACCGGATCCATAACCGCCTGCATCTTGTTAGCGCAAGGAGATACACACACAAAAAAACAACCCTGCACAGTCTGATGAAGCAGTAAACTGCAAGGGGGCCTTCCATCAAAGCAAGGAGGATGGGCAAAAAAAAAAAAAAAAAGAAAAAGAAAAAAAGGTGGTGACAAGGAATTACATACGGCCCGGGCAACGCGGAAGACCCCCGGCATCAGTGTTGGCAGTATCTAATAGTTGAAGAAAAAGAAAAAAAAAAAAGAGTCCCCAAAAAAGTTGCGCCTGGTGCAAAAAGCAAGACGTGCAACACGCCCTCCCAGTCCGACATTTAAAGAGCCGTTGCTTCGGCTTCTAGTTTCCATAATGTACAAAATAATTGGGTTAAGACTCTTCTCTCTCTCTCTCTCTCTCTCTCTCTCTCTCTCTCTCTCTCTCTCTCTCTCTCTCTCTCTGTGTAGGATGTGTGGTTTCTTTTTCGTCCCGTTGGCTTTTTGCCAGAGTACTCTGTGTGTGTTGAAGGCTGACTCACTCTCTAAAATAAAAAGCTGTGCAAATAAACATGATAGGGATAAAAAAGAAAAAAAGAAAAAAGAAAGAAATTAAAAGAAAAAAAGTACAAGAAAAGCCGTTGCTCTCACCACAATTCAGAAGGAACTAAGGAATAAAGGCGAAGATTGCGCGCGCGCACGTGTTGTGTGAGTGTGTGAATGTGTGGAGAGAGAGGGTGAGAGGGAGAGGGTACGGAGAGAGATGAGGAGAGAGAAGAGAGAGAGATGAGAGAGGAGAGGAGATGAGGGAGTAGAGAGAGAGAGAGAGAGAGAGAGCATCTCTCTCTAATTCCCCCTTCACCCTTCAGTAGCACCTCTCTCTCTCCACACACACAAACACACAGAGAGCTTATCTTAATTCTACACAGTACGTACAGGGATAGAGAAGGGGGGTGGGGGACCAAAACACACACCAAAAAAACAACAACCAACCCCAAGACAAGAAACAACAAAAGACGAACCCAAAGAGACACTGCCGCTATGGACTTCACATGACGACATCGTGTCTAAATCTGGCTCCAGCGTGCGTGGTGCTGGTGGCCTTTAGCGAGTTGCCAACGCCATCGACAACGAACAAAGTGTGTGTGTGTGTGTGTGTGTGTGTGTGTGTGTGTGCGTGTGCGCACGCGTATGCGTGTGTGTGACCATTCTGGTTTCCAATCCCCTTTTCGACCACACGTTACTAATTATGGTGAAAACCTTAGACAGCAATGACGAAAGCCCTTTGTCTCCCAGAAAGAGAGAGAGTGAGAAAGAAAAGAAAAGAAAAGACAAGAAAAAAAGAAAGAAAGAGGTCTTTATTGAGAAATAGTTTGAACGAGTTTCATTTGATTTTTTTTTTTTTGGGGGGGGGGGGGGGGGGGGGGGGGGGGGGGGGGGGGGGGGAGAGAGGTGATTTAGGTTTTGATTTGCAAGTCCTTATATGGACATGCTGGTGTTTCTCTCTCTCTCTCTCTCTCTCTCTCTCTCTCTCTCTCTCTCTCTCTCTCTCTCTCTCTCTCTCTCTCTGTGTACAGCCCCCGGTCTTCAAATACTGTATTTGTATATCTGCATTGGTAAAAATAGACACATTAGGATTGCAAATGTTATAAATACAGAAACAATTTTGTTTGTAGGTTCGTTTTATATATATATATATATATATATATATATATATATATTATATATATATATATATTATATATATAAAGGAGTAAAAACTTTCTTTAAAAAGAACGTGAATCATCAGTAGTAAGCTACTCTCTCTCTTCTCTCTCTCCTCTCTCTCTCTCTCTCTCTCTCTCTCTCTCTCTCTCTCTCTCCTCACTCACTCTCTCTCTCCCACCCCTCTCTCTGCCTGTGTGTGTTATTCTAAAAGCGGCGATAACTTATCGTGTCCTGCCTCTCACCCCCCCCCCCCCCTCCCTTATCACCCCCTATCGTTCTTACCAACCAACTACAAGCATTAAAAGCACAAGTGAAAATTTGCAATGCCAGACCGCCAGAGCAGCATACAAAAAAAATAAAAAAATAAAAAGAAAGAAAAGGCAACACTTTTCATTTTTATGCCAGGGTTAGGAAGGAGGGAGGGAGAGGAGGGGAGAGGGAGAGCGAGAGAGAGGTTCAGATGCTGAGATTCAACAAACGACATTGAAACACAGGAACAGAATTAAGAAAAGACGGAACATTAGAAAGAGGGAAATTAAAGGCTTATTTGTTTTTTTTGTGGGTGGTGGTTGTTTTTTTGTTTTTTCTGGGGGGTGGGGGGGATAAAAGAAAGAACGAGAAATAGGTTTCATTAAAAAAAAATAAAGGAAAAAAAGTCGAGCAAAAAGACAGAACGCCATAAATATCTGAAATGAATATCAGAGCGCAAGCAAGCAAGCGAGCGAGAGAGACAGACAGCTGGCCCTAGAGAAGTGAGGTCTCTGACGCCTCGCTCCCCTACGACCTTATAGGTTATGGGACTCCTTTACCTTTACCTTTTTTTTAGTTGTGGGTATACATGAACACTTTAGGTGGGTTTTTGTGTGTTACATATTGTTCTCACTAAAATACTGAGCAGTTTGGCAACCCCCCTTCATGTATGGGCCAATGGCCTTTATGTGAATAAATCTTTCGAGTTCGAGTTCTCTCTCTCTTTCTTCCCCAGGCTGTTTTCGGATTAAAAAAAAAGTTTTAAAGGTGTTCTGTTGCTTGGGTGATTTGTTTTTCTCCACGTTTCGTTTTTCTGTGGCTTTGTAGATTTTTTTTCCTTCTGATACCCCTTTCCAACCTAACACACGTGCGCGCACAGACCACAGACACACTGTTTCGTTTTCCTATCGTTTTGGGAGTCGATTTTTTTGCTTTTAAATCTTACATCTCTCTTGTCCGTCAGTCTATCTCGCCTACTTAAACAAGAAACAAGTTTTTGTTTGCGTGGTTTTTGTGTGTGTTGATTTTAAAGTATTTCCTGAATTTTGTTTTCGTTTTGTTTGTTGGATTTTTGTTTATAAACCCTTTCATTCCTTCACGGTTTGCCTGTTGTTAGTCTCTCGGGTTTATCTTGCCTATTTCTTCGTCTATTTTTTTTTTAAACAAGCATTTTTTTTTTAAAGAATCCTACGAGCAACTCGTCAATAAAATAAAAATAACAGTCCAGTGAATCAACAACAAAAAATCTGAACTATAAACAACACAAAACCAAACCAAAACATAAACAAAACACAAAACCAAAACCAACATCCCAAACCTTTTCTTAAAAAAACCCAAACCAAACCAAACAAACAGCAACAACAAAAACCACCAACAAGTCAAACATTTTCGGCGCCTTAAGATCTGAAATGGATCATAAGACAAAAATCAAAACAAAACTTGACTAAGCCATCATTTAAAAAAAAAGCTTTACCCACGGAGCGATGGATTCTATCTACCAAAGTTCAACCTGCCGGAAAAGACTTAAACACCAGTGCCCCACAAAACAACTCCTCAAGGAGTCCAGCTTAAGTCAAGAAGTCGAGTCCAGTCAGAAAAAAAGTGTGAAGGACGCAGGGAGGTCTACTACTACTACTCCTACTACACAAGTTGTGTGCAATAAATCCTTGACCTACATCCCCCTCAAGGCCTGCCTCCCTCTTCAAGAATCTCTCCAAGTCGTCTGCTCTTCTTCTTAGCACCAATACATACAAGGACGGTACGTTAAGTTGGGCAAAGTGGATGTTCCTGGTAGGCTATAGTGCAGCCTGTATTGCTGTGTGGGTCAGTGCAGTCAAGGCAGGCCAAACCGACCCTCTTGATGTGTCTAGAGTGTGTATGTAGTATGTATATGATGCATGGATGCGATGCAACAAGTTGCTGGCTACGGCGGAACAAGAGAGGAGCTGAGGGTGAAGGTGTGTGTGTGGTTGTGTGTGTGAGTGTGTGTGTTGTGTGTGTGTGTGTGTGTGTGTGTGTGTGTGTGTGTTGTGTGTATGTGTGCGTGTGTGTGTGTGTGTGTGTGTGTGTGAGTGTGTAGCCTACGTGTGTGTGTGTGTGTGTGTGTGTGTAGCCTACGTGTGTACGCGCGTGTGTGTGTGTGTGTGTGTGTGTGTGTGTGTGAGAGAGAGAGAGAGAGAGAGAGATGAGAGAGAGAGGAGAGGAGAGAGAGGAGAGGAGAGAGAGAGAGAGAGAGAGAGATGATGATGGTGATGGCGATGATGGTGATGATGATAATGATGATGACGATGGTGTGTGTGTGTGTGTGTGTGTGTGCGTGCGTGCGCACGCGCGTGGGCACACACGTGCGCACGCGCGTGTGCACACACGTACGCACGGGTGTGTGTGTATGCACGCACAGGCACAGATACGTGTCAAAACCGCAACCCATCTCTACACACTGCAAGAACGGCTAACGTGCTGACATGCAGGTTCACACTCACACACACACACACAACACACACACTCACACACACACACACATACATACATACACAGACTGTGTCCAATTACGTACGTAGCCTGACCCACTGGGTAATGAGCCCGTCGCCGAGGCCGATTTGAATTCCATACATGTTTGGGCCTCAACTATACACTTCCCTTCCATCGTTCAGCCTCTCTTACTACCGCTACACAGGGCGTTATGAAAAGTATATATATATATATTAAAGTCTTCTTTTTTGTGGGGGGTGGTGTTGTTGTTGGGGGTGGAAGGAGGTAGTGGGTGCTAGCAGAGAGTGGAAGGGAGAGAGAGAGAGAGAGGGTGGTAATATGTAGAAGAAAGGTAAGATGGAAGCGTCAAAAAACACACACACAAAGATGCGCGCGCGAGAGGAATATATCCACACACGCGAGCGCAGATACACATATTCCATGGTTGTGTGTGTGTTGTGTGTGTGTGTGTGTGTGTGTGTGTGTGTGTGTGTGTGTGTGTGTGTGTCTGTATGTGTGTGTGTGAGAGAGAGGGGGGTGATGGAGGGAGGGAGGGAGGGACAGAGATGGAGGGATGGATAGATTGAAGGATAGAGAGAGACTGAAGGATGGAGAGAGGGATGGATGGATGGATGCAGGATTGGAGAGAGAGAGGGAGGGATGGAGAGAAAAGAAAGAAGAAAGAGAGAGAGAGAGAGAGGAGAGATAGAGTAGAGAGAGAGAGACAGACAGACAGACAGACAGGACAGACAGACAGATAGACAGAGAGCGCGCTAACTTTAACACCCAACTGTGAGAACTATCACACACCCTATCGCGCTAGGAAGATTGATCGGTCTCATCTTCTTCCAGTCAGAAGTCTTCGGGAAATCGCTCTCACTCACACCCGCTACCTCGCGCTATCTGTCGCCTTGCCATATCGAACGCTTCCAAATAACCCAGAAGTTCTGTAGTCATTTATTTATCTATTTTTCAATTCGAATAAACAACCGATAAACAGGATGCTTTCTTCTGAAAAGTGTCGGTGGGTGGGTCTCTCTCTCTCTCTCTCTCTCTCTCTCTCTCTCTCTCTCCTCTCTCTCTCTCTCTTCTCTCCCTCCCACCCCCCTCTCTCTCCTGGTTAACGAACATAATATGTCACAGTTGATGTATTAGTATATCAACATACTGTATTAGTGGATGTATTTATAATCATTTTTACCCGACTGATTTGTTTTGAAGAAAGTTATGTACCCAATTGTCAAATGCCCTGTATATTATAAGCCATGGCAATAAACAGTGTTCACACACACAACAACAACACACACCCCCCTCCCTCCCCGTCCGCGCGCACACGTACACACACAAACACACCCACAAAACACACACACACATACTTCACCTCCCTGTCTTTCCCCACACCCCCCTCCCCCTATCCCCATCTCTCTTTCTCCATCCCCTCTAACTCCTCTCTCCCCCCCTCTATCCTCCGTCTCTCTCTTTCCTTCCCCTCCCCCTCTCTTCTTTCCCTTCCATCTCTTCCCCCTCCCCCTACTCTTATCTCTTCACAACTTGTTGTTTCATGCTGTTCTGTCAGTCAGCTGGGAGAGGCTCGCAAGCTCTCTTTTTTCTGGCACTCTCAAGCACCGAGCAAAAACAAAGCAACACCCCACCACTACACCCCATACTACATACACCCCACACACAGAAAGCAGTTTACAATAGGGCTCCACTGCCTCTCTAGATGCTGAGCACCCCCCCCCCCCCCCCCCCCCCCCCCCCCCCCCCCCCACCCCCCCCCCCCCCCCCCACCTCCCTCCAAGTTTGCCTAAATCCCGGATTACAGAGCTATATGCATGTTGACGCAAAGCGCCGCCGCTGCTAGTTAGATAATGACGCTTCGTCTTAACAAACAGTACGGAGGTTGATGACAAAACGCCTGTAAAGGTTTAAAGATGGTTTTGCTTCTCCCCCCCCCCCCCCCCCCCCCCCCCCCCCCCCCCCCCCCTCTCTCCCTTGTCCTTTCCTCTGTTTTTGTCTGTCTGTGGCTGTCTGTCTGCCTCGTGTGTGTGTGTGTGTGGTGTGTGTGTGTGTGTGTGTGCGCGCGCGTGTAGCGCGCGCTGTCTATGACAATATATGCGTATGAGCGAGTGAATGTGTGTGTGTGTGTGTGTGTGTGTGTTGTGTGTGTGCACATGAGAGACAGACAGAGAGAGAGAGAGAGGAGAGAGAGAGAGAGAGGATGAGAGAGAAGAGAAGAGCGAGAGAGACAGAACAGACAGACAGACAGACAGACAGTGACAGCGTATGTGTGTATGTGGTGTGTGGAGAGAGAGAGAGGAGAGGGGGGGGGGGGGGGGGGCGTGTACCCTAAACGCTGCTTTGATTTTACAAAAAAAAAGGGAAAAAAAAAAAAAAGAAAGTAGAAAAAGATGATGGCTCCCTGAAGGTAAAAGAGAGAAAGAGCAACCAAACCAAACCAAACAAAAAAAAACACAAACACACACACACATGTATAAATAATTAACAACAAAAGCGTTTACATCATACAGCCTTCGCATATCCCGTCCTTCCGTCTTGCTCATCTGTCAGGCATAAAATGAAAGTCACGACCTGCCCCCAGGGTAGATGCGTCCTGGATGGGGGGGGGGGGGGGGGGGGGGGGGGGGGGGGGGGGAGGAGTAAGAGAGAGGTAAGTAAGGAGGTTGGGCTTGGAGTGCAACAATATTATTGTGGTGGTGGTGGTGTGGTGGTGGAAGGGGGGGGTGTGTGGAAGGCGAGGTAAGGGGAGTGATATGGATGATGATGATGGTGGAAGAGAGGTTGGGTGGTGCGGGGTCGGGGGAAGGGAGGGGGAGGAGGAGAGGGAGAGAGAGGGGGGGGGGGAAGGAGAGATAGGGAGGGGGATGAGAGAGAGAGAGAGAAGAGAGAGAGAGAGAGATGGAGATGAGGAGATAGAGAGGAGAGAGAGAGAGAGAGAGTTTATATTATTATTATACATGTAGACAAAGGCTGAAGCAATGACAACTGTCTTCACTAAAGCCACTCTGGAGCTATATTATGCTCTCTCCCCTCCCTCACCCCCCTCCGAGCGCGTGCATACACACACGCAACGCATACGTGTGCGCACGGTGCATGCATTCGCGTGTATGTGTGTATTTACCCCGTTGGATGAAGATGATTCTCTATAGATCCTAATATCGCTCTTGTGCCACTGCAGCTTTGCATGCAGGGGGTTGCAGGACGCGTCACGACATGGAAAAAACCAACCCTTCCCCACAGGTCTCTTTCCTTTAGAAAGAGCATGCACGCAAACACTCACGTACACACGCACGCACGCACACACACGCGCGCACGCAAACACACGCACGTACACACTCACCCACACAAGCACAAAACACACATTCATCTGCACAGGTACCACAAAGACTCATTAAAAACTATTTCTAGTGAGGGGGGATCGACAGAGAAAAGAATGACAAGACAGAGGATCGACAGAGAAAAGAATGACAAGACAGAGGGACAGGGACACACACACACACACACACACACACACACACACACACACACACACCTACCTATATGCCTCCTGTTTCACAGTTGTTGCATTCCTATTGTTTATCTTGTTTGTTTCATAGGAGGGGGCTAGAGATATTGTGTTTGTAATTGGGTTTTGGCTGTTGTTGGGTGTTTGTCGCTCTTGTTTTAAGGGTTGAGCTTTTTTTCTTCCAGGGGTGGGAGGAGTTGTTCTTGGGTTTCTTTTGAGGGCAGGGGGGGGGGGGGGGGGGGGGGGGGGGGGGGGGATAGGTTTGGGTTTTTTTCACGTGAAATTAAGTAGTTGAAATTTTATTTACATTTTTCATTGGAATTACTGATTTTGTTAGAAATTGTTAGAATTGCATTTTCCTGTTGTTTATTGTAGTTCAATAGGTTAGTAATGTAACGGTGTTTTTTTTCTATAATTTTGGTTGTTTTTCTGTATTTTTAATTTTATCATTTCGCATGCATTGATTCCCTGAAATTCCTTCTCCTGTACAATACCAACTACACCCTCCTCCCTTGACACTCACCCTCTTTCTCCCCCTGCTGCCTCCCCCCCCCCCCTCCTAACATCACAACTGTGAAAAGACGTTAAATGAATTTTGAACACACACACACACTTGTCACAGATACACAAAAACTCATTAAAAACTATTTCTAGTGAAGGGGCTCGACAGAGAAAAGAATGACAAGACAGAGGGACACACACACACAACACACACACACACACACACACACACCACACACACACACACACACTCTCTCTCTCTCTCTCTCTCTCTCTCTCTCCCTTGTCAAAGTACCACAAAAACTCATTAAAACCTATTTCTAGTGAAGGGGTACTCTACAGAGACAAGAAAGACAAGACAAGAGAGGGAGAGATCAGTTTTTTTGCGTCTAGGAAAAAAGAAAAGGAAAGAAAAAAGAAAGAACGAAATCGCTCAAGGAAGAAAAGGGGCCGGGCCTCTCTTGAATCACTTGTCACCACCTTCCTCCCATTAAGATCATATTTTTGTTTGATGTTTATTTCTCAATAAACAATGTCAAAGCCAGAGAGAAGTTCTGACAAATCGCCTTTGTTAATCCACTTCAGTTTTCTTCTTTTATATTTATATATAATATATATGACTTCCTATTGAGAATTTCTAAAAAAAATCATGTATCTTTGCCGCCTCATTGTTAAACTACAACTAGACCTACTGTTCTATGATTTTTGCCTTTCTGGTTTCCCAAAAATTAAAATCACATAATTATTATCTTAGTTGGTTTCCTGTTAACAATACCCCTGTTGTACCATTTTTTGGCCTAATTTCTGAAAAATATAATCACTTATCTTTGTCGATTCCTCGTTACACATATAGCGATACTTCACTTTTTATGACTGTTTTGTGTGTGGCCAGTTTGACCACTTCACATTGGCACGCATGCACACACGCACAATTGTTTTTAAAAAAAAAAATTACAAAAGAAAAAGCACGGACAAA
>CM054142.1:44895170-44902670 GCA_028751875.1 Rapana venosa
CAGGTACGTAGGCACTAAGACAGGCAGGTAAGTAGGCACGTGCGCACGCGCACACACACTCACTCTCTCTCACCCCCATTCCTGAACACACACACACACACACACACACACACACCTTCCTTCAGTAGAGACTATACACCGGGGTCCTGCGAGCGAACGCACGCAGAACATCTTGTGCACATGTATGTTAAAATCTGGTTCCGCTTTTGTAAGAGTAGGGCCTGTGGGAACGGATAACAAAATTTACACAAAGCCGCATACACATGGGGACTTCATGTAAAGAAGCACATGGTGCTTATTCCATTATCTTCGAAATAAAAGAACAAAATAAATAAATAAACATCACACATACACACATTACACTCACGTACACGCACGCACACACCACACCTCTGTCTCTACACACAGAGATTTTACAAGAAAACAACACCTGCATGCATACGACACAGCGTGCGTGCGTACGTAACCATATGCGCTTGTCAGTCAACTGCGTGCTGCAAGAGGGAAGGGGGGAGATGCACTTCACTACTTGTAAGTGGGTCAGTCAGTCAGTCAGTCTGTATGTCTGTGTGTCGGAGTACAAAGTGTCTGTCTGAGTGTCGACGGCTTCAAGTCGAGGGTTTTTCTCCTCTCTGTCTCGCCTTTATTTCCCTTACTCCACTTCAGCGCCCCCCCCCCCCCCCCCCCATCCCCCCCCCCCCCCCCTCCACCCTCCGGACAGACAGACAGACATACGGACACACTCACTTTCACCTTAAGAAAATTAGTGGACATAAAACACTGGTATTGACAGCGTGAGCGGTGCGCACCCGCGCATACACAAACACTATAAAACACAAGAAAGGAGCAGAAAAAGAGTATGTAGGTCGAACAAGGCGCGCGTGCAAACACACACACACACACACACACAAACACATACTCACACACACACACACACTCTCTCTCTCTATCTCACACACACACACACACACACTCTATCTCACACACACACACTCTCTCTCTCTCACACACACACACGCACACACACACACTTTGACACACACACACACTCTCTCTCTCTCACTCACACACACACACAAATATACACACACTCATACCACCACCACCACCACAACAACACCACCGCCACCACCACCATCAACACAACAACAAACACTGTCACACATCTTACCAGCAGAAAAGGGCGGCCGCCAGGGAGCATAGGCCGAGCAAGGCAGAGGGAAGGGGTACTGATAGGGAGCCAACTCTGAAACACACAGATGCAGGGCATTTTCATTTTTTTGTTTTTAAAAACAAATATTATACATGACTGATGCACTCTATAACTTGACAGTCTTGTTACATCGCGTGTCCATTCCCAGGGAGGGAGGTGAGAGAGGGAGAAAGAAAGGGTGGGTGGAGGTAGAGAGAGAGAGAGAGAGAGAGAGAGAGAGAGAGAGAGAGAGAGAGAGAGAGAGAGAGAGAGGAGAGAGAGAGAGAGAGAGAGAGAGAGAGAGAAAGACAAAGAGAGGGGGGAGAAAGAACTTGCGCGTTCACCCGTGTGTGTGTGTGTGTGTGTGTGTGTGTGTGTGTGTGTGTGTGTGTGTGTGAATGAGAGAGAGAGGGAGAGAAGAATGGGGGAGGGGGTGGGGGAGAACATGCGCATGAGCCTCTGTGTGGGAGGGGGGTGGGGGTGGGGGGGGGGGGGGGAGGGGGGGGGGGGGGAGGGATTTTATAATACACGTTTCAACTGGTATGGACTATAATTGTGCAGAATATTATACGTTTATCTGCTCACACAAGCGAGTACTCACTCCTATGCGCGCATGTTTGTGAATGATACACAAACGCACACACGTTTATGTGCACACGCTCTTCATATCAATTATTGTAGTACCACATACATAACAAAATACGTAGGCCCCAAGCAGACGCATATTAGTAAGATCAAGAGGACATATTAAAAGAAACACAATCGCTCTTACCACAGCAATCATCATAACAGAAAATCTAATCCAACCAAATCCAGTCAAAACAGTTTATACTATATTATAACCTCGCCAACCACAGAGACAATAATAATACACTGTCATCTGGTCAGTTGTTAAAGCTAAGATTAAAGATACGGGCTGTTAAGTAGCCTATTAGACATCAAAACACCAACCTCAGGCATATGACGTACCTTTGCTGTTTGTGTTAGATAGCCACACTCACACAATATTCACCACGTCAAAATCGAAAGTACAACAATTTCAGTCGCGTCAACCATAATATAGTAACATTCTTAGCTTTATCACCGTATTGGAAATCAAGCGAGGGAAGGGGGAAGATTCTCGGGTCGAACACATACAATATATTCACAACACTTACAGGTACTGCCCCCAAACGTGAACAATATGCAGCATCGGTGGCCTAGAGGTAAAGCACAGAAAGCAACAAGTCTCGGGTTCGATCGCAGTGTATACCCATACTTTCTTCTCTTTCACTTAGAACCTTTAAGTGGTAGTCTGGGTGCGTGTCTTGCGGACGAGCCGATAAAACCGGGGTCTGACATGCATCACACATCGAGCGCACGTAAAAGAATCCATAAGAAGGTATGTCCCCCGACAAATTAAAAAAAAAAAAAGCCACTCACAGAGAAACAAAAAAAAACACCTCGCAGACTGGGAAACAAAGTGGCGGCGCTGTTCTTGTGGCGACGCGCTCTCCGGGTAGAAGAGCAGCCTGATTTTCATGCCGAGGAAAGCTGCCCGCGGGCTGATAGAGAGGTATGGTATACAGGGCAATGCAATACAAAGCTGACTGGTACAAACCTAGAACAGCCTTCACGGGAAGAAGTCAAGTAAGCGTGTGAACATCAAACAGGGGAAAACCCCACGCAACAAACACAACTAAGCAATGTTACTTCATGGCTTTCCTCCCCAAGACGTAACCGGAACGCTTGGGTTACCAACACACACACCACACACACAACAACAACAACAACAACAACAACAACAACCACACACACACACACACGACATTCCCGGTGGATGAGCAAAAGGAAAGGAATGTGTCAGACTGAGTGACAATTGACTGTAAAAAGAGAATCGACCAAAAAAAAAAACAACCAAAAACCTCCCTAAAAAAAAAAACGAAGAAGAAAAAGGCCCCTACTACGCTACCCGTAAGAGCATTGTACACACTTCTGACGCAATAGGAGAGCATTGACGAAACCTGACAAAAAAATGTTTAAGGACGGGTGGAGGGTGAGGGGAGGGTGTTAAACGGGTCAGGGCTATTGAAGTATGACGTCGGCATAACTTCTTTGTCATGGTTCTCAACTGCCAAAGCCAGTCAACAAAAAAAAACCACCCCACCACCACCACCCCAATCTATGACGTGCTCATTCAATTCTTGCATTCAATGTAAGTATAACCTTCCTCAGCACAAAAAAAAATAGTCGCGCATAGAGACCCCGTTTTGCGGGTTAGGGAGGAAATTTTTTTTTTTAATCTATAAAAAAAAGAAAAGGAAAAAGATTCAAACGGGCTAAGGGTGGCGAAGTTTACGTCAAATTCCAGGGCCTCAAAGCCCCTTCTTGTCGTCAGCAAGGGCGGAGTTTAATGCTGAGCACGCGCGATTTTTCCTCTCCCTATCTTGTCCTCCCGTCATATTGCCTTGCAAATTCAAACACGTCTGCCAGGGGAAGAATGCATTCTTTGAGCTGGACTGGTGGAATAGGGGTGGATAAAAGAGGGGTGGGGTGGGGGTGGAGAAGAAGGCAGGAGGGTTCCCACAGTCAGTGAAATGAAAGTTTTGAGTTGACAACCAACCCACAACACGAGCAAAACAAGGGGTAAATAACGTCACTGACAATGACAACGGATACACACGCGCGCATGCACGTACCTACGAATGAACGTACTCATGCACGCAAGCATGTACCCACGCAATCACGCATGGTTACGTGCGTCCGTGCATGAGCACGTACATGCGCAGGTCAAAGTACCATCTAAAAGGCAGAACAAAGTTATATGCAAAAAACAAAACAGTCTAAAGTACCATCTAAAAAGTAGAACAAAACAAATTAAATGCAAAAACAAAACAGTCTAATAGGAATTTGGAAACTATCACAGATAAGACTGAGGAAAACATGGGCTGGACACTATTAAAAAAACCCAACACCAACCTACACAATCATCTCTCTTCATCACATTCGTGTTTCTAATCAGTAATTAATGTGATTTCCTAAGAGAAGAATTACAGAACGATTAGAGTGAAAACAGAGACGATGAATAGTAAAAAGAAACAATTGGAAGGGAAACCAAGGATGATGAATAGTAAAAGAACGATTAGAAGGAGAACAAAGACAATGAATAGTAAAAGGAGAACGATTAGAAGGAAAACCAAGGATGATGAAGAGTAAAAGGAGAACGATTAGAAGGAAACCAAGGATGCTGAATAGTAAAAAGAAACGATTAGAAGGAAAACAAAGACAATGAATAGTAAAAGGAGAACGATTAGAAGGAAACCAAGGATGCTGAATAGTAAAATGAGAACGATTAGAAGGAAACCAAGGATGAATTAAAAGGAGAACGATTTGGGGGGGGGGGGGGGGGGGGGGGGGGGGGGGGGGGGGGGGGGGGGGGGGAGGAGGACGAATAGTAAAAGAAGACATAGGATCTGGTACTTCGGCATTTCAGAGACATATCATTATCAAGCAGAGGTGGCACTTTCATGCCTCCAGCCAGCCAAATCACACAAAACCACGACACTATTCTGTACATGTCTGGAGTGTGTACAATAAACCAATGCAATATACAAGTGTGAGTGAGACAGACAGCCTTCACTGTGGCTGTTTGTTGTTCTTTTCCCGAGTTATTGTCACTCCTGAAACACAGCATTAATCCGACTTCTCCACTCAAACATGCACCGCACAGCTTAATACGAAGTCGTAATTCTAAGACTCCGCATTGGGCACAACAGGCTAAATCACCACATGTCCCACAAAGCTGAAACTCATTCCCTCTCCCTTGTGTGCCTGTGGCAAAGAACACCAGACTGGCAAGCACATCCTTCAGAGATGCACGCTATTCAGCGACCTGAGGAAGATTGTGTGGCCGATGGAGATAGCCCTGCAAACTAAGCCCACGAGAGGAGCTGGAAAGGACTTGCCACTATTTCTCCAAAACACATCTGACGGTGTAAAAAGCGAACGAGAGAAGAATGTATGCTCATACACCTGCCCACAGCACACTTTCAACACAGACAGGAGAAGAAGAAAGAAGAAAACAACCCAGAAAAACAACAGGCTAAGAACCTAAAAAGATGCAAACGCAAACCGGAAATGACGATTACCAACCGCCAGGTTCTGAGGACAACAACAAAACAGATAAACAAAGCCACCCACACAAGCACGTAAAGATAACTCAAAAACAAACCGAAAAAAAACCCAACCCAACCCTTACCAAACAAAAGAAGAGATAATCACTTCACGTTGATAGACTCGAGGCATCACGTCAGCGAAACGGAAACAAAACAGACCATTACAGCATTCACTCGAAAAGAATTTCCTGCTCACTCTCATTCACCAATTACACTGTTCAGTTTGCGTCAGGTCCGCCATCATGGTATCAGAAACGTGCGTCAACCAAGGTGCCCAGCGTGCGTTACTTAAAGTGTTGCTGTGACGACGCTAATCTTCTCAGCAACCGTGACGTGACGGATGCAGACGGAACGTAAGAAAGACAGGAAGGAAAGAGAAAGGGAGGGAGGGAGGGAGGGCAGGAAGGAAGAGGGCTAGTCGCACGCAATGCAGTGGTTATATCATACAACATGAGCTGATTTGATAAATTAATAAAGACCCTACAGGATTATTTTTTCCCCCTCGACTAAGACTTGGGTGTTTTAGTTTGTATGACAGCATTTTCATTCCTTACTCTCTGTAAGGGTTCGTTGTGTGTGTGTGTGTGTTGTGTGTGTGTTGTGTGTGTGTGTGTGTGTGTGTGTGTGTGTGTGTGTGTGTGCGTGTGTGTGTAAGTGTGAGTGCCCGCGCACCTGCGTTTGCATGAGTACTGAGCATTAAGGTTGACGCTGAAGAAAGAATGTGCGATTTGTACAGTGCATATTTGACAAATATTTGCGTGACGCTCCATCTTGTGTGTGTGTGTGTGTGTGTGTTGTGTGTG
This sequence comes from Rapana venosa, assembly GCA_028751875.1. Classification (NCBI taxonomy): domain Eukaryota; kingdom Metazoa; phylum Mollusca; class Gastropoda; order Neogastropoda; family Muricidae; genus Rapana; species Rapana venosa. The sequence continues at coordinate 44,901,320 of CM054142.1, forward strand.
TGGTGTGTGTGTGTGTGTGTGTGTGTGTGTGTGTGTGTGTGAGAGAGAGAGAGAGAGAGAGAGAGAGAGAGAGAGAGAGAGAGAGAGAGAGAGAGAGAGAGAGAGAGAGAGAAATAAGGTTGCAACGTTGCACCACTGGACAACAAACGCCAAATTCACTTTCAGCAATACACTAATTTTAGCAAAAGCCAATCAACGTCTCTACAATAGTAATCCCCGCCCCCGCGAAAAACAAAAAACAAACATTTGGCAGATGAAAAAAAAAGGAGGAAGGGGGAGGGGGAGTGTTAGGATGAGCGAAAATAACACAAAGAAAGCACAAGTAATATCACCTCTGAGAACAAAAAGAAGCAAAAAACCATGAAAATCAGATATATGTCTGTGTTCATGCGTAGGTTTTTTGGTGGTTGTTTTTTCGTTGTTATTTTGTTTTAGGATTCTTTTTTTTTTAATTCTAGGGTAGATTGATAGAACAAAGGATTGTAACATTCTTTTACATGCTTGTTTTCCTGTAAACTTGTCATATTCTAAATTGAAATTTCTCAATTAATCCATCATTTAAATTTTTGCTACTTTCGAACGGTATTGCTGTTCTTATACTGTTCAGTAATTTTTCATCTTTCTTCCTTCTTCTTCGGTCAAAACAGCGATCACTAGCCGCCATATCAACTTCTTTCCTTCCCTCCAGTCCTCGGTTAGAGCTCCGAGGTTCACCAAAAGGTGACATTTTGTGTATGCGACCGTTTACCCATAAAGTAGCCGCATACCGACTTCGGGGACAGCGCGATATAAGCTTTCAGCTCGTTGCTATGCTGCTCGTGTCATGTAGGTTACGTGCACGCCTTACTTAATGAAGGAATAAAAAACCTGTATACATCAAAATGTCAGACAGGTACGAAACAAAAAATATTTCTAAATACCAAGATGTACTATAGTTAGTGCCTATTTGGTCCACGTTCATCAAGTTCTTGATCAAAAAGATTTAATCATAAAAAAGACCTACTATAAAAAAGACCTACTATGCTTCTTTAGGTACTGTATTTTGATTATTGCGGCTGTGTAACAGTTCGTGCTTCATCTGGGTATTTTCTTATTCCTCTCTGGCGACATAATACATGTTATAAATTAATACATATTATAGTTTTCCTTCTAAACAATGCAAGCCATTGCCAACTCTGAGTAATGATGTGCAGTAGCTATTAAGTATTATTATTACCGTCCTTCAGATACACAGGCAGACAGACAGAGGGAGGGAGAGAGAGGGGGAGAGAGAGGGGGGAGAGAGAGGGAGGGAGAGAGAGAGAGGGATAAAGAGAGAGGGGGGAGAGAGAGAGACTCAGAGTCAGAGAGA
>CM054142.1:44907670-44913652 GCA_028751875.1 Rapana venosa
GGGGGAAAACCAAGGACCGGGTAAAAAGGACACAAGATGGGCGGGACAATAAAGGTTGCGAGTGTGGGGTGTCGGTGGAAAGGTGTATGAAGGGTAAGGGGGGAGGGGGGGGATGTTCGGGGGGGGGGGGGGGGGGGGGGGGGGGGGGGGGGGGGGGGGGGGGGGGGGGGGGGGGGGGGGAAGGGTTATATAAATACATCATACCGTTAGATTGATCATATTGCTTGTTCAAATGTCAGCACAGACAAGCATAAAAAAACCCAACCCATATAGACACATACACAGAGGTACGGACAGACACCCCCACACAGATAGATCTATATACATGCACACGCACAGGGATGGGCGTTGAAACGTCTTGCACTGTCGAAAATTGTCACCCTTTTGTCACCTGGCAACGACCGTGAACAGTCTCTATATCTCTCTCACTCGTCACTACAACCCCCTCCCCCCCCAAAAAAAAAAAAATTAAAAAAAAATCCAACAACAAACACACAAACATGCATTGCCGTGGTATCCATATCACTGACCGCGCCCTGCTGTTCCTATACTCAGCGCAGTGTTACATTGCTCAACGAAAGCTTAACAGCAATAACAAATTTTAAACACCACCAAAAAACCCATTCTTTGTCTGTCTCTCTGCCTTCTCATTCATTCACATATACTATCTGTTTCTGGAGAAGCTGGCAGTCTACATGGGGAAAAAAACAACACACACACAAAACCGGCCCTTCCAAACACAACACAAAAGCAAAACGAACAGCGTACGCGCTAGATTACAGATTCCACCAACCCTGCAGCCAAAACAGGAAAGCGACTGTCTTCACCAAGTTTGTTAATAATATCTACCACCCCCACACACAACTTGTCCTCCCACAACACCCCCTAGGGAAAAAAATCACTTCTGACAAACTTTTTGTTGTTGTATATGTGTATGTTCTTAGTGAACAGAAAAGCGCTAGAAATGATTTCAAACTTTGGGTAAGAAAAAAACCCAGAAAGTTTCCCAAGTTTTAATCCATAGCTAATTTTGTACGCACAGAGTAACACACTGAATCGAATCAGGTCAGGCTAAAGGAATGGTCTTTACTAAATATATCTTCAAGTGCTGCTTTGGACAGACTGTATCCTATACTAAACAGATTTTTTCCCTCTCGAATCTTTGATCAATTATTTGGTTACCTGCACTTGTTTTCCTCCATGACATATATATATAATATATATATATATATATATATTATATAATATATATATATATAATATATATATAATATATATATATATATATGTGTGTGTGTGTGTGTGTGGTGTGTGTGCATATACACACATACATGTATGCATTTTGTATGTATGTATGTGTGTGCACATATAGTGTATACAGGTATGATTAAGTCACGGTAATTGAAGAAATGTGTGAAACGATTCTTTTTCAATCAAGTTCAGCCATTAGTAAACTATGTAGGCTTGCCAGCACACAAGACAACAAAACACACACACACACACACACACACACACACCACACACACACACACACACACACACACACACTGCACACAAACACCACCAACCATAACAACGACAACAATCAAACCATACAAGCAAAGAAAAACCCATGGTCTTGTTTGTTTAGTAAAAAAGGAACCATGGCAAAAGCAGCATCAAAAATTTATAGACCTTTTTCTAAACCAACCCATTCTTCATCGCCACAGGGAAAGAAGAAAACAATCAGCCACATCACTACAGGAATAAAAGAAGAAACAATCAGCCAATTGTGTGTGTGTGTGACACTGACACAGGTACATGCTGCGTGTATTGTCAGCGTGGTCTTTGGCGTGGCAGGGGGGGGGATCGCCTTAGGGACGCGTTCAGTCGGAAAGACAGAACTGGGTAATTTTGCGGAAATCTTCACTTGTGTGTGAATCGTTTGAAGTCCGCCTGCAAACCGTGAACGGCGGCAAAGGTGGGGAAAAGACACAAAGAACTAGCCTACTTCCACGACTAGGCCTAGATGGGGAAGATGAGGAAGCTGCTCTATTGGTTTTGTTAAGTAAGAGATCGTTTCGTGAGTGAGTGAGTGAGTGTGTGTGTGTGTGTGTGTGTGTGTGTGTGGGGAGTGTGTGTGTGTGTGTGTGTGTGTGTGTGTGTGTGTGAGTGTGTGTGTGTGTGTGTGTGTGGTGTGTGTGTGTGTGTGAGTGATTATGTGTGTGAGTGTGTGTATGTGTGGTGTGTGTATGTGTGTGAGTGTGTGTGGTGTGTGTGTGTGGTGTGTGTATGTGTGTGTGTATATGTGTTGTGTGAGAGAGAGAGAGAGAGAGAGAGATGAGAGAGAAGATGAGAGAGAGAGAGAGGGGAGAGAGAGAGCAGCAGCAAACTACCAAAATAAACACCACTAACTACTACATACACTAAACTAAAAAGCAAACAGAGAAAAAGTGAAACTAACACAAGTGCGAACTGTTCACCTAAAAACAGATACTGAAGATTACTTTCGGCGTAATATCAAGATTTGTAAGGGGGCAATCTCCCCCCTCCCTAAAAAAAAAAGCCCCCCAAAACCAACAAAAAACCACCGTTCACAAATTGACATCTGGTTTGTCGTTTTTCCACTGAACACGTTGCTCCTTGATTATCTGACAAGATACATTAGTCCAGCACACACTAACCATACATTCCAAAAACAGGTCCACAAAGGCATTTTATTCTCTCTCTCTCTCTCTCTCTCTCTCTCTCTCTCTCTCTCTCTCTCTCACACACACACGCACCACGCCCTTGTTTCTTCGCTCTAGCAGACGCTACTTTTTCCCACTTTTTTTTTTAAAGATACGCTTCATATGACCCGCACTTTCTCAGTACGCTTTTTTCGCTTCTCCCCTCCCCCCCCCCCCCCCCCCCCTCCCTTTCCAACCTAAAGTGCCCCCCTCCTCCTCCCCCTCCAGACTGTGGTGTGTGTGGTCCCCCCTGCTGTTTGGGAGTTCCTCCTCCTCCCTCCAACCCCCCCACCCTAGCCCTTCTTTGTAACTCGATCAGGGTCGCTTCCCCAGCTCACCTCCCCCCCCCCCCCCCCCCCCCCCCCCCCCCCCCCCCTTCAAGACCTTAGCCCCAGCGAATTCCGCAAGCATGGAATTCCAGATGTGTCGGAATAAATAGGGTTAGGTGATGGAACTTTGCGCGCGGGTTGCAGCAGAAAAAAAAAAAGGGTGGCAGAAGCAGGAGCAGGAACTTTTCCCCCCCTCCCCTTGTTCTTCTCTCACTGCCAGAGTGTGATGGTGTGTGTGTGTGGATGTGGTACGGTTCTCGTTGGGGGTAGAGGAAACGACAGACAGGCAGGCAAGCAACCCCGTGGAAGAGTTTACGGCGGGTCATACGGCCTAGCTAGTATAGTAAGTAGTAGTAGGCAAGGTCTAGTCATCGTGGATTGAGAGCGGAGAGGCATGCATGCTGAACTTTGCACACAGCCTGCCAGGAGTGTTGAGGAGTTATAGGAATAAATCGTCATCATCATCATCATCATCATCAGCAGCAGCAGCAGCAGCAGCAGCTGCATCATCATCATCAACATCATCTATTTTTCTTCTCGTCCTCTCCCCTGTCTTCTTCTTCAATTATCATGACCTTCATCGAGAAGTTAGGTGAATTCGCAAACGTAGTTAAGGGGTGGGGGGTGGGGGGGGGGGAGAGAAGAACAGATACCCCCCCCCCCCTTCCCTTTAAGTCGACTGAGCTGGAAACAAAGAACACAACACATGAAGTACTAATTATGGGCGAGCTATCAACATTTTCTTCCGACAATAACACCCACACACAGGGATGGAGAGAGAGAGAGAGAGAGAGAGGAGAGAGAGAGAGAGAAGAGAGAGAGAGAGAGAGATGAGAGAGAGAGAGAGAGAGAGAGAGAGCAATACACTTTCTGAATATAAAAAAAAACAAAGCCTAAAGTATCCAACACAGAACTGCACTCCCCACCCTCACCCCCCTCCCTCTCTTCCTTATCGACTGCTCTCCAGCCGAGCCGAACCCCCCCCCCCCCCCCCCCCCCCCCCCCCACTCCCGTCAAAACACAAAAAAGTGTTTCTGACCATAGAGCATAAGAAAACTACTAAAAACGATGACTAGTGACGACCATCTGTCCTGGGTACCCAACCGCATCACATGCTACACCGCTCTTCAGACGATAGACACGCTGATAGAGAGTGAAAGCAGGAAGAAAGAAAGAAAGCAAGGAAGGAAGGAAGGAAAGAAGGCAGGGGGGTGTGGGGGGGGGGGGGGGAGATGGGAGAAAGGGTGGGGTTTTTTTTGTAAGGGGAAGGGTGGTGGGGGGTGCAGAGAGAAAGAACAAAGTTTTCATGATGGATGAAGACGGGGTAGTGTAGGGTGGAAGGTGAGAGCGTTATGTGCACCTCCCACCCTTCCCTCTTTTATCATGTAATTGGAAGGAAGAGATAACTAACCTGATCTCTGTAGTTGTGTAGGGGAGGAGGATGGGGGGGGGGGGGGGTTAAGCTCTATACACACATACAGAGAGAGAGTGTGTGTGTAGGGGAGGAGGAGGAGGGGGGTTTAAGCTCTATACACACATGCAGAGAGAGAGAGAGAGAGAGGGAGAGAGAGAGAGAGGAGGGGAGAGAGAGAGAGAGTGAGAGGAGAGAGGAGAGAGGAGAGAGAGAGAGAGGAGAGAAGAGGAGAGGGGCAAACAAAACAAAAAATAACCCAACATAATACACAAAGAAAAAGGAAAGGACAAAAACTCTCGGATGTACAAAAACCAAGACTCCAACCGAAGAACAAAAGGTTGTGTAGTTGTTTACCGTTGTTCTCTAAGTTGTTTTTTAAAAAAAAAGTGATTGGAAAGAGTGGGGGGGGGGGGGGGGGGGGGAACAGAGTCAATCTAATCCTATATTGTTTATTTTAAAAAATATCTCCACCGACCACTGTGGCCATATCAGGGCTGTTCATTTCGTAAGATTAATGTTCACTAACAGACTTTTAAAAAAAAGCCAACTCTCCTCTGTTTATCATAACAACGTCCCTAGCCATCCACGAAGGGTCATCCCAGGACGGTTGGTCACTACGTCAGAAAGAAAGAAAGAAAGAGAGAGACAGAGAGAGATAGAGAGAAAGAAAGAGAGAGAGAGAGAGAGAGAAGAGAGAGAGAGAGAGGAGAGAGAGAGAGAGAGAGAGAGAGAGAGAGAAAGAAAGAAAGAAAGAGAGAGAGAGAGAGGTGGGGGGCAAAGATAGACAGAAAGACTAAGACAACCACAGACACCTCAGGGGGGGGGGGGGGGGGGGGGGGGGGGCGGGGGGGGGCGAGCCAGAGAATTCGGGGAAAGAGACAGAGGGGGCGGAGGGGGGGAGGCAAGACAGACAGACAGACTTAAGACAAAGACAACCGCAGAGACACTGACACCTCATTTGGAGAGAAGGGGGGGGGGGGGGGGGGGGGGGGGGGGGGAGGGGACCAGAAAGAGAAATTCGGAGAGAGAGAGATTTGGAGAGTGAGTGAGCCATGGAGAGAGAGAGAGAGAGAGAGAAGAGAGAGAGAGAGAGAGAGGAGAGAGAGAGAGAGGAGAGAGAGAGAGAGAGAGAGAGGAGAGAGAGAGAGAGAGAGAGAGCAAATGTCTGGAAGTGTCTGGAAGTACACACTTCCACAGACAGGCAAGTGAAGGGAAGCAGGCAAGGTCGGAAGCGCGCGGTGCCATACCGTGCCATACCATGCCACCCCATATCCATGTGTGAGCCCCAACATTCCGCAAGAGCAGCCATGTGGAACGACATGGTCTCCAGAGGTCAGGGTAGAGAGTCATACGATAGCGCTGCACAGATTCCACACCCGAGAGAGAGGGGGGGGGGGGGGGGGGGGAGGAGAGAGGGGGGGGGGGGGAGGGAGGGGGGGAGAGAGGAGAGGAGAGAGAGAGAGAGAGGGGAGAAGGACTGAAGAGGAGGGAGGGAGGGAAAAAACGGGCCCCATTTTCCTTTTCCCCCTTT
>CM054142.1:44914152-44919152 GCA_028751875.1 Rapana venosa
ATTATTTTACCATTACTTGTCTGGTATGTCTTGTAGAGTTTACCAACATTATTATTGTCATTCTTGAATACAGAACTCATATCTTTCCCTATTTTTGTCTGTCCCAAACCTAGTAGAAATTTGACAGTCTCTTGTGTTCAGTCCTTTCTTTTTTCTATAATTCAAGAGTAAAGTTAGATGATGGATAACTTTAGTGATTTTAGTGTCAACCTTTTGATCTGATACTAACTGAAACCACACACTGTCTGAGTCTCTGCTGAGATCATAAGATGTCTATCCAAGAGAATTTGTCCCCTGGAGTTATTTTCATCAACAGTGACTTTTCTCCCCTGGAAATTCTTCAGATGAGACTACATTCAGCTGAGGCCTTGTGGGCCAGGAATATAACCAACATCCTGCATACACACTTAACACCCCCCCCCCCCCCCCCCCCCTTCACATTTCATACACAGTAGACCAGTTATGACTTAAGCTGTTATGGTTGATGACATGGACAGGATGACACAAACATACCCAGCATGCAGCCTGCTTGGTACCAGGTGAAGACTGGGGTCTGCCAGGTTCAACTTTCCTCCTCCTCCTCCTACTACTACTACTACTACTACTACTACTATACTACTACTACTACTACTACTACACACTGCCTGGAAACTTCACAGTGCAGTGCCCAAACCACTCCTTGAACACAAGGAGTTTTAAGGGAAAACTTCAAGCAAGCAGTCAAGTCAAGAAGTCAAATCAGACTGGAAATAAAAAGTTTCATCCTTTTCCAATCCCACTACTAGCCCCCTATTATTATACTCTTTTCCTTCAACCATCCCTCTGCACCTTTCCCACCACACACAAAAAGGTTGTGTTGCATGTCAACAGCTAATAGTATGGGAGCCAGTCAGCAAGACTAGCTAGAGTCACAATGCTGCCAACTGTTGTAAGCAGTGAGCAACTTCCCTACCACATACACATCCATCCATCATGTGCCAGGCTTTGTACACTGTGCACACACACACACACACGCACACACACACACACACACACGCGCCACACCCGCGCGCGCGCACACACACACACACACACACATGTGCTTTAACTCCCCCCGGCTTTTTTTTTCTTTTCCTTTTCTTCTTGCTCCTCCTTCTCCTCCACCACCACTATACAATGCACAGCCCTCCCTGGATTTTCCTCCAGACTGTGTGCCAGATAACAGGGGCCCTACTAGGACTTTGTTCTGATAACAGAATGTACTGTGTATGTGTGTGTGATAAGGGGGGGGGGGGGGGGGGGGTGTTTATCTTTCAGCATGCTCAAACATGTTCATTCACAAGGGTCTGATTTATGAGTGCTGTGATGATCACCACAAAGACTGCATGCCAAGACCTTGTTGCCAGGGTCTGGGCCAAGAGCTCATGAAAGGATTGTTTGCATGAGTGCTGAATATGGGACACCATTGAGGCATAGGTTTGCTGCCTAATGATGTGATGACTTTCTTTTCTGTTTAAATCCCAGCTTTAAAAAAAAAAGGGGGGGGGACAGTATTCCCTCCATCTTCTTTTCCATATCCATGCATCACACAGTCAGCACACAATACATATTTTAACACACACACACCAAACACATTAAATAAATACTGGTAAACAGAGACATGTCACTTTTTATACCTCTTCCAAATAAATACATTTAATACTTTTGCCAAAAATGAATTTCAAAATCCAACTGTTATGAAACACATGTTAAGAATCATACTTTTAAAATTGATTCCTCAGGTGAGGTACACACATATCTCTGACATAACATTTTGTGGAACATGAAATTTTGCTACTTTAGTCTTTAGTTATAATAATATATCTATAAAATTTATGAGATACTATTACATGGTCTCTTTGCACATGTCTAATCTTTAACAATATTATTTATTATTAGTGTTCCGTTTGCTTCAGAATCTACAAAGTTTATAATAGTAATAATAGACTAGTTCAGAGAGTGTTATAATATATGCATGTATTATACATGTTTCATTGCTTTTAAAATTATTTACATTACTTTATGATTTGGTGAGGTTAATTAAGTTTCAGAGTATTATACAATGCAGGGCAGTTATCCATTCTTCCTTTCACTGTAGTCACATGTGTGCACATAACATGCGGGGGAAGGAGAAGGGGAGGGGGAGGGGAGGGAGAGAACTCAAACTCAAATGTTTTAATGAGGATACTTGGATAAGCCAGGGGCTTCTTTACACCAGGTCCTCAAAAAAAAAAAAAAAAAAGAGAGAGAGACAGAGAGAGAGAGAGAGGGAGGGAGAGAGATCACACACATAATATTATGTGCACACTATACAGTAATATTAAATAAACATATGTGCACACAACCACACTGAATAAATAACACATTCATGACACAGAATCATGAAAATGACTGACACAGTGACAGTACATTAACAAAGATACTGAGATCACAACAATATAGTATACAGTATGCTTCAGTTCATCATGCACAAACATGTCTCTCACATACACACATACACACTAACCTCAACCAAACTATATTAAGTACTACATGTCACATTCTAAAGACTGCTAAGTAAAAAATTTCTTGTTTTAAAGCCATATGTGCAAATGGTCACAATATTCATTGTCAATACGACGATAGCGTTAATATCATTGGGAGATAGGATGAGAAGGTGGGAGACAAACTGAGAGAGAAGGGGGTCGGGGAGAAGAGAAGAGAATATGCTTATAAATCAAAATATTTACAAATTATATGAAGAGTTTATTTCAGATTCAAGTATAGATCATGAGTGGAAAATAAACAATACAGATATTTTCTTTTTCACCTGGTTTATGCCACGAAGTAACAAAATGACATAGACTGTGCATGCATGCACAAATGCACACACACTGTCTCAGAGACTGCAGTATGTCAGATGTAACTTGAGACTATAAATTATTGACAACACAAGAAAAAAATTACAAGTGTGACAATAAACAATGCCTATCATACTGAGAAGGCATAGGCCCTTGGCCTACAGGTGAAAATGATTACAACATGAAAAAAAATGCAGTCTAGCCTGGAGAGAGACACACTGCTTCACTGATACAGACACACTGACAGTTGCCTAAAAACAGCGAAATTAATATTTGTCATAGTATAACTATCAGTGTTGTTGTCATGAAAAACTTATTCAGTACTATTCTATTGACAATTGATGATCCTTAAACTTAGTTTCCTGATGGTATTTTGTGAATGTGCATAGCCATAGGCCTACTGCATGTGCATGTTATTGTACGACAGGCAAATTTGTGCAGGCATTTCGCAACTATCTTCCCTTGCTTTCACTTGTCACGGGTTTGATTGAACTGACTGAAAGCACTTGCAAGCTCGTGCATCCTTCATCGCATTCTAGCACTGTACACACGTACAACAACACTCCTCGCAACTTACCTCTCAGCTCCCAACACTACACTAGCGCTGAAAACTTCTGTGTTGTCAGAGAGAATGCATCGCTCGTATTCGTCAACACACACACGGAACTTCTCTGTCGGCCGCCGTGCGAGCTGATCCCACGAAACATCAACTCCTCTAAAGATCATGTCAGTTCCTGAGTAGATTTAAACTCGAAGATGGCCGAAAATCCATCTTGTCGTCGTAGAAAGTTTAGGCTTTCGAAATGCAATGTCGGCCTCTCTCCACTCTCGTCTGCTCTCGTTCAGTTTGACACTCTCTCAGGTCGACCTAATTTTAGCTGTCTCACCGCGAGATGAGCGCGCGCGGCGTTGCTGCGTGACGTAAGCAAAGCAGACGTTTGAGGAGGGGGGGGGGGGGGGGGGGGGGGGGGGGGGGGGCAGTGTTGGCATGAGAGTCTTTTTTTCTAACACTAGACTATACAGCCGGATTCTTTTCTGTTCTCTGCCAAAAGAACTGTTTCTAAGTCTAGCACCTTATCTTTTGAGTCTATTCACTTAATGCAGCCCTTTCGATCCAGACTTTCTCAAAAAGGATGGGCAGTAAAATATCTTGTCCTTTCAAGACTGACAATCAGCCGGATATCAGTACACACATTGGGAACTCCCCGTCAACGTCACCGCTGACGTACAAAAGAGTAAAATGCCCATATATGGGTACGGCAGATCCTGTGACATCGAGTCTCTGGCGTAATACGAATACAATCAGCCAATGAAAATCACCGGCTGGACAGAAAAGGAAGCATCTACCTTGACGACGATTTTGAAGTTGTCTCAGTTATTTGGGTGCATTCCAAATGCGGGTTTGTGCCCGTCATTTGGCGTCACAATCTAAAGCTGAAGTCGACACGATTAGTTTCTGATAATACTTTTTCTTCTTTATCCCCTTCGCTTTTAGTTTGGTCTTTGCTATTTTCACCGGTATACCCTTTCTCTCTCTCTCCGTCGTCTTTCTTTAAGTCGATTGTGTGATGTAGATCACGCCTTTGGGTGTGGTTGATTTCTGTTTTGCACTCTGTAAAAAAGTGACTCATTCATTCCTAGCTATATATCGATTCTTTTATTCATTCATTTCTCCCTTATTCATTCATATGCGTGTGTGTGGCAGTGGCAGTGGCGGTGCCGCGCGCGCGCGTGTGTGCGCGTGCACGCATACATGCGTGTGTGCACGCGTATGTATCTTTTTGTGTGTGTTCGCGTGCGCGTGCATTAGTGTGCGCTGCAATCGTGTGTGGATGCGTGAAAATAAGTGTTTGTGAAAGGCCAAAACCTCTTCAAAGATGATAATGATGATGATGATGATGATGATAATATTAATGATAATAATTAATTTAATTTTTTCGTACCACTTTTCTCTGCGTGAAATTCGGGCTGCTCTCCCTGGGGAGAGCGCGTCCCCACAAGAGCCGCGCCACTCGTTATTTTCCCCCCCTGCCTTCAACTGTATTTGTTTCCCTATCAGAGTGGCTTTTTTTCTACAGAATTTTGCCAGGGTCAACTCTCTTGCAATAATAACAAAAATAATAACGATGATGAATATAACAA
>CM054142.1:44924152-44934152 GCA_028751875.1 Rapana venosa
GCAGCTGAAGTGATAGAAGAAGTTGTAGTAGTCATCGTAGTCGAAGCAATAGTTATAGTTGTAGCAATAGCAGCAGCAGCAGCAGCAGCAGCAGCAGCAGCAGCAGCAGCAGCAGCAGCAGCAGCAGCAATAGTAGTAGCAGCAGCAGTAGTAGCAGCAGTAGTAGCAGCAGCAGTGAGGCAGTAGCAGAAGTCGTAGCAGTAGCAGTAGAAATAGTCGTAAAAAGCGGGGGGGGGGGGGGGGGGGGGGGGGGGGGGGGCAGGGGGGGGAGAGGGAGGTTGACTAATTTAGGATTAACTTGTTTTCTTTCATTTAGGTCCCACATGCTTTTGATTGCCATCTTAAGCTGGGGATATGAACGACCGTGTGTTTTTCTCGTTCTTACTTTCAGGTTTTTGTTTTTTTGGGTTTAAAATTAAAACAATTTTTCTTAATCATTACATCCAATGACCCCAGTTCGTCCTAAAACCCCACCCCACCTCATTTAATGGCAAGATTAACCGTCACACCCCTTCTCTTAGAGGACGGATTTGGCCGACCTTATATCCATTTTACATTCACATGCAACATTTAGAGTCCCCCCCCCCCCCCCCACACACACACACACACCTCTCTCACACATACACACATTTTACATTTCATATGCAACATTTTAAAGTTCGCACCCCGTCCCCCAAACACGCACACAAGTACCCTAAAATCCTTCGGATGAGACTATAAACGGAGATTCCGTGTGCAAACGCAACGCAAAACATCTTGCGCACAGGTAAAAAACCTATTCCGCTTTTCGAAAGAGTAGGCCATTGTGTGCCGGTGGGAACGGACGACAAAATTTATAAAATGCATACACACAGGGACTGGATGTGTGTGACTGGATAGATGAGTGTTTATTCCATAACCCTCGAAATAAAATAAGAAAGTTAAATAAATACATAAACAAACACACACACTCACACACATTTACACAGACATACACGCACGCACACACACACACACACGCGCGCGCGCGCGCACGCGCGCGCGCGCACGCGCGCGCGCGCGCACACACACGTGGCCGAAGGAGGCAAGAGGTTTGCAATGAACTGATAAATAAATAAAATAAATGATAAACACAACTGATTGAGGGAGGCAGGGAGAGAAGGAAGAGGCACAGTTAGGTGGCAGAAGGGCAATAAAGATAAAACACACACACACACACACACACACACACACACACACACACACACACACACAACACACACACCACACTCACACACACACACACACTTTTCCTCTTTAGTTAATATCAGTGCCGACTCCACTCCCCCTAAAAGTCTTTCTGATGAGACTATAAACCCAGGTCCCGTGTGCCAACACACGCAGAACATCTTGCGCACACGTTAAAACCCGTTCCACATTTCGGAAGAGTAGGCCACTGTGTGCCGGTGGGAACGGATGACAAAGCTGACAAATCTGCATACCCACGGGGACTGGAGGCAAAAGAGCGCACGAGTACTTATTCCATTATCCTCAAAATAAAAGAATAAGAGGAAAAAAATACCCCTCTCCACACACACATACAAGCACTCTCAGTGAAGAGAGAGAGAGAGAGAGGAGAGAGAGAGAGAGAGAGAGAGGAGAGAGAGAGAGAGAGAGAGAGAGCAGAGAGAGAGCGAGAGAGAGAGAGAGCGGAGAGAGAGAGAGAGAGAGAGAGAGAGAGAGAGAGAGAGAGAGAGAGGAGAGAGAGAGAGAGAGAGAGAGAGAGAAGATGACGATTGAAATACAAGTTTAGATAACTAAACCAATGTGAACACGTGAATGTTAAATTGAAAGAAGAAACGTAAAAAAAACATAGACTAGGACAATTAGCCAACAATAATAATTATTCCCTCGCCGTGGGTTTTCATGATCCATTATGAACTCATTAGAAGCCCCCCACCCCCTCTTTTCCACTTAAAGATGAACGGTTTAATGATACACAATGACATATTTATAGTCAATACCAATAATTATAACATACAATAGCATACGATCGGCCATCCATCTATCTAACCTTCTATCCAAGCGAGTGAAGCAGCTCCGGTGCAAAAGTATTAATGATAAAAAGAACAATAACCACCACCACCACCACCACCATCATCATCATCATCATCATCATCATCATCATCATCATCATCATCATCATCATCATCATCATCATCATCATTGTCACCATAGTATAATGCCTACATTATCAGATCTGTCAGAAACATTTACATACAAATCATAGAAGATCCATATAACAGAAAAAAGACCAGAAAGAGATGACCATAACCCCCACCCCCGCCCCCCGCAGGAACAAACGAACCAACAACAAAGAAAAAAAATCAGCAAAAAAAAAAAAGAGAGTGTGACAGAAAAGAGCTACCATTGAATTTCCAACACTGCAAAACATAGCAAAAGTAAATTACTGCAAAGCTAACTATGTCGCCAAATACACTGGTCTTCTTCTTCTTCTTCTTCTTCTCCTTCATCGTAGTCGTCTTCGTCATCGTCAAGCCCTAAGGCAGCAACTATCGTTGTCTGTCATATGAGCGAAAATGCTTTGCGCTGCCGTTAAGCGCCTGGCAAGTCAGGCCCAGCGCATCCAATTTCGGCAAGGAAGAGATTTGTTATCTTTTAAATCTTTCTCGGGAGGGGGGGGGGGGGGGGGAGCTGGAGAATAGACCAGAAAGGAAAAGAAACGACAAGAAGGAGGTGACAGGCAAGGTAGAAGCAAACAGAGGGATAGAAAAGAGAGAATTTTCCTAGTACAGAATTTCCAGAAGGTGGGCATGCTATTATATGACAGCCCCCCCCCCCCCCCCCCCCCCCCGGGATCCTCACAGGAAAAGATATTTCAAAACACCCACCCCATCCCCACTCAATCCAGGGGGTAAATGAGATTTAACAATGCCACACCTTGCAGATGTGGGCGTGTTTATGTCCTTACAACTTGAACCATTCGATTACACAATGAAGTTTACACTGCAATCATTATTATGAATCAGGCGGACATCCGCATATATATCTCCCCACCCCGGAGAAGCTCAAAGCGCCTCCCGTCACCTGGAGTATTCTGATTCGAGTTGCCGCTGAGGTGTCTGTTCGATTAAACTAGACTCTCTCTCTATATGTATTCAGAGAGAAAACGAAATAGTACAGACGTTCAGAGCAACAGCATGCTAAACAACTTGCAGCTTGGCTTAATTAACACAGTAAACGGGAGACTGGATACCTGACAGGTAGCCTAAAAAAGCATGAGTACACGATGTACTTGTTTTCATTACAATTCCAACCCTAACAATTGAATGAATTACCTCCCGAACCCCCCCCCCCCCCCCCCCGGGAGTACCGGGGGCCCTTTCAGTATAAATAACATCCCCACCTTGTGGAAGTTCTGTGCTAGAAATTTCCCCTTTTCCATCACTCCCTTTGTTTCGGTCTTTCTCCTCACTTCCCTCTCCTCTCCCTCTCAAGCCTATTTTCTGCCTACCCAGCCCATTCTCCTGCCCTTTTTTTTTTTATCATGCACACCTGAAAAGTGTCTCTTACAAGCTTTCTGATGAGCTGTCCTGCAGTTGGAGCGTGTCGGCTGAGGCCAGCGGGCAGACCTCCTGCAGAGTTATATACGCATTCTACCCTATTATATGGCTGGAATGAATGAATGAAATATTTTTTTACTTGAATTTTTTCCCCTTCACAACTGATGTCAGACTACTCTGTAACAAATCAATTCATTCATGGATTCATGCGGCTACCTTAAAGGTTGGAGAACCTCAGAGCTCTAGCAGAGGAACGGGGGAAAAAATCATTCATTCATTCATTCATTCATTCTTTCATTCATTCACTCACTTTCTTCTTCCCATTACCTGAACGTCCGTTCACTATAAAATTAAAGACACATTCTATTAAAGACAATTACACATTATTATTAACCACGATGACACATTCTATTAAAGACAATTGTACATTATTATTATTAAAGACGATGACACATTCTAGTAAAGACAATAATTTGTACATTATTATTTAAGACGATGACACATTCTATTAAAGAAATTACACAATATTATTAAAGACGACGACACATTCTATTAAAGACAATTTTACAATATTATTAAAGACGATGACATTCTATTAAAGACAATTTTACATTATTATTAAAGACGATGACACATTCTATTAAAGACAATTGTACATTATTATTAAAGACAATAACACATTCTATTAAAGACAATTGCACATTATTATTATTAACCATGATTACACATTCTATTAAAGACAATTGCACATTATTATTAAAGACGATGACACATTCTATTAAAGACAATTGTACATTATAATTAAAGACGATGACACATTCTATTAAAGACAATTGTACATTATAATTAAAGACGATGACACATTCTATTAAAGACAATTACACATTATTATTAAAGACGATGACACATTCTATTAAAGACAATTGCACATTATTATCAAAGGCGATGACACATTCTATTAAAGACAATTGCACATTATTATTAAAGACGATGACACATTGTATTACAGACAATTGTACATTATTATTAAAGACGATGACACATTCTATTAAAGACAATTACACATTATTATTAAGACAATGACACATTCTATTAAAGAAATTACAAATTATTATTAACTTCGATTACACATTCTATCAAAGACAATTACACATTATTATTAAAGGCGATGACACATTCTATTAAAGACAATTACAAATGATTATTAACCACGATTACACATTCCATTAAAAAATTACACATGATTATTAAAGACGATTACACGTTCCTTCTTTCGTTCCTTCCTTCATTCATTCATCCATTCTTTTTTCAATGAAAAACGCTGACGATTGAACAAGTTAAAAGTTCATGGACGTAGTAAGCCTTCAGTGGAAGAGGAACATGATTAGCACTTTTTTGTGTGTGTACATTTTTAATGTAAAAAACAACAACCCCAAAACAAAAACAGCACCTTCCCAAGTAATGCAAACAGCATGCTTGAAAAAAAAATCATGAATACTATCTCTATAAAAAAAACAACCACCTACTAAAACAACTAAAACAAAACCAAGCAAACGTACGTCAACGACCTGCCTTGGCGCAGTGGTTAGCGTCTCGGGTTAACCGACCGCAAGGTCGCGGGTTCGAATCCCATAAGAATCATAGGGATATTTCGAACTCCTGTTGGCTTCTACCCAGTGTGAGTGTGTGTGGGCTCAGTGGGAAGACTGGAACCACACAGTCGAGCTTCATCCACTTTACGGATGTGAATTTGAGATTGAGAGTGTTGCTCAAATTACCTGACCAACACTGCAGGTGTCTGTATTTCTCGGGCCCGGTTGACGCCGGGATATATTATTATGATAGTAAGCGTAGTAGAGTACAGCCCTGTCAAGTAGTCTCAAAGCAGATACACTTACATAGCAGCATGGTTACATCCTCCTCATCGTCATTGCTCATCATGCAATAAAAGAAAATTGCCTCTGATTCCGTGGCGCACGGAAGATGAGGTGGCAGAAAACAAAAAAAACTCCGAACAAACAAAAACGAACAAACATGTCCTTCTTCCCCCCCCCCCCCCACCCGAAAAACAACAACAACAACAACCAGGGGCTTAGAATTGAGCCTTGTTTGAAGAAGTCTGATGTCCGTTTGAGAAATTGATTTCATTTCGGAGTTTGTTTGTTGTTGTTGTTGTTTTTTTGGGTGGGGGTGGGGGGAGTTGGTGTGTTGTTGTTGGGTTTCTTTGTTTTTTTGCTTGTTGTTGTTGTTGTTGCTGTTGTTGTTGTTTTTAACTCTGGAGTTAGCACCATTCGTTCAATTTACTTGTAATGTGAGTCCCATCAATAAAATTAGAAACCGTAGAATTACACCCAGTTAGTAAACTGCATTTCCATATAAACACACAGCTTCTACGACACATGTAAAACCACACACCTTGCTTGTCAGATATAGTCCACGGTTCCACTTTGCCTAGATACAGAGTCGATACTACTCCATGCAAACTGTTAGGCTTGTAGAGAGAAGAGCACGGAGTCATGCAATAGAAAGTAGTCTATGCCCGAATTGTTAGTAGTAGAGAAGTAAGAAGTAGTAGAGAAGTAGAGTAGAAGTAGTAGTAGTAGTTAGTAGTAGTAGAAGTAGTAAGTGTAGTAGTAGTAGTAGTAGTAGTAAGTAGTAGTAGTAGTAGTAGAAGTAGAGTAGTAGTAGTAAGTAGTAGTAGAAGTAGTAGTAGTAGTAGTAGTAGTAGTAGTAGTAGTAGTAGTAGTAGTAGTAGTAGTAGTAGTAGTAGTAGTAGTAGTAGTAGTAGTAGTAGTAGTAGAAGGGAGAACAAGAAGTAGTAGAAGGAGAAGAAGGAGAAGGAGCAGTAGCAGAAAAAGAAGATGGAGAAGAAGAAGAAGAAGAAGAAGAGAAGAAGAAGATGATGATGATGATTATGATGATGATGAAGATAAAGAAGAACAAGAAGTAAGAGGATTAAAGAAGAACAAGAAGTATAAGAGGATAAAAGAACAAGAAGTAGAAGAGGATTAAAGAAGAACAAGAAGTAGAAGAGGATAAAAGAACAAGAAGTAAAAGAGGATTAAAGAAGAACAAGAAGTAGAAGAGGATAAAAGAACAAGAAGTAGAAGAGGACTGAAGAAGAACAAGAAGTAGAAGAGGATTGAAGAAGAACAAGAAGTAGAAGAGGATTGAAGAAGAACAAGAAGTAGAAGAGGATTTAGCCGAAGAGGTGCAACGACAACAGCAACGATGATAACGATGATGAGGAGGAGGAGGAGAGAAGAAGGAAAGGGAATGATGAAAAAGAGGAGATGATGATGATGACTGTATGTATGTTTGCATTGTATACCACTTAAAGCCACAGCAGAGTTCTCTGCGTGAAATTCGGGCTGCTCTCCCAGGAGAGAGCGTGTCGCCACAAGAGCAGCGCCACCCATTTTCTTCTTTTCTTGTCTGCATGTGTATTTGTATCCCTATCAGAGTAGCTTTTTTTTTCTCTACAGAATTTTGTCAGGGACAACTCCTCTTGTTGCCGTGGCTTCTTTTTACATGCGCTGAAAGCGTGTTACACAGGGATCTCCCCTCACCCGAAAGACTAGCACCCAGACCACAAATCACGGTCTAGTGGATGGGGGAAAAAGTTTCGGGAAAAAACGGGGATCGAACCACCACACACTTCGAAGTCAGACTGTTCGCATTATAGGCAGGTGTGTTACCTCTAAACCTCTGATCCGCGGTGGTAGGGAACGATTGTAATGGGGATCATGATGAAAACAGTTCGCAAATCAAAAGTACTAGGACACGTACTTGACAACTTAATCCTATGGCAGTTGAAGAAAACTGACCGGACAAAAAAACCAAATACGAAGCAAAAGAATGACTGAATAATGAACAAAAACTGAAAATGTTGTACACCAAGCAAACACACGAACAAACAAAAGCAGTTTTAAAACAAACAAAGCCCACAACATAACAAAACCAAACAAAAATGCTGGCCAGAACTGGTTCTATGTTTGTTTCGAGCAAATCTTGCGGCTGCTGATGCTGCTGCGATTTGAAAATGAGATTAGATTTAGCCTTTTGTGCAACCCCCCCCCCCCCCCCCCTCCCCTATCTCCCTCCTTACTGTCATCATTGTGACTTCAGCTTCTTTCATTTTCTTAGTCCACCACATAATATAGTCTTCACCATCGCTGTCATGATAATCATCAGTCAGCCGTTATGTTTATCACCACTACTTTAGTATCATCAATACCATCATCGTCATCATCATTAGTAGCAGCAGCAGCAGCAGCAGCAGCAGAAGTACCACCACCACCACCACCACCACCACCACCACCACCACCACCACCACCACCATCGTTTATGTTCAAGTATTTCGGAGCATCTGTATATCATATTAGTGGAAATCTTCGTGTAATGGGATTTATAAGTAAAAACAGCACTCCTGTACTTCTAAATCATCATCATCATCATCATCATCATCATCATCATCATCATCATCATCAGAGGCAGCAGCAGCAGCAACAACAACAACAACAGCAGCAACAACAATAACAACATCAACAACATCAATACTATCATTCCAACAAACACAGCAACGACCAACCCACCTCACCCCACCCCACTGTCCCCTACATCAGTACCCACATCAAAACAACTCAAAACAATCCACTCACAACAACAAATACACAACACAAACAACCAACTCACTCACTTTGCCACCGCTCACAACACGTTCCGACTTCTCTCTCTCTCTCTAGCTAAAAACGGACTCGGAACTCAAAACTCAACTCGACTCGACCGTGTGACACTGATCACACACAGAACAACAACGCAAACCACACACACCCCACACGCACACACAAAAGAGTGTCCTGGTCGGCTAAAAAGACGCATCAAGCCAAAAGCAGCGGCGCTGCCAGAAGCTTTTTCCAAAGCGGTGGCAGGTGCGGGCCTGGGGTTCCAGACTTTATAGGCAGGCAGTCGGCCACCCCTCAGACGACCCACGTCATGTATTTATAGAGCGTTTCCGCGTCAACCCTTGCTGTTCGATATCCGCCCGGGGCAGGTGAAGAGAGGGAACCTCGCTTATTGCCCATAAACGTCTTGGGGGGCCCCCTATGGCGTCACCGCACCTCATCATCACTTGCTGGCTTTGCTGCCACTTCGGGGTCGTTGGTTACGCGATGGCATTCCCGAGGAAGCGACTGCCGGTAGCTATGGAGACTAGACTTTGCGCGAGCGCTTGCGCTTGCTTCCAGAGCGGTGATATGAGTTGGGGGAGAAAGACGTGCCGGGTGGGGTCGGGTAGGGTGGGGGTGTGTGGGTGGGTGGGGGTGGGGTGAAAGGGTGGTTATCTGGGTGGTGGGTGGTTTGTTAGTGATTGTATTTGATGTGTTTAATGATGATGATGGTGATGATGATGATGATGATGAAGTGAGAAGTTCGATGTTTCATAACCTCACCCTGTGTGTGTGTGTGTGTGTGTGTGTATGTGTGTGTGCTGTTCTATTTCTCTCTCCGAGTGTGTGTGTGTGTGTGTGTGTTGTGTGTGTGTGTGGTGTGTTGTGTGTGTGTGTGTGTGTGTGTGTGTGTGTTTGCGCGCTTGCTTGCTTGTTTGTGTGGTTCTTTGTTGTTTTATTTTGAGTAGGATCCCCCTCCTCCCCCTCTTATCTTCTTCTTTATCTTCACCATTACCACCATCATCATCTTCTTTGTGGCTTTCCTTTGTCCGAGCTAAAAATATCAATGTCTTGTAAGATTAAAGAGTTTAAGTAGTGTATAATTATCTACAACGAATTTGAAGGACATTATTTTAGAGAAATATCCCTTTCAGAGGTAATCGAATAGCCTCCATTAGGTTTATTTGCAATACGTTTCACCGCTTACCCTTTAGATATGCATTTGTTACATTAGAAAAGGGTTGGGGGGGGTGGGGTGGGGGGAAGGAGGTTATATTTTGGAATGGTATGGTATGGTACGGTGTAGTGTGGTATGGTATGGTATGGTACGGTGTAGTGTGGTATGGTATGGTATGGTACGATGTGGTATGGTACGGTGTGGTATGGTACGGTTGTGTGTATGGTATGGTGTGGTAAGCTGTGGTGTGGTATAGTATGGTGTGGTAAGGTGTGGTATGGTATGGTGTGGTATGGTGTGGTAAGATGTGGTATGGTATGGCATGGTAAGGTATGGCATGGTAAGGTGTGGCATGGTATGGTGTGGTATGGCATGGTAAGGTGTGGTATGGAAGGTGTGGTATGGTATGGTGTGGTATGGTATGGTGTGGTATGGTATGGTGTGGTATGGTGTGGTATGGTATGGCATGGTATGGTGTGGTATGGTAAGGTGTGGTATGGTATGGTATGGTATGGTGTGGCATGGTATGGTATGGTAAGGTGTGGTATGGTATGGCATGGTATGGTGTGGCATGGTATGGTATGGTAAGGTGTGGTATGGCATGGTATGGTAAG